>CM049307.1:0-403578 GCA_026874595.1 Sipunculus nudus | reverse complement strand
GATTTTACATCTTAAGCCTGTCTTTATATATTTTTCTGGTGGAAATATGTTAATAATATATAAGGTGATGCACATTCAAAAGACTAAAATAATGATCAAGCAGAGGTGACGGCATGGTTTTGGGGGGTTTTGACAGACAAGCGAGACCGGACAACGGTATGAAAATAAAACTGTATTTCTGATGGAGTTATTAAAGACCTGTCCTACAGCGATAATTTAATTATCATATATTTGAGAAATGTCACGTCATACCCAGAGGAGAGCCAGGTTTCTGTGGTATGCTGACCTGCACTCACTGACAGCATTGTAGATGAAACTTAGGACGTTATATTCTGGCAATATATCTATGAAACTGAATTTTGTAATTGAACAGGATAGTGTGGGGGCATATGTCACCGAGTAATTTTTCCCTGTAAAAAGTGGACATCCTACATTTTTGTGATCCTTAGAACTTTAATTTTTTACAAAAAAATATGGTGCCAATTTTTCTATAGTGGTTTTGTCATTTTTTAGGTCAAATTTGATTTTAGAGCAAAAATTGAGGACCATTATATATAAATATGTCATACAGAGAGATATTTAGCAACAAAACACCTCAAAATGGTTAGTAAGATATATTACATCACAATAACTTAGACTAGACACTCAAATACTGCGTTAAGACGTTTATTACATTATTAGAGAGCACCCGTAGAGCGCAAACCTCCGCCAACACATGGATCCGCATCAAGGTCCATCAGACTAATCATGAAAATTAATCAGCTGTTGTTTGTCCACCAGTATATTGTTCTACAAAATTTCAATGATGAATTCATTAAAAAATTCAAATAGAGACAACAAGGTATCTATGGGTAGTTTGTGCAATGTACATATGGCGGACCACTTGCTGATTTCAGGCAACCTGTATCGTATACAGTATGGCTCCACTTTCCTTGGTTGTAACCGGTGACTAAATATTTATACATAACATTTGAAAATGGCCCTGTTATTCTTCCATTTGATATGATTTTGTTATTGCGTTATCCTTTTGTTCGATTATTACATCACCAACATCACTATCCGCTCGCTGATAGTGAAGGTATAACCCGTCTCTTACGGTTAGTTCATCCAAAGTATATTTAAAGGTTCCTAAGGAATTCTAGGGAGTATTTTTATGTTTTGGTCATAATCCAAAAAAAATTTGTAAGATTTTAAGGCGGATGACTAAATTTTTTACATATTTTGTGAAGAATAAACAACAGAAAAATGACAACTTTGACTGGATTTAGTGCCAGATCCTCACTAACCCAACCCAAAGTTTTAGGAAATTCTACCTAGTCCACCATTCACAGTGAAATGGAGTACATAATTAAGAAGCAAAATAATAATAACAATAATAATAATAATAACATTGTTCATATAACCTCAGCTCTGTGCGGGCAATAGCATATCATTTGGGAGCAATTATACCTTCTCTGGAGTGGCTATTTTCATCAGTTATTTACAGACATTTATTTACAGACATTCACAGTAGAATGAGACATGTAAAGGACAGATAATCAACATTGAATGAAATGCATGTTTGCTGCAGAATTCATTAAGGAGAGTGTTTTGAAAAACAAAACAAAGGGACCTTAAAAATTTAGAATTTTAGAAAAGTCCTGTCGAAGAAAAACAAACTTGAAGTAAATATCAAATCATAAAAAAAAATTGTCATCATTAGTCATAATGTTATCGAATGTGTTTACAGTTGTTCTTCTGTCCCATCTTTAACACCCCCCCCCCCCGATGGTCTATTTTTTAATATAATTTGTTTGGTCGGCCAATTCCTTTTATACGTTTATGGGAATATGAAACCGAGGCATTCAGGTTATACCAGTACAATTAAAAAAAACGGAAAAATCTTAACAGAAACTATGGTAAAACCAATGGTAAAGTTTAAATATATCAATGGTAAAGTTAAATGCTGGTTATTGTTGAATTCTTGTCGCTTTTTCATTATCCTTAAGTGACTTGTGATGGCACAGTGGCTACATAGGCTGTTCCATCCGTCGGAGCAAGATCACTGGTACAACATTCATTTTTTTATGAAAATAGTAATCTGTAGACAATGAGTAGCACCCAGCATGTACTATCTATATATAATGCGAATTATGAAATAAAGAATAAAGAAAAGTCTATTCTTATATTTTATAAAATCTGACTGGTTATGTCATTACATGCAGGGTATGTCGGATGCAACAGCGGAATGTACATCTTTGATTGGAGCCCATGTTTTTTTTTATCAGTTTATACCAAATAACTCCAGACAAAAACTTAAGCATTTTATACCTGCTTAACTAATGCTGGTTTTCCCTTAAATCGTGACCAAGAACAATTTTGATTTATTGCACAAGCTAACAAAATGACACGTGCCTTATACAATACACAAATGTCTTGAATGTAATGAAGGTTTTGCATTTCTTTTTGGTTATTGTAATTTTAATAAAGGCCATAAAAACAATAACAAAATTGTTTGGTTTATAATATGGGGACTGGTATAGAACAAGTCAACATTAAGGTTGTTTTAACAGCACATACAAATTCCCTTTTAAGTACATTGAACTTTTCTCAAACGGCACATGTTCAAGAAATTTTCAAGGAACCAAGTCTCAAAGAATCTGAGCTTAGTTCGTGTTTCTCGTGGTCCAACTTACTGCTTAATGATCTCACCTAAATAATAAATTGTTAAAAAGTAGAAATAATTAAATCATTATTTGTACGTTCATTTGGCAAATGTTAAAATTAAATATTAAAACCTGTCTTGTAAAACAATATTTTATTTAAAATGATTTTGCAAGAAAATACAGTTGTGTATGAATGCATCACATCTCTCTATCTTTCTGTCTCTCTCCTTCTCACCCTCTCTCTCTCTCTCTATATATATATATATTTATATATGTATTAATATATATATATATATAAATATATACAAACATTTTTACTACTACGTAGTTACGTGCAACGTGCTACACTGATCACTGTCTGATTGATTATATAGCTCTGATGTCATACCATTGAGCACTCTAGCAGTTGCTAATTGCAGTAAACCATTAGATTAATTTATATATATATATATACTAAGTATAATGATAAGTGGTATAGCCGTGCTAGTCTGTAGTGGAAGTGTAGGTTTGGAGTAAGAGTGATGCCTTTCAGATAGACTAATATCAATAAACATGTTACTATCTAAAAGGCGTCACTCTTACTCTCTCTCTACGCACACACACACACACACACATACACACATGTGTGTGTGTGTCATTCATTGTTACCTCAATGTATAGGAAAATTAAGTGTCTAAGAAACAACACAGGTGGGAGCTACCTTATGGGATAGCTTAAATGACTAGAGATTACCATTGCTTTTAGAAAAAAAATTAACACTTATCCCCTGAAGAAAACTGTCAAGGTACATAAACATTTGCAACAGTATGTAAATTATCTCATGCCATTTGTTCATTAGTTTGGCAAAACCATCCCTGTACACAGACCTACAATTTCCAATTCACCTGTTTCATTCATTGTTATGATTCTGTGTGTGAGTAAACACAGTCCACGTGTGTCTGTGTACCATAAAAAGACCATAACTAGAGGTCGTCTGTTTTTGCGCGTGCTCAACTCCCAAACAAGGAGAAATCATATGGAAGATTAAAAAAAGATACACTAATGGGATGCTTGAGAAAATCTTGATTTGTAAAGTAGCGCGGTTTGGCCGCCAGGTGGCATGCGCGCTATGTTTACATTTGTACCACTGATCTCGCAAACCTAACATCACTTGTGTACAGGAGTACTCAAATGATTTACAATAAAATATTAGCAGATACAATAATATTTTAAGGAGAAAAAAAACAAGCTATGTGTATTAAGCATTTAACACTATATGTGTTTATCAAATATACTTGGTATGTGAATAGGTAAATTTAAAATAACCATAAAATAATTTTAGAGAATCCCAAACTAGTCAGAGAACTAAGTTTGTGTGTTTAGTATGTGAATACATTCCAAAAAGAACCTTTCCTATCCTCTTGTCCCAGTTTACTTTGTTTATGTTTCGGTCAAAGTTTATTAATTTAACATTTTAAACTATTTTAATACAACCTGAAAGACATGTCAAAACTCAATAAAAAATTGGCACCATGTTTTTAAGGCTTCATAGAAAGGTGAAGAACAAAAATGCATGGGGTGTCACGTTTTTGCAAACAAAATTTACTCAGGACGAATTTGCTACATATGCCCCTACACTAGGAGGTTTATTCTGCACTCTACGCAACAACTGTCCTCCATACAAGAGGAATAGCAGTAATGGCGTTAGTTTACAAGGGTAACGTTCCGAAAGGAAGTCCTGGACGTAAAGCTTCATATGTTGTTATTTCTCAAGAATTATTATATTTCCGGTAGCGCTTCTCGGCCCTTTTCAATCATTTCTCAATTTAGTTAGCCTAGTTGGTCGACCGGGGCGCCTTTATCGCTGTGTTCCATGTAACCAAGGCGTAGTTTGGGTGCAATAACTGAAGAACTAATGAAAAGTAAAATCGGCTGGCATAATTTCTTACAGCGGCGATAGTCGAAAACAAACACTTCGGTTTTGATTATTAATTGTTATTATGTTATTTATTTTTACGTTTGAAATGAATTCAGTTACGCCTGGGCAAGTCTATTCTGGCACCAGTCTATATTTGTTCCGTTTACGAAAGATTATCCGAGTGTCCAGCTAATACAATGCAAGCAATCGATCATTCAAGCTGCCTTTTGTATTATTTCTGATTTCTCATTAATGTTTGATATAATCATCTCGTCTTATAGAGCATGTTCGACATAAATTCCATCAGACAAAGTCGCAACGACACAGAGGAGTTACATGAAATATTGAGTTTCAGGCACTGGCTTGATATAACTTGGTAACTGATCCGCACTGAAAAATACAGCAATTTCACGGTAAACTAGGCTGGTAAAATCAATGAGGTTATAATATATAGCTACTTCAAGAATTGATTTTCTTCACCTAAGCAACTGAAGCCAGAATGTGGCAACAGCTCAGAAAGAAGTGATTTTTCTTGTTCGCTGCTTCATGTGTCAGATGCCAAATTCAGGGACTGATAAAGATATGTCAGGAACTGAATCTTATAAAATATAGTGCGAACAATAATAATTGCACATGCTGCCAGTTATTATGATTTCGAGCTTTTCTGGACATCCAGTTACCGTTTCATCAACATTTTCATTAGGTTTAAACTATTACAGTATATCGTACTTTGACCCATATAGAACATGTTTTTTAGCTCAGCTGACTGAAAGTCATCAGTGCTATAGCGATCACCCTTTGTCCGTCGTCCGTCCGGCCATCCGACCATCCGGCTGTCTGTCCGTTTACAGTGCACAAATCGTAACCGCTAGACCTGAAAAATTCTTACTTGATATCCAGGGAGGTCAATGAAAATTCTCCTTGAAAACCTGGAATTAGGTCTCTGTTACCCATATTCTTTGAGCTATGGGGCCCTGAAGAACCCCCCCCCCCCCCCTCCAGAATAATGGAAAATTACAAAAGCTCAAGTATCTGAACAACTAAGGCATTGATCACCATGATTCTTTGCATGGATATCTATCATGGAGTGTTCCATCAGTTTCTGTTGACTGGTGGCGCAACCTGTATTTTTTCAATTTTTACGATTTTTTTCTCTATTTTGAGACCTTAAGCCGGCCATACACGAGGCGACATGTCGCGCGACATGTCGCAGAACACGAACGTTCTGCGACAGGTTGCACAACAAGAAGAGTCCATACACACAGCGACATGTTCTGCAACATGTCCTGCAAAATTATAATAAAAACTACATGCCTCAAACATAACTTCCAGGTTTCAACGAAATAACACAATTTATCAATATAAGGGCGAGTGACGAAAAATGTATTCTGCCTATGACATATTTCGTATTGTTTCTCTTTAATATATAGATATATAAGAAAAATAGGCATAGGTATTCTGGGATAGCTACACAATTTCTTCTGAATTTTCTGTTGACCGCGCAAACACACACATATATATATAGCACCCTAATCAGACACAATGAAACCATGGACGGTCACATTATCAATGGATAACATGATCAATCGTTAAATATATAACTGTTATTTGTTGGCTTTTCCCTACACTTGGCCTGATGTCGCGCGACAAGTCGCAGGAAAAAGAAACATGTTCCTTCTTCTGCGACATGTCGCGCAACCCATGAAATCGTGCGACAAACCCCCATACACGGTGCGACTTGTCGCGTAACAAGCGTGTTCTGCGACTTGTCGCGCGACATGTCGCCTCGTGTATGGCCGGCTTAAAAGATGCGGTCACATGTAAACAGGGCACAAATCGTAACCACTGGACCTAGAATTTTCTATCATGACATGCATGGAGGCCCTTTAAAAGTCTGCTTGGAAACCTGGAATTAGGTCTCTGTTACCCAAAACCTCTGAGCTATAGGGCTTTGAATTACCCCCAAGAACAACTAAAAATTTAATACAAAAGCTCTAGTATCTCAACAAATAGTTCATTGATTGCCATGATTCTTTGCATGTTTAATTATATGGAGTGTTTCATCAGTTCCTGCTGACTGGTGGCGCCACCTGTATTTTTCGATTTTGTTATGATTTTTTTCTCTCTTTTGAGACCTTAAAAGATGTAGTAATCTGTTAACAGGGCACAAATGGTAACCAGTGGACCTGAATCTTCTATTCTGACATGCTTGGAGGTCAATAAAATAACCCCATGGAAACCTGAAATTAGGTCTCTGTTACCAATATCCTCTGAGCTATGGGGCTCAGTAGACCCAAAAGAATAACTTAAAATTTGATAGAAAAGCTCTAGTATCTCAACAAATTGTGCATTGATTGTCATGATTCTTTGCATGCATATTCATCATGGAGTGTTAAATCAGTTCTTGCAGACTGGTGGCGCCACCTGGATATTTTCCGAATTTTTATGCATTTTCTCTCTAGTCTTGAGACCTTCAAAGATGTGGTCGTTTGTTAACAGGGCAGGGAGGTCAATGAAAAATATCCTTTGAAATCTGAAATTAGGTCTCTGTTACCTATATTCTATGAGCTATGGGGCTTATAAGCAACCCTGGCATAATTGAAAATTTGATACCAAAGCAGGGTACAAATTATAACCATTGGACCCAGAATCTTCTCACTTGGCATCCTGAGAGTTCCTCAGAAGTTCTCCCCTTAAAACCTTGAATTGGGTCACTGTGACTTAAATTCTCAGAGTTTTGGGGTATGTTTGAGCATCCCAGAAGTAATGAAAAATACACACAAATTGCCAGGTTCCTCAGGAAAGGCTGGTTGGATTGTCATCAAATTTGGTGTGCTAATGGGTCTTGATGAACTTAAGCTAATATGCGTGAATGATGATGCCACCTATATTAACGTAATTAGTTTCCCGTGCAAGGACATATTGTCAGCGTGTCAGTCGGCTGAGCGTCATGACCTATTGGTAACTTGTTTTTTGTGTGTGCTTGAAAATTTTTCTATCACAATGAAATTATGCATACTTTACGTTTGATAACATGATTTAATATCATGTTTTCACGTTTTATTGCGAACGGCCAGGCCCTGAGTTACTATCGCAAAATAAGTGTCCCTCTATAATATCTAAAAAATAGGAAATAAATTATTTATTTGCAGACAGCGGTTACTATCAGTATAAATTTTCCTCAGAGGAAAATAAAGGAAGGAAAAAAATTAGATCACCATTCCGCATGTATACTATCAAGGATTCCCACCCTGTTATGTCAAATGTTAAAGAGTAAGAACCAGACATGCCAGGCAGCTAGACAATATAAACAGTAAGAGACAGAGGTCCCAAACAGCTAAACAATATCAGCAATAAGAGACGAACATGACAGACAGCTAGACAATATCAACAATAAGAGACAGACATGCCAGGCAGATAAACGATATCAACAATAAGAGACAGACATGCCAGGCAGCTTAACAATATCAACAATAAGAGACAGACATGCCAGGCAGCTAGACAATATCAACAATAAGAGACAGACAAGCCAGGCAGCTAAAAAATATCAACAATAAGAGAGACAGATATGTAAGACAGCTAAACAATATCAGCAATAAGAGACAGACATGTAAAACAGCTAAACAATATCAACAATAAGAGAAAGACATGTCAGACAGCTTAACAATATCAACAAAAAGAGACAAACATGGCAGGCAGCTATACAATATCAACAATAAGAGAAAGACATGTCAGACAGCTTAACAATATCAACAATAAGAGACAGACATGCCAGGTAGCTAAACAACATCAACAATGAGAAACAGACATGCCAGGCAGCTAGACAATATCAACAATAAAAGACAGACATGTAAGACAGCTTAACAATATCAACAGTAAGAGACAGACATGCCAGGCAGCTAAACAATATCAACAAAAAGAGACAAACATGGCAGGCAGCTATACAATATCAACAATAAGAGAAAGACATGTCAGACAGCTTAACAATATCAACAATAGGAGACAGACATGCCAGGCAGCTAAACAATATCAACAATAAGAGACAGACATGCCAGGCAGCTAGACAATATCAACAATAAGAGACAGACAAGCCAGGCAGCTAAAAAATATCAACAATAAGAGAGACAGATATGTAAGACAGCTAAACAATATCAGCAATAAGAGACAGACATGTAAAACAGCTAAACAATATCAACAATAAGAGAAAGACATGTCAGACAGCTTAACAATATCAACAAAAAGAGACAAACATGGCAGGCAGCTATACAATATCAACAATAAGAGAAAGACATGTCAGACAGCTTAACAATATCAACAATAAGAGACAGACATGCCAGGTAGCTAAACAACATCAACAATGAGAAACAGACATGCCAGGCAGCTAGACAATATCAACAATAAAAGACAGACATGTAAGACAGCTTAACAATATCAACAGTAAGAGACAGACATGCCAGGCAGCTAAACAATATCAACAAAAAGAGACAAACATGGCAGGCAGCTATACAATATCAACAATAAGAGAAAGACATGTCAGACAGCTTAACAATATCAACAATAGGAGACAGACATGCCAGGCAGCTAAACAATATCAACAATAAGAGACAGACATGCCAGGCAGCTAGACAATACCCACAATAAGAGACAGACATGCCAGGCAGCTAAACAATATCAACAATAAGAGTCAGACTTGGCAGGTAGTCTGACAATATCAACAATAAGAGACAGACATGCAAGGGAGCTAAGGAATATCAACAATAAGATACAAATATGCCAGGCAGCCTGACAGTATCAACAATAAGAGACAGATATGCCAGGCAGCCTGACAATATCAACAATAAGAGACAGACATGCCAGGCAGCTAAAAAATGTCAACAATAAGAGACAGATATGTTAGACAGCTAAACAATATCAGCAATAAGAGACAGACATGTAAAACAGCTAAACAATATCAACAATAAGAGACAGACATGTCAGACAGCTTAACAATATCAACAATAGGAGACAGACATGCCAGGTAGCTAAACAATATCACCAATGAGAAACAGACATGCCAGGCAGCTAGACAATATCAACAATAAACGACAGACATGTAAGACAGCTTAACAATATCAACAGTAAGAGACAGACATGCCAGGCAGCTAAACAATATCAACAAAAAGAGACAAACATGGCAGGCAGCTATACAATATCAACAATAAGAGAAAGACATGTCAGACAGCTTAACAATATCAACAATAGGAGACAGACATGCCAGGTAGCTAAACAATATCAACAATGAGAAACAGACATGCCAGGCAGCTAGACAATATCAACAATAAAAGACAGACATGTAAGACAGCTTAACAATATCAACAGTAAGAGACAGAAATGCCAGGCAGCTAAACAATATCAACAATAAGAGACAGACATGCCAGGCGGCTAGACAATATCCACAATAAGAGACAGACATGCCAGGCAGCTAAACAATATCAACAATAAGAGTCAGACTTGGCAGGCAGTCTGACAATATCAACAATAAGAGACAGACATGCAAGGGAGCTAAAGAATATCAACAATAAGATACAAATATGCCAGGCAGCCTGACAGTATCAACAATAAGAGACAGACATGCCAGGCAGCTAAAAAATGTCAACAATAAGAGACAGATATGTAAGACAGCTAAACAATATCAGCAATAAGAGACAGACATGTAAGACAGCTAAACAATATCAACAATAAGAGAAAGACATGTCAGACAGCTTAACAATATCAACAATAAGAGACAGACATGCCAGACCGCTAAACAATATCAACAATAAGAGACAGACATGCCAAACAGCTTAACAATATCAACAATAAGAGTCAAACATGCCAGACAGCTAGACAATATCAACAATAAGTGACAGACATGCCAGGCAGCTTAACAATATCAACAATAAGAGACTACATGCCAGACAGCTTAACAATATCAACAATAAGAGACGGACATGTCAGCCAGCTTAACAATATCAACAATAAGAAACAGACATGCCAGACAGCTAAACAATATCAACAATAAGAGGCAGACATGCCAGGCAGCTAGACAATATCAAAAATAAGAGACAGACATGCCAGACAGCTTAACAATATCAACAATAAGAAAAAGACATCTCAGTTACTACCATCAGTTTGTCAGTTATTGTCACTACCATCAGTTTGTCAGCTACTGTTACTACCATCAGTTTGTCAGTTACTGTTACTACCATCAGTTTGTCAGTTACTGTTACTACCATCAGTTTGTCAGTTACTGTCACTACCATCAGTTTGTCAGTTACTGTCACTACCATCAGTTTGTCAGTTACTGTCACTACCATCAGTTTGTCAGTTACTGTTACTACCATCAGTTTGTCAGTTACTACTACTACCATCAGTTTGTCAGTTACTGTTACTACCATCAGTTTGTCAGTTACTGTTACTACCATCAGTTTGTCAGTTACTGTTACTACCATCAGTTTGTCAGTTACTGTTACTACCATCAGTTTGTCAGCTACTGTTACTACCATCAGTTTGTCAGTTACTGTAATTACCATCAGTTTGTCAGTTACTGTCACTACCATCAGTTTGTTAGTTACCGTTACTACCATCAGTTTGTCAGTTACTGTCACTACCATCGGTTTGTCAGTTACGGTTACTACCATCAGTTTGTCAGCTACTGTTATTACCATCAGTTTATCAGTTACTGTTACTACCATCAGTTTGTCAGCTACTGTTACTACCATCAGTTTGTCAGTTACTGTTACTACCATCAGTTTGTCAGCTACTGTTTCTACCATCAGTTTGTCAGCTACTGTTACTACCATCAGTTTGTCAGTTACTGTAACTACCATCAGTTTGTCAGTTACTGTTACTACCATCAGTTTGTCAGTTACTGTTACTACCATCAGTTTGTCATTTACTGTTACTACCATCAGTTTGTAAGTCATTGTTACTACCATCAGTTTCTAAGTTACTGTTACTACCATCAGTTTGTCAGTTACTGTTACTACCATCAGTTTGTCAGCTACTGTTACTACCATCAGTTTGTCAGTTACTGTTACTACCATCAGTTTGTCAGTTACTGTCACTACCATCAGTTTGTCAGCTACTGTTACTACCATCAGTTTGTCAGTTATTGTTACTACCATCAGTTTGTCAGCTACTGTTACTACCATCATTTTGTCAGTTATTGTTACTACCACCAGTTTGTCAGCTACTGTTACTACCATCAGTTTGTCAGTTACTGTTACTACCATCAGTTTGTCAGTTACTGTTACTACCATCAGTTTGTCAGTTATTGTTACTACCATCAGTTTGTCAGCTACTGTTACTACCATCGGTTTGTCAGTTACTGTTACTACCATCGGTCTGTCAGTTACTGTTACTACCATCAGTTTGTCAGCTACTGTTACTACCATCAGTTTGTCAGTTACTGTTACTACCATCAGTTTGTCAGCTACTGTTACTACCATCAGTTTGTCAGTTACTGTTACTACCATCAGTTTGTCAGCTACTGTTACTACCATCAGTTTGTCAGCTACTGTTACTACCATCAGTTTGTCAGTTACTGTTACTACCATTAATGTGTCAGTTACTGTTACTACCATCAGTTTGTCAGTTACTGTTACTACCATCAGTTTGTTAGTTACTGTTACTACCATCAGTTTGTCAGTTACTGTTACTACCATCACTTTGTCAGTTACTGTTACTACCATCAGTTTGTCAGCTACTGTTACTACCATCAGTTTGTCAGTTACTGTTACTACCCTCAGTTTGTCAGCTACTTGCTTCCATCAGTTTGTCAGTTACTGTTACTACCATCAATATTAAAAGCATTTCATATTACCCTGGGGAGAAACATTAGTTGAATCAAGTTCATTTTATTATAACCAAGGGTTATTTTTTTGTCGTCTTTTTGTTTCAATTTAACATATTTTTATTAGAGCCTAAGAAGAAAAAATATTTGAGAAACGGAGAAATATTGAGAAAAAAAAATACAAAAATTACATTTGATATATAAATCGAAATTAATATAATTTTTAACCATGTCCTACCAAAGGAAGAAAACAATTAAAATTGTTATGCAATTATTTGCTGCATTCAGGACTATTTATATGAACAAATATCATTACCTGCGCCCGCAGTCTGCGTGTCTGACTTATAATCTTATGTTATTTTTATGCTTTTATCGAAAAAATTATAGTTCCAAGGAACAGGGCGCCAGAAGCAGGGGATGCACAAGATATATCAGCACTTTCATTTTCTTCTGGAACTGATCAGGAACTGATGCTACGAAGACGGCGACATTTATGATGTTTTATGAAGATGATAGGAGAGTCCATACTGAACGCAGATTATGATAAGATCAGACCACCCTTGATGGGATAGTTTCAGTTCTACAAAGCGCAGAAAATAACGCTGGTATCCTATTTGGCATGTTGCCAGTCACTCAGTAAGTTATTCTGACTTTTTCTTAATGATCAATAATATTTTCTTGATTAGATTAAGTGTAATTTACATGGTGCATTTATTCAAATGATGTATAAGAAAGGAAGCTTATTTTACATAGACCAGCTGACGTCTGAGTTGCATAGGCTTCACTAAATTACGCGAATTTCCATGACGACTGGGCTTCCAATGGTGTGCATGATCATACCGTGTCATTTTTTGTACATACTATATCCCGTACCAAATACAGCATAGGCTGCTTTTTAAACAGTTGCTGTATTACTGCCGTGATTGTACTTAGATTATGCTGACAACTGGAGCAGCAGTCCAACAGATGTTACTATCTGCCTGTCCATTCTGCTCCATCTCTGCTACAAGAATCAGAAGTTTTGCAGCATATGCTGTTTACCACTGAATCTCAGTATATTTACAGCAGATATACTGGAAATCTGCTGTCCTGAAGTAGTCATCTAGGAATATAAAGCAACTCTCCTGCAACTCTGCCGCCTCATGATGTGGGTTTCAGAGAGTAGATTTTCGGCAGTTGCTCACACACTGCTGCTTTGAGATAATGCCCATAGCGATTTGTATTTCAAGTTTGGAGAGCACATTTTAAGCATATACTGATTCATTGCTGTTGTGAGATAGACGGTGCGATTAAATGAAATTCTTTAGCAAGTTGCCATGGAAAGCAGATTTAGAAGATTTGGTTTATTCAACGCAGTAATAACTAAGCCCGGTGTTTCCCTCCCTCCCCCCTCCGCCCCGAGTCCATTTTTTTTTTCTTATTTTAAAATTTATCATATAAGTAAACAGTGTAATTGCTGGTTTTCGGTGACATTCAAAATGAGATCATTTTATTTATATCGACACAGAGACACTGGCATTAGATATCTCCCTCGGCTGCTAAATAAGAAATGAGAGATTGAAAGTTTGTCTCACAGTTTGAGGCATTCTTAGGCAGATTGTGATATATTTTTGTCGGGGAAATAGCATATATACAAAAAAAACCCAGTGTGATAATGCAAGTAGGAAAGGAGTCAATTAGAATTTGTATCGCCTAGCCTACCGAGGTAACACATTTTATCGAGTGCCTGCAAGGGCTGCTAGAAAATTTACAACAACGAGCGTATTTTATACTTGATCCACTGGAGTATAGCCTGTGGCCACTTGACTGACCTTTAAACCGGTGCAAACACACTCAAACTACAACGATGGTCAAGCAGGCAAGAAGGCCATACTCCTCACCGAAGGCACACAAAAGTGTAACTGAGTAACTGTGTTCTATACATCCTCACTCGGATTGTCTGCTTCTCCTGTTCAGGGTGAAGGCTGAGCTTGAAGGGGAGGAGAGAGAGAGAGAGAGAGAGAGAGAGAGAGAGAGAGGGTGATCAGATCATATCTTTATTCAGTAAAAAAGAACCAAGCGAATACATCCAGTTCCTTACATTATTCAACACCAAGGTCTTTTCAAACGATTGAGCAAAACTACCTGATCCAATAATACAATCTGACAGTTAAAAATCAAGGCTTACTTTGTTTGCTGGGCAAAAACAAAAAAAAGGAGCTAGAAATTAAAAAAAAATACTGTCATTATTTTTATGCTTTTTTTTTGCCCTTCAATCCAGAGATATCTTGTTTGCTGTGCAACAACAACATCTTCAATTTTTAAATTTAGATCTTTATCATATGTGAATTATTAAGTGTGATAACATTATCATTATTAAAAGCATATTTAAAACTTTGTGTCCTTGGCATTTGTCTGTTCAGCACCTCATCGTATATGTACAAGATCGCACACTAAAAGTAGTACATATGCATATGGTCACTTTTTTTAAGAAAAATTTAACTGCCATTTGACTTATGTTTTGCTTTTCAGGCTTCTGTCTCATGCATTGCAATTGAACCCCTGGGAAAATGAGAAATGCCATGATGTGTACTTTCACCTCCCCAGGGGCAAGGAAAAGAATGAGCCAATTTGAAGTGTAAATAATTAATACAGGTCTATTATACACATTAAATGGTATGTGTTTTCATTCCTTTATCAACAAAATACACCAATAAGAAGATGGAAAGGAAATGTGACGTAAGCGACTATCAACAGGGGTCTGCTCCAAAAGAGCACTGCTCCAAGAGGGCACACGGGTCTGCTCCAAGAGAGCACTGCTCCAGGATAGCACACAATTCTGCTCCAAAAGACACACAGGTTTGCTCCAGGAGAGCATTGCTCCAGGAGAGCACACTAATCTGCTCCAGGAGAGCATTGCTCTAGGAGAGCACACCGGTTGTCTCCAAGAGTGAACTGCTCCAGGAGAGCAAACATGTCTGCTACAGGAGAGCACTGCTTCAGAGTGCAAACAGGTCTGCTTCAGGAGACTACTCCAGGAGACGTGAGCGACTATTAATACGGGTCTGCTCCAGAAGAGCACTGCTCCAAGAGGGAACACGGGTCTGCTCCAAGAGAGCACTGCTCCAGAAGAGCACACTGGTCTGCTTCAGGAGAGCACTACTCCAGGAGAGCACAATTCTTCTCCAGGAGACACACAGGTCTGCTCCAGGAGAGCACACTGATTTGCTCCAGGAGAGCATTGCTCTAGGAGAGCACACAGGTTTGCTCCAAGAGAGCACTGCTCCTGGAGAGTAGACATGTCTGCTCCAGGAGAGCACTGCTCCAGAGAGCAAACAGGTCTGCTCCAGGAGAGCACTGTTCCAGGTGAGCACACTGGTCTGCTACAGGAGAGCACACAGGTCTGGTCCAGAAGAGCACATAGGCCTGTTTGAGGATACCACTGATCCAGGGGAGCACACAGGTCTGCTCCAGGAGAGCATACTGATCAGGTTCTGCTGAAGGACCGCTGATGAAAACCTGCTTCTAATATACAAATAGGCCTGCTCCATTGATCACTTACTTAAATAACTGAAACCGATCATTTTGTGCTTAATCACTGCTCAAAATATGCTGTGCAATACAGGATTCACATGGTAGGTGGGGGAGCAGAATTCAGCATATAATCCATAGGTCTTGGAGCACAGATAGACTATATGCTGTAACTGTACTGAATAACTGCTGCAGATCTGCAGAATCCACTGCTCCAGCTAACTCCTGAAAACTGCATCAAATATGCTGAAAAAATTACTGAAATCTGATAGGGGTATGCCCTGGACAACTTTGATTCTGATATCTCCAGCAATAAAGTTTTTATTTCTTTATGTCCATAATTTACTTTTGAAACCTTGAATAACAACACATGTTTGACACCATTGCGCTTTGAGACATCACAGATTTAGTTTGCAGCAAGTAAATAATAGAACATCAAAAAGGGTTTGGTTGTGGGTCATCCCATCAAACGAGGTTTCTATCTCATTTTTATTAATATTCCTCTTTACTTTGATTAAAATAATAACAAACAAGATCAATATTAATTTTTCATTTTTATTAATTATGGCCTTTTGAACTCCATTCTCAAAGAGACACAAAACTGCTATATAAATGATATAACTGTTACCTGATTATTTATTGCAGTGCCTGCTCACCGCCCACGGCCTTCCAGTTCGGTTATTTATAGGAGCGTGTTATGTTGCCATTGATTCCATACACCACCAAAAATTGAATCTCTGTATTTTTTTATCTTCGCACGTTTGCATCAGCCAGTAATTAAATAATTTATCCAAAATATTGATATTCTATTTAATCTCACCCCGGTGAACCCTTTAAACAAAGTCACACCGCTTTTATTTTGAACGAAGTACAGTTCGGTTTCGGCAGGTTCTGTTTTATCTGGGGTTTTTTTTCTGTGTTTGCAATGTTTTAAGGATATTATATTTTTTAAATTGATCTCTAAATCATAGATTAATTTGTACGTAAGATCAAAATGTTGATAACCAGCCATGAGCCCCCTACAACTTTGTTCTTGACACTAATGTTTTATTAATATTCCCAATAAGTGGGGGCGTATATTGTCATGCACCCATGAGCAGACAGAATATGCGAGGTCATTAACCGCCCAATGAAAGTGGTCAGGGATTCCTGCTATATTATGGAGAATTTACAAAACATAATATATATATATATATATATATAAATAGAGAGAGAGAGAGAGAGAGAGAGAGAGAGAGAGAGAGAGACATTGAACATGAAGCCCAAACCATATCATTTACTCGTATATTATACCATGTGTAAATGTATATATAGTCTATAACTGAATCTTTATGTGAATATCAAATACTCCCTATACATATGAAGATGCTGCCGACATCTGAAACTGAAGACCGGGATTATTTCATCGTTTGTAAGTGTATTTTCATCCTTAATCCCGTTGTTATATTTGTTTGAAATATTACCAGTAACATAGATAACAATTAACTGAAAGCTGGTTATTAAATTCAGCTTCTTTATACTTATGATACTTAAATTGCAGCTTAGAGTAGAGTTCAGAAATGTGTTTGAGTTTTTACTTAGATAATGGATTATGATAGAAAAATGACAGTAAATAAACAGAAAATAGAATATGTGCCATCCTTAAGTTTTTCAGTCGTAACCTCAAGTTCCAAACGTTTCTTAAGCCATTGAATGGGAAAGAATACAAATCAATCTAGTAATCCCCGGCAGACACACCCGCATTGATCGTGTTTAATTAGTGTAGACTTCTAGTTTCTGTAGTGTCCCCAATAGGTCCGATTTAATCTAATGTTCAAAATCGCAATATTGACGAGATGAAACAGATATCACAAGTACACCATCCATTGGTTCCCTTCTTCGTCAAATTCGATAAACTATCATTTTTTTTGCAGATGATACACAGTTATATGTAGCATTCAAATCTGGAGAACTTGACAGTACCATTCACCAGATGGAATTTTGTGTTTCAACTGTACAAAAGTGGATGAGCCAGCATCAATCGAAAATGAATGATGAAAAACAGGAGCCATATTAATTGTTTGTAAAGAGAAATTGGTTTCCCCGCACTTCACATGGATTTCATTAAATTACACCATCATCGAAAGTAAGCAATAATGGTGTTATTTTTTATTCACATACATCCATGGAAGCTCATGTAATGGCAGTCTGCAAGGCTTCATATATACATATTCGTTATATCAGTTGAATAAGAAAGTTTGTGAACAGAGAGTCTTTGGAGCAAATAGTTCATTATTTTATTACTTCTAAATTAGAATATTGCAATGCACTCTTGTGTTGTACTCCCTAATCATTAACAAATCGACTGCAAAGTATACAGAATGCTGCGGCGAAGATTAATACGGGTGCTTCAAAATCAGATCATATTCCACTAATTTTGTATTCTCTGCATTGGCTGCCCCTTGTGCCTTTTACCAAATCGTCCTATGTACAAAATCGGGCATTCAGTGTTGCTGGCCCGAAACTGTGGAATGACCTACCAGATTCTCTAAGAGAAGCCACCCGTCTTTAGAATTTATAAGTAAAATTAAAAACATTTTCTTCATGGAAATTCTTTTGACTAATCATTCTGATACTTTATAATATTAAAAGTGAAATGTTTGAACATTTGAGTGAATTATGATAGTTTTAACAGATAATTGAAATATTGATTTTTATATGTCTTATTTACTACTTTAAGCTTCTGAATGTAATATTTTAGTCAACTGGACTTTAATTTCATATTCTTACAATAGTATGTTAAATGATTGCTGATTGTATTCTAGTTATGTAACAGCGTTTTAGAGCATGTATCATCATGGATTTTACGACAAAATGTATTATTAATTATTATTATTATCATTTTTATTATTATTATCATTATTATTATTTTTATTATTATTATTATTATTATTATTATTATATCACCACCGATATTCTCTGACTTTTTGCAAGCTTTTTGTTAGGACAATACCAAGGTGCGTGTATCCAGTGAGATGCTAACATCCGATCCTGTGACAAATCTTCACGATATGCCAATATTCACGGCGAGTCTGGCGAGAAATGCACACCCTGTCCGGTTGAGAAATCTACACGATGTATCTATGTACACGGTAAGTCTGGTTAGAAATGTACATCCGGTCGGTGTGAGAAATCTACACACTGTCTAGTGAGAAATGTACACCCTGTCCGGGTGAGAAAGGTCCACCATTCCCCGGTGAGAAATGTACACCCTGTCCGGGTGAGATTGTACACCATGTCCCTATGAGACTGTACACCATGACCCTATGAGAAATGGACACCCTGTCCGGTTGAGATATGTACCCAATGTATACCCCTATGAAAAATGTACAGTCTGTCCTGTAAAAATGTGTACACGCTGCCTGGACGAAATGTCGATTCCATCTGGCCAGTATTAAAGGTTCTGCCAGTATTAAAGGGACTCAGTAGGTTCTGCCATGCATTTGTCAGGGCCTAATAATATTAGGAACGATTACATCGGGCTAACTCAATGGTAAGAACTTAATAGTGATTTTTTAATTTGTTTCACGATCTCTAAATTTTACGATGTGTAGCGTCCCACTTACGATACAAAAAGTCTGCGATAATTTTAAGTAAATCAACCCGTTAACGAACATTGGAATCCCTGCAATTCCTATATAACATATGACTTCGTAACATCACTAACAGAGGCCACAGTAAATCTCCTGATCCATGTAAAAACACTCACACAAATATACCTACACACATAAACACCATAACGTACTCAAGCAGACACGCAGGCATAACAAAGCTTTTGCTCAGTGAACTGTAGTTCTGAACATGCCCCAGACATGTGAGTGTGGCAGAGAGGACAGATATGATGAATTTTCCTCAGTATTTTAACTAAACATATCGAAAATGAAGCCGAATACAGTCAGAACTGTATTGAACCTAGTTGATATTTGTCCCCGAGTGGACCTTACACGACAGCGTACAGTGCAGAGACATCAGAGGACAACACAATCACCATAACAACGCTCAGTGTGGAGCTGTAGGAAATAAAAGAGGGGCAGATATCGTCAAGAACTTAATGAACTCGGCTTCATTGCCTTTTTACTGTCTTCTGTAGTGCCAAGGTTCTCTTGTGAAGTTCCTGTAAAAGTTCGAATCGGTGCACAGTAGTCTCGGGGGAATATGACAGTCAATAAATTATCTAACATCGGTGACGACAGTTTTTTTTAACTTCAACATTTTAAAGGTAACAAACCTACCTTATCCTGAGCCTATTTTTGCATGGAATATTTTTTTTAGCGGTCGCCCCCAGGGGGCGCGCCGGTCTCAGGCATTTTGCTTGCCACCTTGTATCAGCCCTGGTGAGCTCACGCTGACCACTTTCAACGCCGATGTTTGTTCTTTTGGAAATAAACCATATATAGCAAACATAATATCCTCTCTAATCCACGAGTGATGTGGGATCATTCAAGTATAAGAATGTAATTAGTTTTCGATTACCTGAAAGTATCGCTGCAAGTTATTTTTAAAATTATTTCTCAGACACTGGTTGAAAGACCGGCATAGTTTTTACACCAACCACTTGAAGATTAGAAACAAATCCTAGGTCAGACGCAACGACCACTTAAGCTCGGCAGTGATTGTTGCTACATATGTTAGCAGAAAATAAAAACACTGGACGAGGGCCTAGTATAATATCAAATAAGACGATCTCTGTTTGACAATGCTCAGGTTCAAGATTCTTAAAAGAAATACAAACTAGATTACTTCTTAACTTGCTCTGGACGTCTTGCAAGTTACGACATTTAGCATGATATTTATGCCTGACGTATACTTGTAACATATGACATATGAAGATACATATTTCCAATGGCATTTGCTTATGAAAGGTCACTACAAAATGTGATAACTCATTGAGAGACACTGAAGGACAAACAATACGACTGGTTAGGGCTATTAAAAATAAATGTCGATTTTGTAGTCACTGTCCTCCAGAGGCCGCCCCATTACCCTCTGGAACGCTCACTCAACCTTTCATGTTTGACCAGTTACATACTTACGCCACGTGAGACCTTTAAGATAAAAATTAAGTACGTTAACTATTCACACATTAAGAAAACAGTTTAACTGCACCGGGCAAGAAACATGAACTCTGAAACATGAACTTTTTGTATGGTATGGTCATATAATAGCTGAATTAAAAAGTAGAGATATACCTAATTTGGAAATAACCTGAAATTATTATACAGAAGTATGAGTCAAAAGAGTGACGTTTAATAAACACTTTATTCTTGTTTTTGTTTTTGTTTTTTGTTTTTTTTTTTTGTTTACTCAAATGTCCATTAAAACCTAAATAGGTCTCATATAATATGTAGAACCCCCCCCCCTGGATCCGCTAGTGTTGAAGCTAATCATCCGTGTCTAGTTTATATGCCATATACGAATGTGTGACCCATCAGGGACGATGGTCTGGATCTTGTAGTGCTGTAAGTTGACAAATCCATTACAGCTTCATCACAAATTCTGGCTAGGATTACTCGTTAGGACGTAAAGGAAACAAGTGCACACAAGACGATGTCCATGCGACCCTTGTGGACTCTGGAGGCTGATTTTCCTAATATGGACGTGACACATTCGAACAAGCTGACAATGATGCTGGGTGATACAGACACAGCAGCTCATCCCGGGCTGGATTATTATCTGTATTGAAAGTGGTTTTAAAGTGTTGATCCTGCATGATAACCACGAATATTCAAATAAGAAAATGGACTCTTTTCAAAATAGTTATAAAATATAATATTTTTTAGATACAGAAATAATTGTGATATGACAATCTGACCTGTTGTTTCCTTGGTGTAATGATTTCTGTTTCTTTTTCTTTTCATCCTTTTCCTAGTTTTGTCACATACTGCGGAATGGTCACCCATTTTTTACATATCCATCAAAATTGTAAGAGCTTCTGTTTCACATTTGTATATATCCATCATAATTGTAAAAGCTTCCGTTACACATTTATATATTTCCCTCATACGTTTGACATTTTCAGTCACCCATCTGTATATTTGATTCATATTTTTTTTTAAATCTTCCGTCACCTATGTATATAAATATGTTTCCATCATACATTAACCCCTATATTTCTTTTGATGACTTGACATTGGCTTGTCAATTACAGTGCAGCAAACTATTTAACACTAACCTAATTCTGACCATGCTCTCTATATACAAAAATGATATTATAAATGTTAAATAACATAAATCACATAATTGTCAATAGCAGACATGTTTAAGATTTTTCAGAAGCACACACATCAGATAGACGGAGGAATATATGGAATACCGCATGTGAAACCATCTATAGTTTGAGCCGCTGTATAGATATCTACGTAACATGCAGTCTGTATAGATCTCTACGTAAAATGCAGTGTCATATACACATCCTTTATAGATCTCTACGTAGCATGTAGTCTGTATAGGTCTCTAGGTAACATGCAGTCTGTATAAATCTCTACGTAACATGCAATGTCATATACACATCCTGTATAGATCTCTACGTAACATGCAGTGTCATATACACATCCTGTATAGATCTCGACGTAGCATGTAGTCTGTACAGGTCTCTACGTAACATGCAGTCTGTATAAATCTCTACGTAACATGCAGTGTCATATACACATCCTGTATAGATCTCTATGTTACATGCAGTCTGTGTAGATCTCTACGTAACATGCAGTCTGTGTAGATCTCTACGTAACATGCAGTGTCATATACACATCCTGTATAGATCTCTACGTAAAATGAAGTGTCATATACACATTCTGTATAGATCTCTACGTAACATGCAGTGTCATATACACATCCTGTATAGATCTCTATATAACATGCAGTCTGTGTAGATCTCTACGTAACATGCAGTCTGTGTAGATCTCTACGTAACATGCAGTGTCATATAAACATCCTGTATAGATCTCTATGTTACATGCAGTCTGTGTAGATCTCTACGTAACATGCAGTCTGTGTAGATCTCTACGTAACATGCAGTGTCATATACACATCCTGTATAGATCTCTACGTAACATGCAGTGTGTGTAGATCTCTACGTAACATGCAGTTTCATATACACATCCTATATAGATCTCTACGTAACATGCAGTGTCATATACACATCCTGTATAGATCTCTACGTAAAATGCAGTGTCATATACACATCCTGTATAGATCTCTACGTAAAATGCAGTGTCATATACACATCCTGTATAGATCTCTACGTAACATGCAGTGTCATATACACATCCTGTATAGATCTCTATATAACATGCAGTCTGTGTAGACCTCTACGTAACATGCAGTCTGTGTAGATCTCTACGTAACATGCAGTGTCATATACACATCCTGTATAGATCTCTATGTTACATGCAGTCTGTGTAGATCTCTACGTAACATGCAGTCTGTGTAGATCTCTACGTAACATGCAGTGTCATATACACATCCTGTATAGATCTCTACGTAACATGCAGTGTATGTAGATCTCTACGTAACATGCAGTTTCATATACACATCCTATATAGATCTCTGCGTAACATGCAGTTTCTTATACATATGCTGTAAAGATCTCTATTTAACAGGCAGTGTCAGATACACATCCTGTATAGATCTCTACGTAACATGCAGTTTGTGTAGATCTCTACGTAACATGCAGTCTGTATAAATCTCTACGTAACATGCAGTGTCATATACACATCCTGTATAGATCTCTATGTGACATGCAGTCTGTATAGACCTCTACGTTACATGCAGTCTGTGCAGATCTCTACTTAACTTGCAGTCTGTGTAGATCTCTTCGTAACATGCAGTGTCTTATACACATCCTTTATCGATCTCTACGTAACATGCAGTCTGTGTAGATCTCTTCGTCACATGCAGTCTGTGTAGATCTCTACATAACATGCAGACTGTGTAGATCTCTACGTAACATGCAGTGTCATATACGCATCATGTATCGATCTCTACGTAACATGCAGTGTCATATACACATCCTGTATAGAGCTCTATGTGACATGCAGTCTGTGTAGATCTCTACGTATAATGCAGTCTGTGTAGATCTCTACGTAACATGCAGTCTGTGTAGATCTCTACGTAACATGCAGTGTCATATACACATCCTCTATAGACCTCTGCGTAGCATGCAGTCTGTATAGATCTCTACGTAACATGCAGTCTGTGTAGATCTCTACGTAACATGCAGTCTGTGTAGATCTCTACGTAACATGCAGTGTCATAAACACATCCTCTATAGACCTTTGCGTAGCATGCAGTCTGTGTAGATCTCTACGGAACATGCAGTCTGTGTAGATCTCTACGTAACATGCAGTCTGTATAGATCTCTATATAACATGCAGTGTCATATACACATCCTATATAGATCTCTACGTAACATGCAGTGTCATATACACATCGCCTATAGATCTCTTAGTAGCATGCAGTCTGTGTAGATCTCTACGTAACATGCAGTCTGTGTAGATCTCTACGTAACATGCAGTGTCATATACACATCCTCTATAGACCTCTGCGTAGCATGCAGTCTGTATAGATCTCTACGTAACATGCAGTCTGTCTAGATCTCTACGTAACATGCAATCTGTGTAGATCTCTACGTAACATGCAGTGTCATATACACATCCTCTATAGATCTTTGCGTAGCATGCAGTCTGTATAGATCTCTACGTAACATGCAGTCTGTGTAGATCTCTACGTAACATGCAGTCTGTATAGATCTCTATGTAACATGCAGTGTCATATACACATCCTATATAGATCTCTACGTAACATGCAGTGTCATATACACATCCCCTATAGATCTCTTAGTAGCATGCAGTCTGTATAGATCTCTACGTAACATGCAGTCTGTGTAGATCTCTACGTAACATGCAGTCTGTATAGATCTCTATGTAACATGCAGTGTCATATACACATCCTATATAGATCTCTACGTAACATGCCGTCTGTATAGATCTCTACTGTTTTGTCATATACTCAAATCTACACGTTAGTAGAGATCTACGTAACATGTTGTGTCATATACATATCCTGTATAGATCTCCTTGTATCATGCCGTCTGTAAAGATCTCTACGATTTTGTCATATACACACATCTACATGTTACGTAGAGATCTACGTATCATGTTGTGTCATTAAAACATCCTATATAGATCTTTCTGTAACATGGCGTCTGTAGAGATCTCTGCGTAACATGCAGTCTGTATAGACCTTTACGTAACAAGCAGTGTCACACACACCTCCTTCATTCACACCTTCATTTTAAGATAAATGTAATCAATATTTCAAACAAAGGGTTAAAAGATGAATTTGAAAAAAAATATCGTCATTTAGTATTCTTGACGACATAATTATTATCTTTTTTAGAGGGTACTATTGCAGCAATTGATGCAAAAGTTGATTCTTAATTTCAGATAAGTATATATTTAATTGAACAATCCTTTACAAGGACAAACAAACCGACACAGAGCTGCTTAGGATACTTCTCATTTCATTTGAATTTTAACCAATAGGCATCTTGGATTTTTATTTTTTAATGCAAATTTTAATGCAAATTTTAATGGTGCGATTCTTAAAACCTATATATAGCATTAATTATACCGAATTTTTTCGAGCTGGCCGTTATTTCCTTTTTCATTTTCAAGTGTTAAGAAACAAGCTAAATTAAGGCCAGCAGGTATTTTTTCCTGTGCTGTGTTTTCCCTTGCATTCAGATTCTGGATATAAATAAGAAATCAGCACATGGTTAGTAGCCTTTTTAACATTAAACAATCTCGTTTCTCTATGTGCTCCAGCTTATTATCTCGTTATTGTTTCCCCGGGGACTCCTCCTTGTCTGCTTTTGCCTCATCCCTTCTACAAAGTACCCACCACTACCTTCCTGCCAATGTCATGAATAAATGAATGACAAGTTGCTGAAAAAAATTGAACAGAATGTATGTTTAAATAAATGAATACGAAACCGCCCCCTACGATTGCAGTTATAACGCAAACATGTCACGTGATTGATTGAAGGATTAAAGAAAAAAAGTGGACACTGGAATGGGAATATTTATAATATAAACATGGATATATTTAGAATACCAACAAACAAGGCAGATTAACAGAAAACAATATTGAGAGGAAATAGAAGAAAACCGTGTCAAGAAAACGGTATGCACATTATGTACTGAAATTATCTAAAGCCGAATACAAGACAATGAAAGGAATATCCTAAAACAGATGAAAGGACGTTTTCATGTATGAATTCTTTACTGAAGTTTTTTTAAATAAGATATGCAAGTAAACCATCAACGATAGTTGTGATAATTATCATTTTTTCTCCAAAGTAGCAAGTCACAGATCAGCTAAGGCTAACGTTATGCTCTTCATCTCGCCTCTCAGTGGCCCTATTCCTCATCTTCTAGGTCCATTGTTTGGCAGAAATATCTGAGCTCGGCGTACTGATTTCATGGGGCGTTTATTTGTGAATAGACAGTAGTATAGTCATTAATAACAGAAATCCAATAAACATGTAACGACAGCCTACTCTAACTTAATCATTAATACAATTTTGATCAGGACAATTGCAAAACCACCTATTATTAGATTGATTCAAATTCCAACATAACACACAGTCATATTTGTAGCCGTGCTCCGCCATTGCCATGTCCTATGTTAGTGCCCACATCCTTGGTCATAACATTTTGTGGTAAATCATACAGATCGCAAGATACTATCAGGATGCATATAAATATTTATTGCAACATTACTTTAATACTGTAGGTCTGTGGTCCTTCTACATTGTATGGACGTTTTCTCTTTGTCCTCTCATAGAGGGCGTCACCGCACTGGCGGGGTGTACTGGGAACTCCTGGTAATACAAATACTCCCAGATATATCCGCATCTCTGTCGATAATATATACACGTGTCTCCCGCTCCTCCAGTAACAAAAGAAGAATGAATTATGAAAGCAAGGATTAGATTTATGTTCCTCTGGTGGCGTCCTGATAATAACCTAGTTGTCGCCCGGGAAATTTTCCCACTAGTGGACTGATAATCAACTGTTACTGGCAACAGAAGCATGGTATTAACAATAATGTGGAGACCGGGACGCCCGGGTAGTACGGACACGTGCCTCATGAATAAGGAACAGTTATGACAGTCCGTTAGCACTGAGAGTGCATGGAGCCATGCTGGACAGTTTTCTGGAAACTGCATGGCCATTTTAAGTCACAAAGAAGACACAAAAGTGGTCTTCGCTGGAAAAGAATGGCTAGTTTCCTTAATAATTTCAAAGGTAATATCAAAGTATAAGTTAATTTTTGTTGGAGATTGTTTTATATTGACTAATATTATTATTTACAATCATGAAAAAAACCGTGATACGTAAAAAAAAGCGCTAAGTATTGAGAAGAAACGATTACCATGTTTACATATGTTTAAAATACACCTCTTTTTTCCACAATTTTCACACTGCTAGCTTTGGTCACTGATAAAGGCTAGACGAGGAAGCAAATATTTCGTCATTTTTACACTGCCTCGTGGCCTTCAAGGACACTGTCTCTTAAAATAAACCAAACCAATCATTAGATATGTTTGTGTATTTTCTACCAATCGTGAGATATGTTTGTGTACATTCTAACAACACCTTCCATCAATACCATGTACGAGAAAAGAAATTCCCTTGTCATTTAGTATATTGATAAATCTCCTGCTGTTTGTTGAATTTCTGACCCCATGAAAACAAACGTCTCGTAAGGATTACTGGATGAACACTGACCAGCTTGTACGCTACACAGAAAATTACTTGTAAGAGATGGCCTCGCATGTTGGTTTGTAAGTTTGCCTAATGTTATGATTGTCGGCTGTTTACCACATTAGCGGTGCAAAGGGATGGATGGCCGTTGCAGTGCAATGACTGGTGTCACGACTGAAGAGGGCTTATCAGACCAATATAAGTGCCTATTGAGTCACAGCTAGGATCACACTTGCATTCTAACAGTAATTTTTCCAAAAGGTACAGTCCAGAGGGTCTTCGGGTGGAGTTAGCCGTTAAAGAAAAATAGTTTCCATGTTTGATGATATTAAGAAACCGTCAGATGTTAAGAAACCGTAAGAGTATTGGCTGTTTTAGAAAAAAATTACGCACATATCACTCTCCCAGCGGACACACTTTAACTTTTGTTTAAATGTTTATTGCAAAGTTACATTCGGGATATTAGGTATTTGTTTATTCCAGTGGGGAGACCTAGAACAGGTAAACAAAGTCCTATGTAAATACTGTCACTCGCGTGACAGAACTCCAGGAAGCTATCAATCTAGCTTTAGAGAATTTCAGGAGATTACCACACTTCATCCATGAATTTCAATTTGTCTTGTCAGCAGAAACGATTTTAAATTCCAGATCCGATCCCCACGTGCTGCTTCACATTTACACAGTAACGTATAACAGTCATAGATTTTATAAAGTAGACGTATTTGCAATTTAGTTGATATATCACGTCAGAAACTGTGATATACTCTCGGCTTGTAACACCTACGGTGAGACATGGGCTTACTGTTGGAATCTTTCTTTATAGGAGGGAACCCTTTTGCCATTTAGATTACCATCACGTATAGTTTGATGAAGGCTCTTATTAAATCAATCACTGCTGATGGGGCCGCTCACAATGGCCACCAAAGAAACACCATGTATGGCATTCATTTCCTTCAGATTATTTTATGACTCGTGACTGGTCTATAGTTAATAGAATTATTAATGTATTTTAATGCAGAACTCTGATATTACCACACATGTTCAGCCTTAAATTGCTCCATTGTTTGTGATTTATTACCCAACAAGTTATTGCTGCTGGAAAAAAAAGTCGCTTGACATACTATTTGTAAATATTTAAAGTTAACCTTCCCTGATGACACTTATCATTTTTATCTAAATGTTGAGATTGAGAAAAAAATGTTTTATTCATGACTGTCTGCCGTATTACGAAGTATACATGCTTGATGTCTTTAGCGCTTTTTCTCTCTCTCTCACTCACTGTCTCTGGCCCTGTCTGACTCTCCTTTGTTTTCTCTCTTTGTCTGCTTTCTCTGTCTGTCTCTCTGTTTCTCTCCTCCCTTCTCTTGTCTGTCTGTCTGTCTGTCTGTCTGTCTCTCTCTCTCTGTCTCTCTCTCTCTCTCTCTCTCTCTCTCTCTCTCTCAATTCAAATTTGAAATACTATGGTTTCACAGAGGGACCATTGGCTTCTCCAGCATGAGGTCTGAGAGTCATACAATGAAAATGACTACATGACATCAAACTGTATCAGAATTAGCTTCGGTGCGCTGTTTCTCAATAAAAAGAACCTTGTCATTTGCTCACGTTATACCGCTTTATATGTATACACGAGCGCTTACCGTTCTCGTATCGGCAAAAATATCCGATAAACCGGTCCCGTAGCGAAATCGTTCCATGAATACATGAATAACTATTTGACAGGAAACATGTTACATCAAGACAGTATATGATGTCGGTGATACCCGAAAGTTCCAATTCAAATGTTAAAACGGGCCCGAACCCATGCTTCGACTGATTAGATCAAACGTCTGGTGTCGTGTGTTGAATAATGCATGAGGGGGGAGTTTTCCGAGCAAACAAAACCTCAAATTATTGCAAGAAAAATGTTCCTGGATGTACTGAAGATCACCTTGTGGTGTAAACATATTATGCAAATCATTACGATCCCATGGTGCCCCGTGGCAGGAAGTGTAATGTCACCCTAGAAGGAGTTGGATGATGTACAGTCGCAAAGGGGATTATTAAAAAAAAAGTTTTAGATCCCCGCGTGTAGACTTATGTTCTCCCACCTTTAAAACTCCCAAATCATGGTATGTAGATTTTAGATGATTCCAGCTCGAACCAGGGTTTTTAACTTGGTGTTTGGAAGCTGTTAATTGTCGGATAACGGTGCAAAAAATGAGAATATCCAAGCTGTTCCTCGTAAGATAAGACTCTAGTAGCTCATAAAAGACACTGTTAATATTTTCTCCCTCGGGTTCTTTGTAAAATATTCTAAACGTCATGTAAGGATTCTAAAGAAACAAAGAGTAGGGGTACCAAAATTTACATAATGTCAGATGTTACTTTGAGTTCTTGTGAGACAACAAGCACAGTTGAGGCGACAGGGAAACTTAATTTTTAAACCCAATACATAAAATATCTAAATATTATTTTGTTGGATTATTCCGTGGTTTAAAGTTTCCTGAAAAGATGATGTAAGCGAGACCACTCGCATATAATGTATTTACTAAATAAGTAATTACTTGTGAAACTCTTTTCACATGTTTATATATATTGTCATTAGAACTTACGTTATATGATCATAAATGGTGATCATGAAATCAACAGGACAACGTATGCGCACGTGATCATTTCGGCACTAAGTTAATCCAAAGAATCTACTTAATGTAACATCAATAAATTGGAATGGAGAGGTGAGGGGAGAGTCCACAGGAAAACAACATTGAAGAACAATTTAAATTTACAAATTTAAATGAGGCGAAAGAGCCTGTTCATTTTTAAAGGACACACCTCAAAATAAATCGTTTTTTTAATATCGATTGCCATCCAGTGAGCGGCAATTAAGAGAGCATCTTTTGAATCATGTTCAAACAAAACGAACTCAAAACAGCCTCTTTGCCATTTAACAATGTGCCTCTTTTTCAGATGTTAATTGTCGTTAGGCGTTAGACTACTTCACGCCTTTCCTTTGTATTTAGCCACACACGCTACTGTCGGCATGGCAACCGTAGGATGACTTCTAGGGAAGCAACATAAGTTCCTGTTGCGTGAATGACAGTGGCCATTCCGTGACCCGCATGATGGAACGTAGGCCATGTAAGCGCTCAGGGAGGCATTTGAAAATTATTTGTGTAACGCATCGCTCTACATCCCGTTAAAGGTGCTGGATATTTGTTCAAATGAGACTTAGATGTAATGTAATGTAGGTGGGTAACGCCACAGTGTCGTAAGAATATGGAGTCAATCTCATTCACGCGTTCAGGGTAATTCAAAATTACGTTAAAGACAAACTCGTTGAAATTGCTCTGTTCTGTCCTGCGTGTTTCCCAAGGGACGTCATGAAACACAGGGCAAAAAAAATAATTGATCAATGTGTAAAATTACCCCGATCTTTAAGCCATCTGTTGATGGTGTTCTGTCATCAGCCAGGCCGGGGTGATTGATCAATACGGCCATCTGTTTTACCGGGTGTCATCTCCTGTTAAGGTCGACATCCAGCATGTCATCTCATGGTCCAGGAGCTGCATGAGAATTGTCAAAAAATGATGACGCCTCCCTCCTCCGGCCCGGAAGGTATTCTTTATTGGAAAACACAACTATACGTCCGCCCAAGGTTAGCCTAATTTTATATAAAATGTCACCAGATACGCTATAAAACTATTAGAGCATTGCTTTGCATATATATTAAGTACCAGTAAAGGTAACAGTTTCATTAACATCTCACAAAAGGAAGGAATTTGTTTTGCTATTCACTTACAAGAATATGCTTAAATTCGGTTACTTAAATCAAGTACAGGTTAATTAGCTTAATTATCAATAGCCTTTTCCGTTTTAGCTAATAGACTGAATCCTTGATAGACTGGTTGATTGGGTTTATTGAATGTTAATGCATTAATTGGATTATTTTTATGTCAATATCAATGAAGACTAAGCTTTTACAAAACAGTTTTTTTTCTATGCTTGCCATATAACTGGGTTAAAATAGATGTAGCAACATATACAAGTTTTTCACGATAATTAAGATTACAATAAATCTATACTGTATTCTCAATCTGTAGCTCAATGATAGGAAGAATTCTATATAATTAATAAGGAGTTAGTTTTTTCTAGACCACGGTTTACCTGCTTCCCTTCTGATTCGACTCTCTAAATCGGTGGTGTGCTCTTCTAGGACAAGTTTGTTTTATTTTGCAGGTTTTTGCCCTACTAAGCTGAATAATTAATAATTTTAATATTTCCCCATTAGGTGCCCCTATTTCTTTTTGTGCTGCAAGGTCCTCCACACCTGTGACCCTTTTTCTGGAGGCGTTCCGGGGAATTTCACTGGCCTGTTAAGACCCTGGCCAAAGCGCATGTCCTGCCCAAAAAGGCAATACGCATGGACGCTGGTCCACTATAATCCCCATTGATCCCTTATATCCATTGCAACGCCTCTAAAAGAATTTTCCTTCTCAAAAGAAAGTAAAGGTTTCTAAACCAAGGACCACATGACTCCGCTTTCAATGCGAGGGCTTTTCAATTTGGTCAACACTGGGCACTGAGTCCAGTGATGTGACCAACGTTAGACAATTTTTTAATGAGTAACAGGTATTTACAGGTATGTTGATTTTTATACATTCAAAAATATCTTTCCATGATAACCATGGTTTCAAAAGTTCGTCCAAGTCATGTGTTTTATGAAGTTTTTTTTTTCGAAAAGGAAGCCCTGGAAGGGGGGGGATTGCACACGCTAGTAAGGGTCCTTAATCTCTTGGGGACTAAGAAACCCCCGCTGGAATCTTCTTATCAGTCGTTCGTTCACACGTGCACGTAAAACATTGCCATGGTTCAGAAACACGGGTTCACCAGGCGAGAGGCAGAACAACTGCATACGAATAGGCGACTTCTACTTGGGGACAAAGGAATAGCCCCTTATAATTATTCCTTTGTGGAACTGTGATTATGGCACTTAAGAAAAAAATATATTATGGTGATTCCGATTACCTCCTTAAATGTAATGGATTACGGATGCAGTTTTACTCTACCCCTCTACAAATTTTCAGCAAAATCTGTATATTACATTTTGCGTTAATTTGCTGAAAGACAATGCAACGAAACAAGGCTAAAGTGGTTTCTTTGCTAAATGCTTTTATCGAAATATATCAACCTGCTTTCTTTTTATCTGTGAGAGTTGTCAATTTTGCAGCAGACCTGCTTATTCCATGGCAATTTACAATACTTAAACCAGAAATTTGATTCTGTTGGAATGTATTATTATGGGCCTATCTTTTTCACATTGGCAGTTATACGTTTCGCGTACAAGAGACTTCCACGACATATGCATGTGAATACAAATAACGCATGTGTCTGTTAACATGCCTTGGACTACATGGAATAAACATCGTGTTTCACGATGTCGCCTGAGCTTCAACTAAAACAAAGCATTTATCATATCATTTCGCGGTAGAATGCTTCTTTATACAATCGTCATATCTACGCTATTTCCCAAGCAATGAAGCTGTCGAACCTATGTTGTTTATCGGAAAAAAAACTTCTCACTTAAAAATTCGAACACCCTTTATATACCTCAAGTCACTTTTCAATTTATTTTTGTGTGATTTCTGGAATAGAATAACTTTTCTATCTATGTTGATATTTTGGGGGATGGTGTTCCTGGAGAATTCTAGCAGAAGTAATCTTAATATCATAAGTGAAACACATGACAAAAGGTCCTGCAAAAACCTTAGGATTTAAATAGGCGTCGTTTAGTTCCTATCAGCTCAATACAAAAATATGCATCAGATAGAGCCGTGGATTTTCCACGGGACCAGCTAGTCTATATAATTAATACGGAGATGGTTTTTTTTTCTAGACCACGGTTTACCTTCTTCCGTTCTGATTTGACTCTCCAAATTCGGCAGACGTATCCGTGGTGTGCTCTTCTAGGACAAGTTTGTTTTATTTTGCGGGATGATGCCCTATTAAACTGAATCATTAAGAATTTTAATATTTCTCCATTAGGTGCCCCTATTTCTTTTTTGCTGCAAGGTCCTCCACGCCTGTTACGCTATTTCAGGAGGCGCCTCGGGGATTTGCTCTGGCCTGTTAAGACCGTGGCCAGAGTGCATGTCCTGCCCAAAAGGCATTTCTGTGTAATAAGCAGTCATGCGGGTCCAATTTAATCCCTATTGATCCCCATATTCATTTGATACACCTCTAAAGGATTTTTCTCTCTCAGGAGGAAGTAAAGGTTTGTAATCCGAAGACCACACGACTCCGCTTTTAATGCTAGGATTTTCAGTTTGGTCAACACTGGGCACTGAGTCCAGTGATGTGTCAACCGTTTGACAAATGTTTTAAGGAATTACAGGTATGTTGAATTTTCCATGATAACAATGGTTTCAAAAGTTCGGCCTATGATGATATTTTGGGGGAGGGTGTTCCTGGGGAATTCCAGCAGAAGTAATATTTATATCATAAGTGAAACACATGACAAAAGTTCCTGCAAAAACCTTAGGATTAAAATATGCGTCGTTTAATTCCTATTAGCTCAATACAAAAATATGCATCAGATAGAGCCGTAGATTTTCCACGGGAGCAGCTAGTATATTATTAATGGCTATATGAGATATTTATATCAGCTATAAAAATGGTCTTTATGAACGATCTAAACAAAATTACCGGGTTTTCATAATACTTTTAAACTTTACAATGCTGCGTTAACAGTATCAGAAGTTTTTCTTTTGGATCTAACAAACACATTCAACAGCATTTACTTTTATCATATTCAGTTTTATATAAACCTCTTTATTATTTTTCAATTACGTAAACAATTTCCATTAAAAGAATCTGGCCCATTACTTTGTGCATCACTCTTTTCTTCATGTAGTGCAGGTGAACTACCACAGCGTTAAGCAAGTCAGGCTGAAATATAGCTTTGGTTCAAATTTTGTTAAAGTTAATACTACCGTTTAGCAGTAGCCGCTACGAATTTTTTAAATCGTGCTTGCATTAGGACCTACATAGACTTATGCGGCTTGTTATTATTAAAAATATCAATACGTGTTAAGGAAAATCATTTTCAGATCAAACCTTTTGCACAAAGCCTGCAATCCAAATCTGTAATTTTTAATTGGGATAAAAACAAAACCTTTCTGCGAGAGAAGAACTAACACTATCTGGGAGTTGTTAATTTGTATCGAGCTTCAGCAATATTTTTAAAGGGGTCAGTAACTTTAAAATGATTACTACATACAAAAATTCATGGCTGATTATGTAAGAAACTTTTATTCTTTCATTTGATGATGTGTCAGTTCCTCCTCGGTTCTTACATCACTTTCGATAAAGTGTCAGTATCTCCAACAATATTAAAAAAATTTGAGGCCAATTCTAGTTTTAATAATCTAGAGAATTTGGCTTTTATCCTTCTTATTAAATATTTCTGAAATAATATAATGTTACCAAAAAATAAAATAAAAAATTAAATTCATGACTAAATGTGTATATATATATATATATATATGTATATATATATATATATATATATATATATATATATATATGAGGAAACTAACATGGCTAAATAGAAATACCTGCATTTTCTTGTTTTGGTGTATGTCGGTACTGTTCCTTATGACTGTCAACTGTATGTGTTCTTTGTGGAAGTTTGTACTGATATTCGTTGTCCTTGTAACTGCACTGTGTTCTATTCGATTTATAAAGTGTTTAAAAAATAGTATAATCTCATTGATTTTATTCCATGCTCTAACTCTGACAGGTATAAGTATCCTTGTCATAAACACCTTTCATATTATCGGATGACTACGCCTATTGCTTCAACCATTACAAGAAGAATTCTGTATATACTTGCTTTATCAAGTGTGTTTATTGTTTAGTACATGGAACCAGTATTTTCTTGCAAGTATTTCTGAATACGTTCGTAATTTACTCTAATTGTTTTCTCTCATTTTTATATCTTTATCCGCAAGCATTTCTTATATATGAAAAATGATTAATTTTTCTAACATTTTTTTCGTTTGTCAGGTCAGTTTTGTATCGCAATTCAACTGCAGCTGAAGTTTCCAATCATAATTTACGCGAACGACGCAGGACTTTAGATAGAAACATCCCGGACTCATTGTTTTCCAGTAAAATATGAAAACTTTGTTAATTTATAGATCAGCGCTGTCCCTTTGTTATATGCTGAACTGAACAGTCTAAAATCACTCTCGTCAATGTATAGAGCGTCTGTTTTCTTTTTATCAAGCTGTAAGAGTATCAATCACTACCATCGTTCACGAGCCATTCGAGTTCCATTCTTTACTTACAGAAGCCTTCTCTGGACAGAATTGGCAGCGTTTATCAAAAACGGATTTCCTCACAGGCGCACCCATGTGATAATTAAATTTTTATAATTCTATTAAATTGGTACCTGCACTCAATCAACTACAGAAGAACAACTCAATACAAACAGGCGAATTATACCCTCCGAAATAATTAAGATAACTAATGGAATAGCTAACAAGCAAAACTTGCTTTAGCCGGTAAAACATCTTACTTATTATGGATGCCATGATTAATGTCTCCTGGTTGTATCCCCTTATTTATCTACATGTTATGCTGGATAATTATATCTTAGGGCTTTGTTTGAGTCATCTGTTCGTGCCAGGTATTAAAAGAAAAATAACAAGTTACAAACATTTGACTGAGCAGTTAACACCGTGTTGGGATGAGACTACATAGAATTTTGTATTACTTATTTTTATTTCTAAATGAATAAAAACAGCAGGTTTTATATTCCACTTACAAGCAGTAAACAACTATATTCCTTGTCTCATTTGACACGTATCTGTATTTTTTCTGACGGATATTTCTACAAAGGCAACAAAAACACGTCAATTTAATAAGTTGAAGAAAATTGGTCACAACTACTGTATATCCAAAAAGGTTGACAAAATGCAGACCTGTCGGAGAGACTTATTAGTTCCTAAAGACGTTTGTAATCAGGAAAATAAACCGCTATTAACAATGAATCTACAGAAAATATCTATAAAACATTTCCCAATAAAAGTAATATGACTACTATATATATTTTTCCGTTACTCACTGTGATCGGCCGACGTTAATACACACTATGAGGTGTGCAGCACACGTGAAATTTTTTGTCTAAGTCTATTTAAACCGTCAGGGACCTGTCTTGTTGACACGTTTGGTACATCCCACGTGCCCAATTTTTAAGAAGGGTTAGTTTAAACAGGTGTTGTCAGCATCTAAGCCTTTAAAGTGATGTCACCTTACAGGACAACAAAATCACTGCGCCCTCTCTGTGGTTCCTTTTTTTTATTAGTATTTCGGTAGATTCTTTTATCTTTCTGTTTAAAAAATTGAAAATTGAGGTAAAAATGTATGCCCGCTTCTGCCTATAGTCAAAAGTCCGACCCAAGTCCTCATGTTTTCTCGTAATAATTTTCAAAAGAATATATTTGACGAATAACTTTGGGTCTCATGTTAACATGCAGATACTTCACAATTTCTGAATATTGTATTTTAAAATAAAAGAGTTCAGTATGCAACACTGGACCAGTAATGCCTTATTTCTGCTGCTATTCGCTGTATATGACGTCACAAAGGTCGGCGCCGCGCGGATGATTTTGCAAAGACATGATGTGATCAACGCCTGCGTCCTGAGGGATGGCTCACTAAAACAGCCATTCAAAATTAACTCAAGTATTCTTTCTTTTCCATCTTTTTTATTTATCTTGAAATATGTAAGCCTATTATTTAATATTATATTGCTCATTGATGGTCTATATGGACCCGTTCCAAACGTTTTGCCAATCAAACAAGCTTAATTCAGATAAGACATTTATTTTTCATGGGAGTAGACTATAAATCAAGAGATGCAATACATCTTTATTAGTTTTTCATAGCCATAACGCATTTAATTATCTTAATTTACGTTAATAGTCTATATCTCCTATTGAAAGTTTCCAATGGATTTCAGTGAATTAATGTGGAATGTCGGGGTATGGGTTGTTTATTTATTCTTTTTTTTTTTTTTCAAAGCTGGCCTGGATGCAGATAAAGGTTTTTGCGGAGGAATGCGCTCTGAGAGTGCTGTCTATTCCGTACAGCTACGAAGGATATTTTGCGTAGGTGTCGATTTTTACTGAAGAAAAAAAAATGAAAGGGGGAACGAGATTCTTCGTATACTGTTAAATTATGGTACTCGTTAGTGGAGGGGTGTGCTTTCTGAGTGATCTGTCGTTCAGAACGAGGATAAGCAAGATACTGGAAAGTTCCGAATTATCTTTTTTATGGCGTATGTATGATGAAAGACCACTGAGTTTACGCAGTGTACGGGAGAAGCACATAAAGTCTTACGAGTCTTCATAAAATATGCATATAGCCTGTGTCACCTGCTGACTTTCAGACAGCAAGTTTATTGGACAACATAACGGTAGTACCATGCCACAAAAAACATGGCGCGGGTTCGTGCTTCGGAAGACGATAGCTCCGAGATCTCGTGATATTTCATATCATATCCGATTATCCCTCAGCCTGGTCCCTGTCGATCAGCGCCGAAGGATATTTCAGCAAAATTACTGAACTTCCAGAGGGATTCGTGTGGGCCACGACCTCATGAGGAAGTTACTAACCGGTAGACTAATGCATCTGCAGCACCTCTTTCCTCAAGGAACATTATATATAATGGAATTTTTCGCAAGCACGAAGTTAACAACACAGTAATCATTTACAGACAAAATATCTAAATTCCTTTTTATAAAATAATTCTGGGTGATCCTTGGGTTCAGTATAGAATACTGCAAGATTTAATACAGAATGTTTTAGCCATCAGGTTGAACCTATAGTTGTTATTGACCTGGCCGTTAATAGTGTAAGGATACTGCTTTCATACAGAACTCGAGGTACAGAGTGAGGTTTTTTATTTAACGTTCACCTACTCATGGATTTTCGTTATTAATTAATGTACAGATGTATCGGAATGTATTTACAGTTTCTCTTTCCTACTGTATGCATCGATTGTGATATTTCATAAAGCGGTTAGGTATATTTAAGGAAACCCAGCTGTTGGAATTTTAACTCTGCTGTACATCGTTTTACACTCAAAGAGAGGAATCTGACTTTAGTTTTGATTTGAAAATTCCTTGACACGAGAGGTTTTCCAAGTACCGCTTTGTTGTGTCAGGTCTAATGACTGATTGGGGGAATTCTTTTTTCTGCTCACGGTTTGTATTGTTAATTATACCTAGGTAATCTCATTATTATCATGATAATCAGTCATGTGGGCGTGGCTCGATGAATAATGGGATGCCTCCGGTTCAATTTAGAGAGGACTAAAATTATTATATTCTTTTAAAATTTTACTTATTCATAAACACCTGAATGTATACTTAAGCTTCAAGGACCATGTAGGTCTTTCAAGAAGTTTTCTAATAAAACAGTTTGAACATTATTGTAATAACAGATTTCGTACAAATGCGCGATTACTAAACTTGCATTGAACTTTCGTCATATGCTCAAGAGAGAATACGCAGTAAGACCATTATTTATTTGATGTCGCATCGTGTGTATAGTGTTTCTCAGTTAATGTGCAGTAATGCCATTATTTATTTGATGTTAACCCGTGTATATAAATGTTTCTCAGTTAATGTGCAGTAATATCATCATTTATTAGATGTCACATCGTGTGTATAAATGTTTCTAAGTTAATGAGCAGTAATGCCATTATTTATTCGATGTCACATCGTGTGTATAGTGTTTCCCAGTTAATGTGCAGTAATACCATTATTTATTTGATGTTACACCGTGTATATAAATGTTTCTCAGTTAATGTGCAGTAATATCATCATTTATTAGATGTCACACCGTGTGTATAAATTTTTTTCCAGTCAATGTGCGGTAATACCATTATTTATTTGATATCACCTTGTGTATAAATGTTTTCCAGTTAATGTGCAGTAATACCATTATTTATTTGATGTCACGTCACGCCGTATGTATAAATGTTTAATGCGAAGTTCACCAGGATCATATTTTTTTCGAATATAATTTACGGGTAGAAGTAGTTAAAACTCACGATAGACCGATTCATTTGCGCATAAGTGACTATACATTTGAGAATATTCCTTAATGACGAATCTGGATCATATGCGGGGTCCACACCAAAATCTACTAGTTTCTTTATTGATCCTTTCCCAAAATGGCCATGAAATTCCGTTCATGCATGATTAAATTTAACAAACACACAATCACACACACACGAAAGGGAGAGCACTCACCTAATCTTCATAACGTTGGTCTTTAAAATTAAGTTAGCCTGCCATTTTTTCCATTCCGAACCTTACAACAAACCGGCCAACGCCTGTAGTTTTGTTTATGGTTATTCATGCAAAGTCTCCCGCTTGAGGCTTCCCACATCCAAACTTATGTGGAAGGTACTGCATGTTTCTTTGATAACTATCCCAAGGACGGAATTATGATCTGGCTGTAGGTATGTTTTGTATTAACAGAGGAGCTACGGTACGCATACATAAGTCATATGATCAACGGTAGGATGTCTTACGTTTTATTAATGACCTCTCCCTTAGGTAAAAAAAATAAAGGTCAACCCTTATCAGAAGATATAGTATTATAAGCTAATCTGTCACACGTTTTGGGCGCTTGAGTTGTTCAGGCCAGTCTTATCAGTATTTTGCATGGTCTGAGCGCATCACCCGCTAGCAGGTTTACTCTTCAATCATAAGGCCGGAGTTTCTTATGGAGGGTCTGAGATACTCAGCTCGCGGGTTACCATGATTCCACTGGCTGCTTTATTCATTTCCTGAGGGGGGAAACGTTGGTTGTTGCGGCCTCGCTGTAGATCAATGTACTATTAGATTGGAATGGACTAGACGTGAAACAATCCTTGCACTACATCATCTTAGTTTCGCCAGGGACGGCGGGGTTACTTTGTCATAAAAGAAAAAGTCACTTTGAGACATTGCTCGGCGCTGATGAAGCCTAACTGGTAATGGAGTATACAGTTAGTGGTGCCGCAATTTTCGGCAAGATAAGACATTTTCTGACAAACGCAAACAGACAGATATCGGTAGTGTATATTTAAGCAAGCGTATGCGCAGAAAACAACATTGGTTTTTCACTTTCCAATAAATAACTTAAACCTCCATATGAATAAATTTAATCTGTGTCCGGGACAAAAACGGCAACACATCTTAACTCGTGGCATATTTAATTCTGCGACATCATTGTTGACGTCTTATGGACATTACAAATGTGTATTATGATTTATAAACCTATATTCCTCCTCAATGGATAGGGTAACATCCTAACTTGATCAAGTTTTAAAAGCCTTCTTTATAGTTAAAGAATGACGCGTGTTACTTGAGATGACGATCAGTGCGCCGGTCAACATGCGCGGCAATACTCCTTGAGCATACCGGTACGTGGAATTCATGTAGAGAATGCGTAGACTGCGTTGTCTGGGCCAGGGAGTACCCGCATATTGGATTTCTGCCTGTGTTCATGTTTTATAGCTTTTCATAGACAATTATTCATGTACAACATTGTGTATTGAGAAATAAAGGCTGTTTTTTTTCAGGAAATTGTGACCCAGCATGATATGTTTTGTATAGATTTTCAGTAAACTTACCGATTTCTAGCTCTAGCTTGGATATTCGTTTCAAGAAAAATAACATAATAATATTTCGATGAAATATCCCTTTGTAATGTGGTGGCGTTCTGTTATGATCATTTCCCCCGATCATATGATTTTATTATCGGAAACCTATAAAATAAGATGTATGAGAAACATACATTTTTGCCTAAAAATAAGATAGTGTTTGAACATGTTAAATATGACACAGGTGAAAGAAAACTCATAATAAAAATGACCGTCCGTCTAAGTATGCCTTGGGGCCTGGACAGTCGAGGGGTAAAACGCTCGGCTCTCTCCGGTGGCGACCCGGGTTCGATCCCCTGCGTGGTTATAAGAATGGGTTGTATAGTTGCCCGTCCAAGGCATGTGGTTTTCTCCGGTTTCCTCCATCTCTACAGGCTACGGAACGCCACAATCGGAGCCACAGAGTGCCGCGATTAGTTATAATAACTATGTGTACAATCCATGTAAAATAGATAAGTTTATATTTAGTATGTACGAGTACCTTGACTGATTAATGCTTAGGACCCACAATCTTGCTCCGGTCAAGACCATTTTCTGTGCTATTCTTCCAAATTTCGAAAAGTATATGTTGAAAGAGTATCACTTTGTCCAAAATGAATACAACAGCAAATGGTGGAAATCTCTAATATAAGACGCAAAAAAATTTGCTCATGGCGATTAATAATAAAATTTATATTAATACATGCCATAATATATTTAAATCTTTTTGCACTAAACTTTTAAAAAACAATTGTGAATGTTAACTATAATTACATATAACAATTAAGAACATGAAATATAATTACATGCAATAATTACAGCCTTTAAGCTCTCTTTAAAAGAAATGTTTTTAACATGGGTTGGAACAGATACGTTTATCTACCTTACAGAATTTGGTAATGGGATCATATGTTGCAATGCGTTTCCGGAATATATAGTTGGTGCCGGCCCAATCTTGGAATGTGTGGCCAAGTCTGCCGAGAATTGGACTTCCAATAGTACGGATCTGCCTTTATGGGTTGCGGGTATTGAAATCTAAGCCCAACAATCCTCCTGGGGCTCTAAATACAACAGCGGCGTAGGTAACAATGAAACGGAGGAAGTGCAGTCCATTCAAATGTGTTGGATAAGAATTGTTCTAAGACAATCTACATAAACATTGTTTTGTGTGTGTGTGTGTGTGTGTGTTAAGATCTGGTTGTTAGTGTAACACGTGAAATGTAATAGAAGGTGTTAAACTGAAATGCAACAAACTTTCTCTCATCAGTTTGACAGTTTGACAGTCCCGGTCATCCAAAAAGTTGCAAACTATAAGAGGTTCGATTTGAGTATAAACGACCTCAGGCAAAGGGGTAACCAAGACTGTGTCTCGAAAAGGAGAGGAACTGTCCGGGCTATTACTGACGTCATCCACCAACCCCAGCTACGGTGACACCCGAGAGAATATTGGTTAAAGAAAGTATGACGTCGGGGCCTTGTCCGATATCAAGCAGGACATAATTAGTTACATGACCCGCCAATACTGTTAGTTCACGCCTTGAGCAGAGATTTACACATGACACCGCCCCAAACAAGTAAAAATTGTTCATAATATTCAAAGGGATTATGTATTGGTTTAAATGTAATTATATGTCAAAACTAATGCTGTATTTTATTATACACATTTTATTATTTTGTATGTTTATTTGTGTATATGTTTGTTTGTATATGCGTATGTATACGCGTGCGTGTACGCGTATATATATATGAATGTACATATTTTATATGTGTGTACGTGTGCATGTGCACGGTGAAGTGTACCTGTACAAAAATATGGGTTAAAGTTCATATGTATAAACAGTATAATAAAATAGATGATGGTAACATCGAATGTTAAGAACAATTCGACTGAATGAGGATTTATATGAATTTTAATATACATGGCTATAATATTTTAACTGTATCGAAGAGCCGGTCTCCCAGTCCTTTCCTTCTCTCAAAGATTACCAAAACTATAAGTAGTTTTCTCTTTCTTCTACTTTACTTTTTCTCATACACAATACTTCATTTGATAGTTTTAATTGTGGTTAAAATAAACGGAATGGTTTCATATCTGAGAGAAAGTCGGAAGGCGTCCAATTTTTATTAATATTCAATTATTTTTTAAAGTTAATATTCGAAATCATTTTAAGATGTCATGTGAGTAATACGAAAAAATGGAATTTTACAGACTGAAATAAACAAGAAAATACTCAAGGTTTATGATGTTATAGTTGAAGACATCATATCTTGGACGAGAAAAATGTCAAAAATTGTAATGTATCTGAATTATATATTCAACTGTTAATGAGAGTTTATAATAAAAATCCAAAATATTTACACGAACATCTAAATGTCTAATTGATGGCCTGTTAAATTGTTTAAATCAAAGTTTGACTGAAGGGTTGCTTACAACTAGCAATAATAACACTAATTGAAAAACCCGGAAAAGACAATAGGAGACTTTCAGCCTGGAGAGCTTTTAGTTTATTGAACGAGGACTTAAAATAAAGCAATGCATATATGCAGACGACACCAATTTTTAATAAATTTTGAAACAATTTGATAAGATTTCATCCCTCGAAATAAATTACAACACATGTGAAGCTGCTTAGCTTGATACTAGCACGGATATACCGGCAGCTGAAGGCGACATTAAATGGGTCAACTTACGTAAAGACGCAATTAAACAATTTTACGGATTTATTTTACATATGACACTAAACTTTCTAATACTTTAAATTTTGATAGTATTCACGATAAAATGGAAGTCCTATTTAACATATGGAAACAAAGAGCATCGACAATATACGGGAGAAATATAATTGTTAAAGCTTTATGAATTTCAAAATTACTGTATCAAGTTAAGAAAATAAAAACTGTATTGTAGACTTTAAATGGTATGAAAGAAAGGCGAAAATTAAATATGAGGTTCTTTTAAACGACAGGGACAGAGGGGGTATTAGATTGCAAGATAAAAGTGCTATTATAGAAACACAGAGAACAATGTGGGTTGTTAGAGTGAAGATATATTAAATATTTAGATGATATAGGCATCAGATTTATTTACCATAAATTACATGATGATGGACGGAAAAAAAGAATTTTTACAAGTGATTCCCGTCAGTACTGTTTATTCTTCTTACTTTATTCACTGGAGAGGGTAACAGGAGGCGGTTCCACCGAATTGGAAAGATAGTATTAAAAACAGGCATGTCTAATTATGACGTGTTATCTGATGAATTGATACCTATGGGGGTATATGCATTAATCAAGAGGAACTAAATTTTAAGCAATTGTATAAGGCCAAAAAAAATAAGAGGTATGGTTCTCAAGCACCGCCCGCGTCAATTTTAAGCCCCCGAATCATTAATTTTTATTTGACTTTCATCTTTCGAGAAGATAAATAATACAATTTTGATAAGATTTCCCTTGTTATGTAGTAGTTTTGCCTGTTTAGCAAAACAATTTTGTTATATTCATGCTTTTTCCTGATCATATGAACATTTTACGAAACATACAAAAAAAAGGTCAAATAAAATATCGCCCGCCCGCACTGGGTTCTACTAAATAGTGCCTGAGAACCATACCTTTCTGATTTTGGCCTCATCAATCAATACTGAAAAAAATAGAAGAACCAGTGAACAAATTAAATCTCCAACTAAATCTAACCAACGATTTTTGTTGGAAGAAAGCGGTGAAGCATATATATGAAACAACAAATGACATGTATATGAGGCAATTCCAATTTAAAATTTTACATAAAAAAATTTTGACTCTCAACGAGAAGTTATATATTTGGAGATTTACAGATTCCAATAGATGCTCACATTGTTTCATTGATACGCAATCAGTTTGTCATCTTTTTGTGAATGTTTTATGAGCAAATTTCTTTATTTCCATAGTTGGGCCAGTCGAGCAAATTTTATATGCCAGCATTAACGAGAGAAATACTATATTCAAGGTGTACAAATGATGTTCCATACAAAAAGCTATTTGATATATTGTAATTGACATTTAAGATGGTTATTTTTTTATAGCGTAAGCAAGGAAGAGTCCCTTCGCTCCTGATATTTATCAGGTATGTAAAAGATAAAAAATTTATTGAACGTTTGGTAGCAGAAAAAGAAAGAGTACATAAATATATGAAAAAAAAATGGAAGAAATATTCTCCATTTTAAACACCAGATGTTAAATCAGTGGATTGTCGTTGGAATTGTCTTTGTTTTAAATGACTTTGTATATAATTCTTTTATATGTATTGAACCATATTTAGACTGTGAGCAAGTAAAGAAAACAGAGAAAGAAAATGAAAGAAGGAAAAGAAAGAGAAAAAATATATAGTTATATCCAATGAAGGAATGTTCAGGGCCGACCTTTGTTGTTTATTCACCTCTCACGGTACATTGATGATTGCTTATCATTCAATGTACTTTCATATAACATGTGCTTGCGCAGTTTTCCTGTGCATCGAGAGGTACCTTTAAATTATTTATAACATCTATTGAGTTTTCTTCTATTCATAAATAACGCAAATGATTTATTCTTTATATTACCTGGAACAATGTAAAATGACTCAGAACTCTCTTCAAGGGCGCTATATTTACTATCTTTAATATATTTGACATTGTATATTGAGCTTATATCGATGTAAATTTAATACACGCGTTGTACCGGAGGACAAAAGAGGGGGAAGATAATGATGTTTATGAATGAAGCATGGAACCTGGAATGAGATGAACTTGTCCAGACGAGCCAATACATCTTTAAGGGCAAAAACCCGCTTCCATGTACCGTGATTAAATTGGCGAAAGTCGGCGAGATAACCAATTTTTCATTACAGTAGTTCGCGTGCTATGTATATCACCAGTGAGACCGGCCTATTTTTTAAAGACTGCGTGTGTCAAAATGTCATATAAAAGATTGGAAAAGTGTTAAAAAATTAATTGTATCGCAATTTATTGTTTGTAATAGTAATTTATACAATATTATCGGTCAATATTAGTAAGTCAGTGGGTGTCAGTGGGCTATATCTATGTTCCTATGGATATTGTAATATTGAACCTCTTGGTTGTGTGGATTCATAGATGAAATTCTGCCGTTATAATATTATATACAGGGTGTCACCATTGTCCTAATGACTGCCTTAATTGTGACAATATTATATAGAGCTGTAGTCTTTTTAGTACTGCTGTTCTGTCAGTAACAGCTGGTACACGAGGCAGACAGGTCTCAAACATGGCCGTCTCCTGCTGCTCCGTCAGTAACAGCTGGTACACGAGGCAGACAGGTCTCAAACATGGCCGTCTCCTGCTGCTCCGTCAGTAACAGCTGGTACACGAGGCAGACAGGTCTCAAACATGGCCGTCTCCTGCTGCTCCGTCAGTAACAGCTGGTACACGAGGCAGACAGGTCTCAAACATGTACGTCTCCTGCTGCTCCGTCAGTAACAGCTGGTACACGAGGCAGACAGGTCTCAAACATGGCCGTCTCCTGCTGCTCCGTCAGTAACAGCTGGTACACGAGGCAGACAGGTCTCAAACATGGCCGTCTCCTGCTGCTCCGTCAGTAACAGCTGGTACACGAGGCAGACAGGTCTCAAACATGGCCGTCTCCTGCTGCTCCCGGTCCAACTCAAAGGCCCCGTGACCTACATAACCTGTCATAAGAAGACTGACACAAAGTTGATTTCAACAATATGTTGAATCCTTGTATCTGACCATCTAACAAAATCAGTCAATGAAACACCAGATAAGGACGATGCAACTTAATCATTTTAAGTTTATTATGCTTAATTTAATTGAAGTGAAATCATTGAAGTTCTTTAAGATTATTATTTTCCATAAAGATGACTTAATATCATAAGCTAGTGTAAATTTCTGTGGCAGCCCTTTTAATGCATTATCCGCTAACCAATTGCGCCAGGCGATAGGAACTGAACCGATGTTTTGAAAGAAAGAGACTTCTTATTAAATGTTTATTGAAAGTACAGTAGGCCTATATCTGTAAGAACACACTTTCGCTTGATTTAGGTTTGCATCAGACACCCGCATTACCAAGAAAGGACTGTGTCAATGTAAGTCATATTACGTGCCAGCGTCCCAGATCCTTGAATTAAAACATTGCAGACTTTGTACAAACAGAAGGAGGGACTTGTGATTTACGACAAATCATGACTGAAAGGATTTCAGTTTTGCCGTTCCTTTTTTTTTTCTGCCGGGGAAACTCATCAGTGGTGGTTGTTTCAAAATAAAATGTCAGAGGACGCTAAATCTTAAAATGTTTTGTCAAAGTTGACGGGAAATGTGCTAATGAGACATGTTGACTCGTCGCCTATAATTATAAGACTGATGAGTTTGGCGTCAGACATATTGAATGAACGATTTCTTTACCCAGAATGCCGGTTTATTAATCAATTCAGTCACAGGCTGCTTGACGTACTTTGCACACGCGCGGCTGTCACGTGACATTAGTCGCTGACTTTTGGAGATGCAGCATGTAACAAAACAAAGCGTCATCCATAATTTCAAATTAATTCTGCTATTTCCTCTCCGGTTATCAGCGGGTAACTTCTCCATTCAATTAGAAATCTGTTTAATTCCGTTTTTACACTGAAATTTTAAGATTAATTACTCGCCGTAAACAATGTCTCCAAGATTATTAATTTGGAGACTATGGAAACATTGATTTTCAAGGTTTGATTTTATCATGTTTTTTTCTTTTTTTTTTTTGGTCCCATTGCATTAGAGATGTAATAAAATTAAGTTTTTATTTCATACTGGTGCTTGTTCCGGTAATTATGGTAGCAATACAAGTAATTCCTTTGAGTATTTAACTGTTATCGACATGTTAGATATTATTAGTAATTATTACTTACTAATCAATACAGTAATTTGAGTGTCAGTCCTTTTTATAAGGAATGAAAGAAAATGTTGGTTTTATATTGATAAGTCTGAATCAAAGTATAATAAGTATCTCCATCTTATTTCTTGGTCTACTATTTGCTTCAGATCATTTATATGGTAATGCATCAATCATATATATTTCTCCATTTTTATTGGAAGGAAGCTACATCTGACATATAATATTTACTAGCTGGTACCGTGGAAAATCAGTGGCTCTATCTAATGCATATTTTTGTAATGAGCTGATAGGAACTAAATGACGCCTATTTAAATCCTAGGTTTTTGCAGGAACTATTGTCATGTGTTTCACTTATGATTACTAAAATATATAAAGATTACTTCTGCTAGAATTCTCCAGAAGCACCCTCCACCAAAATATCAACATTTTTATTCTATTCCAGAAATCACACAAAAAATAAATTTTGAAAAGTGACTTGAGGCATATACAGGGTTTCCGAATTTTTAAGTGAGAAGTTTTTTTTTCGGATAAACAACATAGGTCCGACAGCTTCATTGCTTTGGAAATATCGTAGATATAACGATTGTATAAAGAAGCATTCTACCGTGAAATTATATGAAAGATGCTTTGTATTAATTGAAGCTCAGGCGACATCGTGGTATAGTCCAAGGCATGTGAACAGACACATGCGTTATTTGTATACACATGCATATGTCGTGGAAGTCTCTTGTAAGCGAAACGTATAACTGCCAATGTGAAAAAGATAGGCCCATAATAATATATTCCAACAGTATTAAATTTCTGGTTTAAGTATTGTAAATTGTCATAGAATAAGCAGGTCTGCTGAAACATTGACAACTCTCACAGATAAAAAAAGCAGGTTGATATATTTCGATGAAAGCATTTAGCAAAGAAACCACTTCAGCCTTGTTTCGTTGCATTGTCTTTCAGCAAATTAACTCAAAATGTAATAAACAGATTTGCTGTAAATTTGTAGAGGGGTAGAGTAAAACTGCATCCGTAATCCATTACATTTAAGGAGGTAATCGGAATCACCATAATTTTTTTTCTTAAGTGCCATAATCACAATTCCACAGAGGAATAATTATAAGGGGCTATTCCTTTGTCTCCAAGTAGAAGCCGCCTATTCGTATGCAGTTGTTCTGCCATTCGCCTGGTGAACCCGTGTTTCTGAACCATGGCAATGTTTTACATGCACGTATGAACGAACGACTGATTATTTGATTCTGGCTGGGGTTTCAAAGTCCCCAAGAGATTTAGGACCCCTCGAAGTGTGTGCAATCCCCCCCCCCCCCAGGGCTTCCTTTTGAAAAAAAAAACTTTTTTTTCAAACAAACCATAAATCGGCCTAACTATTAAAACCATGGTTATGGAAAGATACTTCTTAATGTGTAAAAAATTAACATACCTATTAACCTATAAAACGTTGATCGTGTAAAGGGTCTCTGCTCTTTGTGTCCTCTCAACGGAAAAGTGCTCCCTATTAAAAAAAGGGTTAGGGTAAACACATATCAATAGTCCATTTCATTTTTGAGGTTATAAGAATCACCTCAATATATATTTTCCTATAAACCATTATGACAAAGGGCCATTCCTTTGTCCCCGTGTGGAAGCCACCCATTCGTATTTATTTGTTCTGTCACTCGCAAGGTGAACTCGTGTTACTGAGGCATGACAGTGTTCACACATGAAACGCATACACGTGAACCCATGACTGATATTAAAGGTGATTCTGGTGGAGGTCTGTACGCCCTGACTAGATTCTAGTTTGTTATGAATTTCAAGATGTACTGGTGATATTATTTCATGTTTCACCCACCGTCCCTACAGACAACGGAACTTAACAAATATATGTGACCCCACCCACCCTGAATAATAAAGTTGTGGGGCTTCTTTTTGAAAAAAAAAATCCATAAAACACATGACTTGGACGAACAATGGTTATGGGGGATCAATGGGGATTCTGGTGGACACGCGTGACCGTGTATTGCACGGAAATGCCTATTGGGCATGACATGCGCTCTGGCCACGGTCTTAACAGGCCAGTGAAAATCCCCGAGGCGCCCCCTGAAAAAGCGTCACAGGGGTGGAGGACCTTGCAGCACAAAATAAATAGGGTCACCTAATGGGGAAATATTAAAATTATTAATTATTCAGCTTAATAGGGAATAATCCCGCTAAACAAAATAAACTTGTCATGGAAGAGCGCACCACTGATACGTCTGCCGAATTTGGAGATTCAAATCAGAACGGAAGCAGGTAAACCGTGGTCTAGAAAAAACCCAACTCCGTATTAATTATATAGATTTTGTTAACGTATATCTTTTAATATAAGACATGGGTATATAATCTTGTTCACAATGAACATAAACGTGAAGAATCATGCATAAAACATACATAATTATTAAGTAAGCGGATGTAATATATTCGTATTTACCGTAAACTATGAGTATAGGAATAGATGATGTATGATATTCTCTCCGCTAAGGGTACTGTATAAACGCATGCTTTTATATAGACTTCCAGTGGAGGGGTAGAACGGTCGGCTCTCGCTCCGCTCGGCTTGATCCCGGTTTTTGCTATGAGAGAAGGTTGTGGTGGCTTGTTCAGGGTCGGTGTTTTGATTATACACAAGGAAGTTGACTCTCACGTGGTTAATATAAGGAGGGTGCAAGTCTACAGGGCTGAGGTACTTTAATTTTTATAAATGTTGGTTTGTATAATTCATCTGCTGAAACAAATGCTGGTTTTAACTATTTATCTGCGTTTTCATTTAAACTATATGGCCTCTTAATAAATAATTGCCACTGACACATACACGTGTTTATGACAGAGACACCCGGCAATTAATCATATATGCTCTGGGAAAGGTTATTTTAAGCAAGGAACCGGGTAACGATTCCCTTTATGGAATCGTGAAAAGGTTTGTCGTTATCTGTCCTGGACCGCAGGTTACCTTGAACGACACGTTTTTAAATAAAGTATCTTGTGCTAAAATGCTCAACAATAAAAAGTAGCAAAAATTGTGGCATCAAAATTTATTATGCCCGGTTTGATTAAATAAGTCAGATAACATACGCGCATTGCTGATATACAAAAAAGAATACCAGATTCCGCCATTGTTTCTCTGCATTCTAAGATAAAGTTTGTTTATTTAGCATATTAAAGTATTCGATGTACATGTTTATAGCTGTAAAATGCAATATATTGATATATAATTCATAATGCGTAACATATTCATAAACTTCATACTTAAAGAGTACAGTATATACTCACAATAAACCTTACTCCATTCATGCATAGTTTCAGGATAGCGCCTGAAACAGAACGCACATGTGTGGAAGTTTAAGTCCATGGCAAATGAAACAGTCAAGGTCAAGGTTGACATCACCTGAAAAGTAACGATGTTTCGGTATAGCACACGTGTGTGGTTGGTACGCTTATGTGCCCAGTCACTGTATCCTAAAGTTTTATATACAGTACTTATACATCCGTCATTCTTCACCAGAGGGCGCTTTGCGAAGTTTTTGTGTCATGCTGTGGACAAGTAAACAATGTCGTAACTTTAAACAAAGAAGCAAGGACAGGAAAACTTATCCAGTCTGCTCTCTGGCAGCGTTCCTCTCATGGAAACATGATCAAACATAATACTGGAAACGACCCTCAGGCCTCCTTTTTTTTGATTGACTAATAAACAAACTTTCGGTGATTTATTTATATTATTTTGGACGATGGTTTATTTACCTGAAACTATACGACAGCATGTGTTCTTGGGCTGTTTATTTATGTTTCCATTAAAAGCAGTGGTTTTACGGACTTAAAACATTCTGGTGGCAGCGCCATTTATACGGAGAGCAGCATAAAAGTGCGGCCTCTGGTGTAGAATGGCTAAACTACGAGAGTCTATGGGCATCCATATATGGCCATTCTCATACAAGGCGTCTTTTCGGTGTTAGCGATGCTGTAGTTGTTGACGACAAGTCTAAAGTAACGAGCTGTGACCGGCGACGCGAAGACATGTTCCTTCACTGTGTTAGCATCCGAGTTCGCCGAGAACATCTACAAAATAAAAAAAAATAGCACAATAATAGATGTTCATCATTTATAATCCACAATCCCAAACTGTCACCTGTTCTAATTCATCATGCTCAGCCACTGCCTAGAAAAGCCGATTTGCCGTATACGGCCGCCAGGTCCTAATCACAGAGCCAAGAACGTTATGACAGTGTACTTCTTATTGATCATACCATCGACTGTTATGACGGTGTACTTCTTATGAATCATGTTATGACAATGTACTTGTTATGAATCATGCCATGGACTGTTATGACAGTGTACTTTGTATGAATCATAACATGGACTGTTATGACGGTGAACTTGGTATGAATCATACCATGGACTGTTATGACGGTGTACTTGGTATGAATCATACCATGGACTGTAATGACGGTGTACTTGGTATGAATCATACCATGGACTGTAATGACGGTGTACTTGGTATGAATCATACCATGGACTGTTATGACGGTGTACTTGGTATGAATCATACCATGGACTGTTATGACGGTGTACTTGGTATGAATCATACAATGGACTGTTATGACGGTGTACTTGTTATGAATCATACCATGGACTGTTATGACGGTGTACTTGTTATGAATCATACCATGGACTGTTATGACGGTGTACTTGTTATGAATCATACCATGGACTGTTATGACGGTGTACTTGTTATGAATCATACCATGGACTGTTATGACGGTGTACTTGTTATGAATCACGCCATGGACTGTCATGACAGTGTACTTGTTATGAATCACGCCATGGACTGTCATGACAGTGTACTTGTTATGAATCACGCCATGGACTGTCATGACAGTGTACTTGTTATGAATCACGCCATGGACTGTCATGACAGTGTACTTGTTATGAATCACGCCATGGACTGTCATGACAGTGTACTTGTCAGAATCACGCCATAGACTGTCATGACAGTGTACCTGTTATGAATCACACCATAGACTGTTATGACAGTGTACTTGTTATGAATCATACCATAGACTGTTATGACAGTGTACTTGTTATGAATCACACCATAGACTGTTATGACAGTGTACTTGTTATGAATCATACCATAGACTGTCATGACAGTGTACCTGTTATGAATCACACCACAGACTGTTATGACAGTGTACTTGTTATGAATCATACCATGCACTGTCATGACAGAGTACTTGTTATATGAATCATACCATAAACTGTTATGACAGTGTACTTGTTATGAATCACACCATAGACTGTTATGACAGTGTACTTGTTATGAATCATACCATAGACTGTCATGACAGTGTACCTGTTATGAATCACACCACAGACTGTTATGACAGTGTACTTGTTATGAATCATACCATGCACTGTCACGACAGAGTACTTGTTATATGAATCATACCATAAACTGTTATGACAGTGTACTTGTTATGAATCATACTGCGACAATGTATCACTTTCAAGTGCATTACGGCATGGTGTTTAAGTTAAAATCTTTCGTTTTCTGACTGTATTCATTCTAGAATGGGGAACTCCCTTCTGCGCCGGGACTTCTTGTCTCAATTGACAAACTTTCACAATTGTTTACATTACACATGCGTATATGCTTTCCAAGTATTACTCATTCCTTGAAGTCCTAACCACAAAAACGCCCATGTTTATGTAATTTCCCAGCTGGTGTATTTAGAAGCCCCGGTGCATTGTGGATGTCATATATTGACGCCAACAAACCAAAACCAACGGTCCTACTCTTAGTGAGTGTGATCGCTTAAAATGGCAAATGTGCACAAATGCTGTGACATGTTTAACAGCAGAACAATGAATGTGGGATTGTCCATACAGATTTTACAATTTAGCGATAAGAGAACAATGCATCCCATATATATAAGTTTTACGCGTGAGGATATGGTGCTCGTCAAGAGGTCATTCCCGAGTGGAGAATAAATGAAGCAACTATAATAAAAATAAAATTCTAAGTTAAATCTGCTGTAAAAACATGCCATATTTCATGTTCAGTAAGATATCAAGTCAGTATTATATATCTTATTATAGCTTATCAATGTATAAATTGTGAAAACTGTGAAAATTAACGAGTCGGTAAAAATGGTAACCCGGTTGATTTCCGGCGAACGATACATTTCATTTTTGTGTATTGTTACGCTATCCGATGTCTGTTTAGCAACGATTGGCCAAGGTGTCCAAATGGCTCACCTGACTGATTCTTTCAATGGCAGTTGAATATAATGTGAGAGTATGTTGACTTGCAAGAACATTTGTGATATTGTTATATACATGTGATTTTTTTCTGAGATAGAACTGTCGAACTGTATTTGGGCAATTGCATTGTCAACTCTGAATTTGCATTTAAATGCAGAGATTCTTGAATATATAGCTCTGCATATACATACAAATATGGAAATTAACGGAAGCCTCATGTATATGTGACGGTTTAATTGTATCTTCTCATTTATCTTTGTGGTAGCCAGGATTGTTTTTTTTTTTTTTATTTTACCCTGTGCTGCCACCTACCAAGCATTCTCAAATTGAGCACACCTATTTACCTGCCCGGATGAGGTCATTAGCTCTTGGACCGGTGCACGTGTTACACGCAGTTCCTCCGGTTGCACGTATTGAGCGGTGCACTCACGTTGGTACAGAAGACATTTACTGTTGACAGGATTGCTAGCACAGGGTAAGTTGAGCACACATTATAGGATTATTATTATGTTATATGGCTACTATATTTAGTTGTACATACTTAAGTCAGATATGAGTAACAGGTCTACATGGCATTTCATTCTCTCAGTATTCCATTTTTCTTTCATGTGTATCTTATTCCCTTAAAGAACCTTTTAAGATGCGTTATTATTGTTATTTTCACCACCAGGACTGTATTTTCTCTATCTTGTTTTGTTGTGTATATGTCACATAGACATATTGGTATTGTACTTATACAATTTGTACTATATTTGTATAATCAAAATCTACTGTTACAACAACCACTATTGAATAAAGCGCTATTCCTCCCCGTACATGGTTATTATTGTCAAAATGGTCTTTGGTATGAGAGAGAGACGGCAATATATATATATATATATATATATATATATATATATATATATATAATCAAAGTGATACACATAGAAATTCAATTCATCATAGTGAAAGTGCTCAACCATGCAGGGGAGCATTAATAATGTATCATATACAGTTAGTTTTACTTCATGAAGTAAAACTAACTGTATATGATACATTATATATATATATATATATATATATATATATATATATATATATATATATATATATATATAAACTACATGTACATACCATTGGATTGCTTGTAACAACAGGATGTCTGACATAATCCCAAGTGCTCGCATCTAGTGAGAACCAGACAATAATGACTTTGACGTAATAGTCCTCACCTCCCATCACAAAACCCTGCAAAAAAGCAACGGTTAGCATTTTGAAAGAAAAAGTACTTCCGGGGTTCTCCGGTTAAACTTAAAGCCGCATGACATCAGGTAATATATGACCCTGTCGCTTCTAAAGCACACGCTGAATGCGTTTGATGAAGGTCTATGTCAGTTCTGCACACGAATTTAGTTAATATTCATAAGGAGTTGTTTGAAAATCAGAAATATCTGTTACACCAATAGATACAAGAAAAATACATTTAGGATGAAACTTAAGGCGAGCTCTGTACTCAGTAGTACACACGCAACAGAACATTTGTTTTATGTCAATTTTAAAAATGTAAGCATTAACTATTTTGGACAAGATCAAATTATGTATGCTCTTGAATGTTTCTGAAATATTTACCAGATTCCTTTTTATCAATTATTAATCTTCTTCTTTTTTTCCCAAGAGGTTCCCTTAAAGCCTACCTGCCAGTAACACTCTTTTCATATTATAAAATGCAACACGATTCCTTTTACCAAAGGAACAGAATTAAAAGAAACCACATGTTTTTACCGTTGTGTGGGACTGTGTGTTTGCAGGGGCCAATATAATATTGTGTAACATCTAGCCAGTAGACGGCAGCAGCTACCATTGAGTGAAGTGGCATCGGTGTAAAAAAGTGGCGAATCTCAAGGAAAGCACATGTATAGAAGAATGTGAAAGGAGCAGAAAAGGAGGGACGTCATTTCGGATGTGTAATTTAAAATAGATGTGAACCCTACTACTCCGCAAGGGGGAGCTCCCAGGTACCCTGTCTGCTTAGAACAAAAAGCTACCATCAGCCTGTTAACCAGCGAGGCAAAGAAGTGTGATAAAGCACTGTCAATGGTATGGCTCAACTTCCCCAAAGCTTACCGTACTGTGCCGCAATAAACTCATCAGAAAGGCCTAGGAATTCTATACATGTCCAACTGAACTGGTAAAGCTGATGATGTCACGCATGCACATGTCGAGGAAGCGTTTACAGTCAACAGTAACATGTCAAAGTGGTAGAGACTTGAAAAGGGCATTATGGCTTGGTCGCCTTCCGTTTCACATTTTGCTTAAGGCTGGAGAAATGATATGACGTGGCCCAAAGGCACAGATGGCACAAGACACACTTTATATAATGTGTTTACAGTCAACGATATCACGACTAAGTTGCAGAGACTTAAAAGGGCATTATAGCAAGATTTATAATATCAGTCGCCTTGATAATTATACTTTTATTAAAGCTGGAGAAATGGCATGACGTGGGCCGGAGGCAAAAGATGAAACAAGAAACAAATCATGCAGGGATTTCATTGATGATGTTACAGTAACAGGATCATCAATACCGGGAACTCTGTGGGGATTAGATTCCCTTGAAAAGGTGTCCAGCTGAGCACGTGTGCAATTTAGGCTTCAAAAGCCAAAGATGCAAAAACTCTTTGTGGGCAATCTAAACACTAAACAGACACATCTTATACCCATCCAAATGTTTGGGTAAAATCGATGACTGCGGTCCGGAGGACACCAACAGAATCCAACATGTAAAGGCCTGTTAACCAAGTGTGCGATGCCTATTAAAAAAGTAGTTTAATATGAATTTTCAAGGCATAGTGTTTCCAAAATTATATAATACCAAGACTTCAGTGGCCTTTTTGCTTTTCTAACATTCCTATTGCCCTTGTTGAAGCACTGCAGCGGCTGTGCAGTAAATATTTAAGAAAATGGCTGGGGGTTCCTCCTCCATTCAGCTCAGTCAACCCGCACAGCAAAACATGTAATATGTCAAGATAGTTTGTTTGTCAGCATCGTTTGGGTTCCGGACACTATAGCTCAAAGGACTGAGGCAAAGCCTGGGCAAAAGTTAGGAGAGGAGGGTTCAAGGAGTTATAGTTACTGATGAGAAAACCTGGAGAGTATAGGCAGTAGAAAAGCATTGTCGGGGACAGATAACCGGACACAGACCAGGGCAAAGTGGCTCCCTTGCTGCGTGTTGTTACACACCTTCTTCCGGCACCCAGCAACCTCAAGTCCTTTAAGCAATGTACCTCAGCTCAATTCACCTTGAAATATATTTTAACAGCAAGTCCTGAAGCACTAGCAGAAGGAAGGTTCAGATGGAGCCATGATGAAATTCACCAGAAAGAAGCAGTCCCTAAGCAAGCGATTTAGTGCCAGATAGAACTGCCATCAAATGCCGGACGTGTTGATCTGAAGAGGACACTCCTCTTTCCGGGACAGATTGTTATAACTTATACCAATCATGGCGCTTCTGTAGAGATCAAGCAAGTCCGTTTTCTGATAGAGCGTACTGACCCATTGGAGGACACGATGGCCAACTTAAGCAAGTGACCCAGGGGTCATGACGCTCAGCTGACTAGGTAAACATTCACAAAAGAAATTTTATCAATGCCAAATTTTGTAGGTGGTATCCCCATTCAACTTAAGCATAGCTCAGAGGATATGGGTAACAGAGACCTAATTTCAGGTTTCCAATTAGATTTTTTTATCGACCTACTTGGACGTCAAGGAAGAAGATTTAAGGTGCAATGGTTATAATTTGCGCCCTGTTAACAGACAACCACATGTTTGAAGGTCTCAAGAAATAGCATAAAAATTTGAAAAAAAATTAAGGTTGTGCAAATTGTTCTGCGGAAATTGATAAAACACTCCATGATGAATGTGCATGCAAACAATCATGGTGAGGTATTCATTAGTTGTTCAGAAACTGGAGGTTTTATATAAATGTTTAATTATACTGAAGGGTACTTACAAACCCTAAAGCTCAAAGGATCGATATAGATAACAGACACCTAATTTCAAATTTCATAGGAGATTTTTTTTGGACGTCTATGCATTTTAAATAAGAAGAATCTAGGTTGAATGGTTACGATTTGTACCCTTTTAACAGATGACTGGATCTTTGAAGGTCTTAAAAATAGAGGAAAAATGTATATAAATTCGCAAAAAAAGTCCAGGTTGCACCACCAGTCTGCAGGAACTGATGAAATAGTCCTTAATGAATATGCATGTAAAAAATCAAGGTGATAAATGCAATAGTTGTACAGATACTGGAGCTTTTGTAAAAAAAAAATCTTTTAATCATTCTGGGGGAGTACTTCAGAGCCCCATACCTCAGAGGTTATTGTAATATAATGATCTGTCTGGAGAGTGTTGCACTAAGCACACAACTATGTAATATCAGGATATGATGGGAGAGTGTTGCACAAAACACACAACTCTGTGACGTCACCACAACCTGCGTAGTCGGCATGTTAAGTTCAGAATAAAGTCGTTGTGTTCACAGCCTGCTGTTAGCGTTTGCCGTGTGTTCGCTAAATAGTACATGGTGTCAGAAGTGACAAAACAGGCATGGAATTCCTGCAGCCGCCCTCGCCGATGTCCTGGACCGGAAATATCAGGAGAACTTTAAAACATGGTTACAAAAAATTGACTTGTACCTCGTTGCATCAGAGAAGGTTGGGAAAGCCGACAAGATAAAGTGCGCGCTATTCCTGCATACGGCGGGAGAAAGAGCTATAGAAGTTTACAACACCATGTCGTTCGCAGGAGAGGAAAAGGATAATTATCAGATACTCGTGCAGAAGTTTAGAGACTATGTTCGTGGTAAAAAGGATATAGCACATGAGAGACTCTTGTTCAATGGCCGTGTACAGAAAGAAGGTGAGTCTTTTCTGTCGTTCTTAACTGATCTGAAAACACAAGCTGAGAAGTGCGAATACGGAGAAATAAAAGAAGACATGATTCGTGATCGTATTAGATGTGATAAAACCAGAAAGAGACTCATGAATATTGATGATCTAGATTTGACCAAGACTATCAGTGTGTGTAAAAATGAAGAGGTCACAGTTAGTTATGCACGGGCCATGACCAGTTCAGCTTCAGTGAACTTGGACAGTCATCACAGTCACGTGGCCATGGTCAGATGCGCATAGGTAGTGGTAGCCGTACAAGTTCTCGCGGGCGAGGACGTGGTGCACACCATCCCAACAAATATACACAGCATGATAGCAGTAACAGGTCACAAAACCCAGAATGTGGGAGGTGTGGTTACAGGCATGCAGGGTATAAGACTTGCCCAGCGCAGGGACAGACCTGTAGGAAGTGCCACAAAGTGGGACACTTTCAGAAAATGTGCCGCAGCAAAGGTAGGCCTAATGTGCATTGTGTGAGTGAAAAACATGTTAATGAAGATAGTGATTATGATGATGATTATGATGACTTTGAAGTAGACAGTGTCGAAGAAAAACAATGCAAGTCGCAGTGGTTAGTGACACTGCCGATAGAGGGCACTATGGTCCAATTGAAGCTGGATACTGGCAGCGACGTGAATATCTTGCCAATGTCATGCTACAGAGGCTTAAATAAAAAGCCAAAGATAAAACCAGCCAAAGTGAAACTGACAGCATATACAGGTGATCAGGTACCGGTGACCGGCAGAGTGACACTATCTGTTGAACATAAAAAAGTGAAACACCATGTTAGTTTTGTTGTCACATCCAGTGAAGTACAACCCATATTGGGAAAGGACTCATGCGAGATATTGAACTTAGTTAAACGAATCAGTATGGTTTCAACAGCTCAGCATTCAGCTGATGTACTAGCCGACTACCCTGAACTATTTACTGGCCTGGGCTGCCTGCCAGGTCATGTAGGCATCAAGCTGAAGCCGGAGGCTGAACCAGTTGTCGAGGCTTGCCGTAAAGTACCATTCGCGTTGTACAACGATGTTAAAGCAGAATTATCACGTATGGAACAGGCAGGAGTGAAAGAAAAGGTTACAGAGCCAACAGAATGGGTGAGCGCAATGCATATTGTTCATAAACAGAACGGCAAGTTACGCATATGCCTGGATCCTCGCAATCTAAACAAGACCTTTCGCCGTGAATATTCCAAACTGCCATCACGAGAGGAAATTATGGCCAAAATGTCAGGAGCTAAAGTATTCTCAAAGATAGACTGTTCAAAAGGTTTTTGGCAAATTTGCCTTGATGAAGAAAGCTCAAAGCTGTGTACATTCATAACGCCATTTGGCAGGTACAAATACCTGCGACTCCCCTTTGGGATCTCGTCAGCACTGTGAGACATTCATAGGTGATCGCTTAACCAGGGCTGGGTTACAGCCTGATCCAGCCAAGGTCGCACCAATAGTCGAGTTTCCTACGCCGAAGTATCTCGCAAGATATACGCACAACCTTTCACAGCGAACATATCATATGAGAAGCCTGCTGAAATCAAATGTCGCATTCCTATGGGGTCCTGAGCATGAGAATGAATTTCAGGGATTGAAGCAGCTACTGTCATCGCAACCAGTGGTTCAGTTCTACGACCCAGGCTTACCAGTGAAAGTATCATGTGACGCCAGCCAGAAAGGATTGGGCGCAATTCTCGAACAACAGCATGGTGATCAGTGGTTGACGGTCGCATATGCATCACGAGCGATTACTGAAACACAGAGCCGCTATGCACCAATAGAACGCGGAGCCTTAGCAATACAGTTCGCTTGTGAACGCTTTCACCAATACATTTATGGGAAACCAGTGCTAGTGGAAACCGACCACAAGCCCTTAGTGGCAATATTTCAGAAAGCGTTAAATAACTGCCCGCCTCGTTTACAGAGAATTAGACTGAAAGTCCAGAGATATGACATTCAGATCGGCTACACACCAGGCACATAGATGTTTGCACCAGACACATTGTCTCGAGCTGCCCTGTCTAACAACACAGTTGAATCGCCAGACATTGACAAAACGGAGATAGATATAGAGGCTCAGGTAGCAGCAGTAGTGAAAAATGCGCCAATCAGTGATCAGAAACTTGAGCAGATTAAATCTGAGACTCTGTCAGATAATACAATGCAGATGTTAAAGAACCATATCATATCAGGATGGCCAGACAGCGTCAAGCAGTGTCCGCCAGAAATAGCTCCGTACTTCAACTTCAGAACGGACTTGACTGTATATGATGATCTAGTGTTGAAGGGGAAAAGAGTAGTAATTCCTAAATCTCTGAGAAAGCAGATACTGGACAAAATTCATGCAGGTCATCAAGGCCAAGAAAAATGCAAACGACGAGCCAGAATGTCTGTGTACTGGCCAGGCATTAATCAAGAAATAGAGACAGTAGTACAGAGTTGCGACAAATGCCTTACATATAGAGATGGACAGTCAAAACAACCTCTCTTATGCCATGAAATACCTACCCAGCCATGGCAGAAAGTGGCAGCAGATTTGTGTCAGCATAACAATAAAGATTATCTTGTTATTGTGGACTATCATTCAAACTATCCAGACGTGTACCATGTACCAACTAAAACAAGTAGAGCAGTCATTTCTGCCATGCAGGGCAGTTTTAGTAGGTTTGGAGTGCCACAAGAGGTCTTCTCAGACAATGGGCCTTGCTTCGCGTCCGCTGAATATAGACAGTTTGCGGCAGATTGGGATTTCCAGATCTTAACTTCATCCCCATTGTATGCTCAGTCAAATGGACTTGTCGAAAAAACAGTAAAAACTGTTAAAAACATATAACGCAAATGTGATAACCCATCATTGGGGCTGCTGATACACCGTAGCACCCCAGGAGATAATGGAGCATCCCCCGCAGAAATGTTGATGAGCAGAAATCTACGCAGTAATCTCCCAAGTATTACCACACAGAAAACTCATAGGGCAGCATTAAAGCTGAAAATGACGCAAAAACATCAGCAGAAACATTATTATGATCAGCGAGGTGCCCGGGAGCTCAAACCCCTGAGGCCGGGAGATTCTGTTCGTCTTCGCGACAGTGAGAGAAAGAAATGGATCGAGCCAGCAATCGTTCTTGGTCAAGCGGCACCAAGATCATACAACGTCAAAACGCAGTCAGGTTCAGTGTTCAGACGAAATCGCAGAGACTTGCTGAAAACAAAAGAAACCATCAAACTAGATGAGCATAGTGACTTCGAATCTGAGGAACCGATATATGCTGAGGATCATAATCCTCCCTATCAACAAGGAGGTCAGCAAACTCATGAGACCAATCCAGGTCCAGTTACTTTACGACGGTCTGGTCGCATTTAGAGAGCACCAGATCGACTAGATTTGTGAAATGTGTTTGTATCACATGAGTGCACGCCGTGCGCTGCTCATATGATTTAGTCAAGTATAAGTGTCGCCTTTAAGTTTTATTATAGTGCAACAAGCCATATGAGTGTACGCCGTGCGCTGCTCATTTGACAACGTGGTAATTTCATTTAAGCTTCATGTGTTAAAGTGCCGTTATTACATTCACACAGTTGACACTCCACCAAAAGACATCGCCTCAATATTTTATGTCGATATAATATCCGGATTATTTATGATATTCAACTCCCCATAAGGACTGAACAAAGAACTCTGTTTTCATGTTTTATTTAACTTTAATAATACAAACACGAGGGTGAAGATGTAATATAATGATCTGTCTGGAGAGTGTTGCACTAAGCACACAACTATGTAATATCAGGATATGATCGGAGAGTGTTGCACAAAACACACAACTCTGTGACGTCACCACAACCTGAGCAGTCGTCATGTTAAGTTCAGAATAAAGTCGTTGTGTTCACAGCCTGCTGTTAGCGTTTGCCGTGTGTTCGCTAAATAGTACAGTTATGGGTAACAGAGACCTAATTTCAGGATCCCAAGGAGACTTTTCATCGGCCTCCCTGCATGTCAAGAGAAAAAGATTCTAGGTCCATCGTTACGATTTATGCCCTGTTAACAGATGACTGCATCTTAAGAGGTCTCAAAAAGAGAGGAAAAAATCGTAAAAAATCGAAAAAAATACAGGTGGCGCCACCAGGCTGCAGAAACTGATGAAATATTCCATTATCATTATCCATGCAAAGAATCATGGTGATTAATGCAATAGTTCTTCAGATACCTGAGATTTGTATCAAATTTCCCTTAATTCTGGGGGGGTGGGGGGGGGGGGGTACTTCTGAGCTCCATAGCTTCAAGGTTATGGCTAACAGAGACCTAATTTCAGGTTTCCAAAGAGACTTTCTATGGGCCTTCCCGCATGTAAAGAGAGAAGATTCTAGGTCAAGTTGTTACAATTTGTGCCCTGTTAACATATGACCGCATCTTAAGATTTCTCGAAACTACAGAAAAAATCGTATTAAAATAAAAAAAAATACAGGTGGCGCCACCATACTGCAGAAACTGATGAAATATTCCAAGATCAATAACCATGCAAAGAATCATGGTGTTCAATGCAATTGTTGTTCAGATACTTGAGATTTTGTATCAAATCTTTCCTTTATTCTTAGGTGATTTTCGGAACCCCATAGCTCAGAGGTTGATGAACCATTCAATGGGCAATAACCATTCAAAGAATCATGGTGATCAATGCAATAGTTGTTCAGATACTGGAGCTTTTGTATCAAATTTTCCATTATTCTGGGGCCATGGATGCCCAGCATGACATCAACACTGCCACGGATGCCCCAGTCTGACATCAACACTGCCATGGATGCCCAACAAGAAGCCTGCAACAAAACCCAAGGATCAAGTGCCATACCAAGCAGGTGGTTTTACAGTCCTAGAAAACTTTACTTTACTGTTCCAATCATCCTGGAATCAGGGGAGGGGGGGGGCATTCCTCAGGAATTCAGGGATGCATCTTTTTTACACCTCCTCAACAGGGAAGGGCAACCGCCAGGCATATGATAATAATAGAGGAATTTCTGTGCCCTCTATATTAGGAAACTTCCGTCAGTCAAGGTCTTGCTGTCCCGACCTATTCACATTGATGGTACGTCAGTTCCGCGACGGCGTGATGGCAACAGTGTAGGATAATGGCGAAGCAACGGTGTCAAACAGGGCAGCGTGTTAGTACCCACTTTGTTTAGAACAGAAGGGATAGGCCTGAAGTACAGAGTAGATCGAAAGCTTTTCAACCTGAGAAGACTCAGGGCTGTCACCAAGGTCTAGGAGACTGTGCTGCGAGACTTCCTTTTTGCTGATGACAATGAATGCCGCCTCTGAACTAGACATGCAAGCCAGCACGGACAAGTTTATTTGCTGCATGCGACAACTTCGGTCTGACGGTCACCATAAAGAAGATCAGTTCTTGCATCAGCCATCCCCAGACGACTCATAGTCATTAATGGTACCCGCTATCACATTGATAGAAAGAGTTTACTTATCTTGGCACCACCCTCTCTGCGGACAGTAACTAATGATATGAAGTAACTGCGGAATTGAAACAGTCACCGTTGCCTTTTGAAGACTTCTCAGTTATGTCTTGGAGCATCATGGGATCAGCCAGACAACAAACCTGAAGATCTACTGAAAGTCTGTCCTACTGCATCCCTGTGACTTGACCATGCACAGGAGGCTTGCAAGACCACATAACCAACTCCACCGAACTTGTCTGCGTAAGACTCCAAGGATGAAATGGCAAGACAAAGTGACAGACACTGAAGTTTATCATGAGCCAGTATGCCAACAGTCCATACAGTTCTGATAAAAGCCAAGACAAGGTGGGATGATCATGTCGTCAGGTTGTCTGATGAGCGCATTCCGAAGCAGCTAAATTATGAGATCTCTCAATGGGCAAAGGCTTGCACGTGGGACAGACGTATTGCTTCAAAGTCACCTTGAAAGCCTCCTTGAAGCCCACCTGGAAAACCATCACACAGGACCGACCCCCCCCCCCCCCCCCACCAGCCCCACCCCCCCCCCCCCCCGGGCTTCCTTGACCGGATCGGATTTTTCAGCCACCACAGGACACACCGCTCCCCAGTTTCTAATTCCTAGGACGTTGAAGTCCCTATCGGACTCAATGAAACAACAAAGTATTCCGCAGGAAACCACTTGGTATCGATCTCACTTCAGACATACAAATGTATGCACATCAGTCGTTGATATGTCCAATTATATAACTCTAAGGGCGCAAAATGAGCTTAAAATACCCTATCTCGGCACAGGGGTTTTGGGCAGTGTAGTAAAAGATTGCGGCATGATTACAGAAGCGGACCCCAAAGTAAGGCCTGCTCCAGTCTAAGTGCTTTTAGGTAGGTACGTTTGTTCCTGTTCATAGATATTAAGGACGTTTTGTTCTCTTGTAAAGCATACAGAGTGCACGGTGCAAAAAGAATACTGTTTGAATAAACATTTAGATACCCCTATGTCCGGAAAAAAGTACACCTACATTAAAAGTCCGTATTATCGTCTTTGTGGCGAATACATTTCCATTGCTCGTATACGTGGTGGCCCACCTTTAGATTATGGATTAGTTCTTTATATTTTTAAGTAAATAAATACATATGTTTTAATCATAAAATGTTATATTACCCTCAAGCCCAGTCCTCTTTTGGTAAACGAACACACCCAGAAAGGCCCTCTGATGATTGTTACAATATAATCATACCTGGCTGGCAAATTTATAAGCATTGATTGTCTGACCCATGTCCACCTCAATGTAGGCGCCGACAGTAACAGGGTACTGCGCACACCATGCGGTACTCCCTCCTAGCAGACCATGCTCCCAAGAGTGTGCCGGGTCATACCGATCTCTTCCGGTGAAAGCCGACACGGGAAGTTCTGCCGTCAATGTCCGCGGGGCCGCAACTGTGCAGGGAATCTGCGTGGTGGTTGTCGCCGGTACTTCTGTTGTTGTAGGTTCTTGAGTAGTCGTCGGTTCCTGAGTAGTTGTCGGTTCCTGAGTAGTCGTCGGTTCCTGAGTGGTTGTCGGTTCTTGGGTTGTTGTCTGTACTTGAGTGGTCGTCGGTTCTGGCGTTGTCGTCTCTGGTCCCTCAGCTTCAAGTAAATAAATTGTTCATAGCAAATCCTTGTACTGAAATAGTACCTTGTATATTTAAGACAATTACTCCATAGGTAATGCAGACTTTACCTTTACTTTGAGAAAGAGAGAGAGAGAGAAAGAGAGAAAATTGAAATGACTAAACCTTTGTAGAGTCGAAAAAGAGAAAAGTCGTGTATATATAATTAAATTTCCGAAAATATTATATTATATATGTGTAAATGTTCTACTTCTTTCTTTATGCTCCGATCTAGCACACACAGAGATAGGCGGCAATACAGACAATGAAGGCAACCTGCATGGATAAGGCCAAATATGTGGAGAGAACATAAACCTATTTATCTATTTAACATGATTGCTTAACAAACTGTTTGAGAAATCTGTGTAATGGCCGATCTGATGCATAAGGGAACAACCAGTCTCACAGAATCGTAATGTAAATTATAAATATATATATATTCATGGAATAGTTTTATACCCAGTCATTTTAATATAATGTTTTCCAAATTGATAGTGAAAGGACTGAACATTTTAGTGGAATGTTGATGGCTTTAATAGGTATTTGTAGTATAAGTGTATAAATGCCTTTGTAACTATTTTAAAGTAATATTTAATCTGTTAGATTTTTAATATAATATTTTTTTAAAGGTACACATAATGGTTGATTGTTGATTGTATGATATTATTGAAATAGCGTTTAAAAAGGATGTTTCTCAATTCAAATTACTACTTGCAAAATAAATTACCATGCGTCCCGATGGTATAAATATAACCTTTATGTATAAACGTAATTTTGATGTGTGTGGGCCAGTGGTATAAGCATTACCTTGATGTATGTGGACCGATGGTACAAGGTAATTTTGCTTTATGTGGGCTGAGGTATTTACGTAATATTGATGGGTGTAGGCCGGTGGAAAAAGCGAATTTTTTTATGTCCGTGGGCCCATAGTATAAACGTTATTTTGATGTATGTGGGCCGGTGGTATAAACGTAATTTTGATGTGTGTGGGCCGGTGGTATAAACGTAATTTTGATGTGTGTGGGCCGGTGGTACAAACATAACCTCGGTGTCAGTGGACCGGTGGTATTGACCTTGGCCGTTTTTCCGTAGGTACTTTTCACACACACACACACACACACACACAGTCAGTCCGCCCCTATAGCGTCATAAACAGATTGAATTACATAATTAGGACAATCAGTACAGTACAGAATTGCGTCATAGGCCGAACTGGTACCTGACTGACCGATCTGTTTCAGCTTTTTGAATGCTAACATTATTGTTGCCATTACTCAAGGAGCACTTCAGTCCTTTATCGACAGAAGCTGTGTGGCCGTGAGGGTTCAAGGAAATTCGAAAGTCCGAGCTGTTATAACGGTCTGCCAATTTTCCGGTCAGTTATATACCCCCGGGCGGTAATTGGTACCAAGCCATGAACAACTAACTCCCAGTAAACACCCCAACTTCCGGCCATAGACACTCAGGCGATATCGACCATGGGAAGCGTGCTGTTACGATATTTGGTTTACTGGAGGAAATAATCGTTAATTTAGGCATTGAGTGGTTGAAATGGCCCAAGGGAGGTAGAGCTTACATATTTGTATTCGCTGTCAGAAAGAAATGGCCGCGACTGGTTGTATACATGAATAAGGCTTCCCATTATAACGATGATTATTTTGCTGGACATTATTACAATATGGCGCAACTGTTTTGTAATGTAACTGTCAATCACACTTTCATTGGGTCCATTTAAACGAAACACACAAAATCCATTAACCGAATTCAATTAGACTCTTTTAAGCTACAAAGCCACCTCAATCTGTATTGTGTGAATTAATGGTATAGTCCACTTTCCAATGGACCCGACTCCGTAGGTTTCTATACTGGAGTTTGAGTCGTGGCACCGATTCACTGGCCGCAGCGATCTCGGAAAGTTATACACAGCCAATTATAATATATCCATCGAGGAGCGTACTTTATTTCTATCTGATTTACCAAGTAAAATTCCAGGGATCTAAAAGAGCATTATCCGTCCGGCCTATATTTTGAACATCTGTTACAATATAGATATTCCATTAAAAAATTATTGAAAGGTTAATACAGATGAATTAATATTTTAAAAACTTTAATATCACCCCAAAAGACACAGTTCTATCATCCAGCTGACATTGAGAATTCCCCATTGGAAAATTAGAATGCTCATTGTTTCAAGAAGATAAAATTTAATCTATAAACACATGAGAATCCAAGCGTATTTTATTTTTTTTATTTTTTTTTACGGACCATAATGTGTCACCTTTCAAATATTCTTTGAGTTTTACCTGGCCAGTGACAGTTTTCAGGGAAATGGTTAAGATAACTTTTACCTTCCTTGTCTGTCTGTCCCAGGAAAACAATCATTAATGTACATCTACAGGTGTATAGAGATACATATTTTCTTGTTCTGGAATGAGCCTATGTAAAAAGAAATACGCCATGTGTCCGAGGGACAATACAAATTTTTGTGTTTAAGGATTTAAAACATAATTCTGCTGTGAGGAAATTTCTACTTAGTACGCCTTGGTCACACTGGTGCATTTTATTTAGCCCACCGTCTTCATGTTTGCGATTTACATATTCCCGAACACTTAAGGTAAGTCGGTTTATAAAAAAATATGGCACAATGGAAATATGCACAAATTGCACAAGCGCTATGGGTCTCGGTACAGAAAAAAATCCGGTGCGAAAAATAAAATAAATCAATAGAATGCATAAAAAAAAACAGATGTCAATCATTTTATGTCTTGCATTAACAAAAGAGACGTCTATTGTTATTTTAGCTTTGGCGAATATGACTACTTCCTCCGACTAATCTGTTGATAAAGAGGTTGTCCGGTCACGTTTTCTTTTAAATTGTAATCAATTTATTATAAAAAGAGTCAAGAAAATTATAGAAATATAACAAATATAACAAGCATAACAAAAAATGACGAAATAAAAGATATTTGGGAAACTCTTTCTCTCTTTCATGCTTTGCGACTTACCTCTTACAAATACCTCAGTACTGCCGCCAGTAATGAGGTCTGGATTTTTCCGGAGCTTGCACATGGGTGAGCTAATGGACTGAACCTCGACACCCGAACAGTCAGGATCCCTCTCACACAGGAAGAAACACATGAACTTGCCGTCATCCGAACTCGAAAGTAAAATCCCTGGGTTTTGAAGGTAATGTTTGTGATAAAAATTGGTTGTGACAGTGTATGTCAAAATGCTCTGAAGAAACTGGTGCAGTATCAAAATAGTGAATACAAAGTGAGCCGTTACTTTCTTGGAAAACAACATGTCTGCTGTTATCTCTCACTCTTCACCCCTGACATCCGTGCGTAATCTGCGGCAGCGCCTTCATGAGAGAACTATTAGCTCTCTCCGTCTTTCGATCGGCGATCGAGTAATCTATTGGCATTAAGCTTCCGAATCCCCTGTTTTGACCAAAGCTCTCGGTCCATCGAATATGGACAAATGTCTGTCGATACTGTATACTGCGGTTCACCTGGTCAAGCAAAAACAATTGACTGTTTGTCAATAGATCGGTAAGTTTTCAAGAAAGTGCCGTGGGAGCTAAGGCAGTGGTCACGCCCTGAGGGCAGTCCACGTTCATTGTAAACGTGACCGCCGACGTAAACAGGTCAGATATTATACTGACCACCAGCTGTGTAAGCTTCTCCGTCTTTGTTTACTTCCAGGAATGTCAAAGCCGTTTTATTGCTAATCTGAATCGTTTCTGTTTCATTTCTCCTCCTCCTCCTCAATTTTACTAAATCTCGCTCTCACATAAAAAATATTGGATAAAAATTAAGAAGGACATGCCAGAGGCACTTATTAATTCTGGAGTCAGTTATTTTAAATATGGCAGGGAGGCATCCAGATAAGGTAATGTTTAATGAGAAACTGTATGACTGCTTCACCTGGTCTTCAATACAAAATAGTTTCTGTGAAACAAAGTAATCTTTATATTCCCGAACTAGATATTTGATACACTGGAGAAGAACCTGTTATTATCTTCTAAGAAAATTTGATAATGCAATGATGTGGTCATATACTTTATATAAAGGTATTTCAATCTTTGCTGTTGTTATATGTACCCTCTAAAGAGGAGCAGGATTTGGAGGTTCTTGCCTAAACGAGTTTGATGAAACAACAATTAAAGGATAAATCTTTTGATACATAAAGAGCCTTGTTAAACAGAGGAACCTTGTTTCACATTAAATCCTATATGTAAAAAACAACGAGCTATGAATCATAAGTTTTAAACCGAGAAATAAATTGAATCGTGACAGCCTAAACAATGACAAATCCAAATTATAAATGAGGGAACTAATACAAATCAAAACATCAGTTACATCCCAGGGTAATGTTTACAATTTTTATCATGATCCTCGTAATATATTCCGGTAACCTAAAATATTGTCGGAAGCATTTATCCCTTGGCTTAGTGCTTACTGGATTTTATCAAAAATTAATATAAAACCCAAAGCAGCTAAGAGTCAGGTTCGCGATCATGTAAGGCAAACCAACCTTGGATATTAGTTTTATAGATAACTAATATGTTACCTTGAATGGGGGATTTCAGGTCATTGCAGTGCGTATTTTGTACACTGAGGTCACGGGGTCAGTCTCTATGAATAACAATTTTAATCTGGAGGCAGTCTGCGTATTACCCACCATGCACTGTATACTTGATCGCTAGAATCTATAATGTGTTGAGATTATACCCAATGCCGTGGTGTTGTTATTATTCTAAAATATGACGCACTTCACTGAGGAGCTTACTTAGTATAGAGAGTCACCATGCTGATCTCACCTGTCTTTTTCAATACAGGTATCACAGTTATTGACACACAGAATGTATATCTATATATCTATATGACACATGAACGCAGTTACAAAAACACCTTTATGTCTATACTTGATAAGTAAGAGTATATATTCTGATACGAAAATGAGACCTATTGTTCCATTTAGTGCGTAGTTAAATTAATGCCTTTCGTAAACGGATCGGTTCTTATTATCTCACAGCTGACCCTATAGGCATTTAGCAAATAAACGAGCTCCTCCTGAATTGATTCCTACATGTATCTAACCATTAAATATTTGATGACAGAAATAATAAACGTAGAACATGGATTAAATAGGGTATCAGTCAAAAGACAATCGTACAACAGACTCAGCTGCTATTCGCCTGTTCAAGAGACGCCGAGTGATTGCTTGAGAACCACTTTCAACCATCTTTACTTCTTCTTGCCACGTCTTTTTCACAAATGAAAACACAGGTTGGTTCTAAAATGTATGTACATCGTTCTCTTTTAGCTCTTTAGTTTCTTTAAGACACGAGCAGATACATAATGATTTCAGCCAATGAAAACACGTCGTTATATTTCTACCCGGATGCCCTTCATAATAATTGCAATCATTCAATCTTAGCGAATCCTTTTATTTTTCTTCAAACCCTTAACTGGGCACAAAGACACCACTGGATTCCTTGCGACATGTGCGTCATCACATTAGAGTGCGGTGAAACAACCAAACCGATGTTGGGATTTTTTAGTTAGTACATATCTTATGTTTCTTTTGAACAGAAATTGTTGGGCTCCAGTATAATGGAGTTTAATAGAAAACCTCAAGATATGTTACATTTCCTAAGGACTAAATACGGCAACAAATATATTCATATCTAAAGTACTTCTATAGTAACTACACTTAGTCAACTACTGTCTCAGGTCTCTCTCGGCCAACCAATCAGAATCCACTGCAAGGAACATACAAAAGGATTGATAGACGGAGGGAGGTGTAGGTAAATGGCGTGATGGTCAAGATTCAAAGGAGAGATGTTTTTAAAAACGTCTTACAGTAAATTCCATCGAGCTTTATATATAAAAACTAAAGAAGCTTCAAATTTTGAGGAAAGCTAGCAAAAAGAAATTGTTACTTATGCATACATACATGACGGGTAAGAAGTGGAAGTAGAAAACAAATATAAGGATGGGCTTTCGGGAATATTTATTTGCATTCAAACATCAGACAAGCAAGTTAGTAACAGTCAAAATATGTTTCCCATTCATGCCCCCTTATTCAGTATTCATTGTTTCTACACGTCAGCCATATTATAAAGGACACAAGAATTTAAAGATGTTTTTGGTATGACTGTAAGTTAACCCAACATTTGCTAACATTATAGTATACAGAATAAAAAAAGACATATAATGCAGTGTCATAAAACTACACCTGAATGAACAATAACTCAATATTCTGTATAATGATGTTTTTTAAATGATGTTTCAAAAGGTACTGTGGGTTATTCCCCTGCTAGACATACTGCGGATTTCAATCCTTCAATAGAAGCAAATGCTCTGTGGCCTAGACGCATTCTCCGTCTCATTTCTGAGAGAGCACAATATTTTTTCTCTAGAGGTGCCCTGCGAGAAGTCCTAGTTATTTCTTTCCTTCCGTACTTTGACAACATTAACAAACTTAATCTAGCGATCAAGCCCTTTCACTACGACACCTGACTTGTTTTCTCACTAAAATATGGTAATTGCACATTAATATCAAAGTGCAAAGTTAAGCTGCGAATAAACCAAGTTTCTGGTCAGATCGGTTATGATTGTCACCTCTCCTTGATAATTCAGAGTCGGTTTCTGTTAAAAACCGCTCAACGAAAGGTTTACAGGTTCAAGGGAAAATCAGTGTTTTATAAATTATATGATATAAAATGTTGATTCTTAAATATTTGGTTTTTTTTCGAAATGTGGTCTCTTTAAGTGTAAAATGATAATTTAAGGGTAATTAGACTCAAAATTCAGTGGACGTATTCTAATTATGTGCTGCCTCTTGTCAGATACTATTTATTGGTTATGAAAAACGTGTTTTATCTTCAATATTTAAAAAAGAAACACAGAGTCTGGTTACTTTTCAGCATCTTCTGCTATTGTGGATAAATTGTCAGTCTGACGTGAGTCCACTTGTGGAGACACCTTGCTACCCCCAGGGACAGCCATATTTGACTTCACCCCGAAGGCCTTGAAACTGTCGTCACGAAATGACAGAGGGGAATCGGCTTCAGGCAGGACGAACGCTGTTTGTACCGTTATCAGCTCGGTCAGCAGTGTGCTGGTTCCAAATACATTCGAACCCCGGTGCTGGTACAAATTCATTTCAGAACAGCTGGCGCCACACCCCATTTTTAGTTCTGTTGTATTCCACCAGGTGGGTGTTAAACCTACAAGACAAAGAAAATAAATTAACTTTAAAAAGATGGGACAAAATATTCCTGTATATGATAAATATATGTACAGTCAAAGAATTGTGTTAGATAAATATCGGGAAACAATATAAGAAAATTGTAAGATGGAAGATTAGTTTTTAAAAAAATACCCCTGATCATATTCACCATTCATTACCAATGAAAAATAGAGGTTAAGAATAAATTAAATATTTTCAGAATAAAATGAAATGTAAAGTAATGTTAATGAAGTGTATCATAAACATGTATTCTTTTCTCTAGAAACAGGTTAAGTGTTAAATTAATGGACAATGTAAAAACACCAAACGCTTTCCTATGTCAAAAAGGAAAGCGGTAACTGTAACCATGAGGACAATATTTTTGCAAAAATATATATTTATAAAAAAAATATCCGAATGAAATATCCATGAAGCACTGTGATTTACCCACTTATAAAATACAATATGATCTATTCGTTATTAACTTCAACAGACTGATTAAACAACATATTTCCACATTTGTTAAATATATAAATGGATTGTTATGTAAATGAAAATAAAGTAACCTTCTTTTGTTTCAGTTTGCTAGTGACCCTAATATAGTTACCGATGTGTTCCACCAAAGGTTGATCAATTAAATTTCAGGATATTTCTGTAAGACCCTGGGCATATCATTTTAAGTGAAAAGCGCCATAATATGAGCCCAGATGTATGCATTATTACATATTTTACTGTTCAATGTTCTTAGTGAGATGACACGATTTATCTTGTGCCGGCATTCGCCTATATCAGGGCTCCCTTAGACAGATCAAACGTCGCCTGATAAGTGACATTTAAGAATCAGCGATGATGAACAGTGATTTCTTAGGGCGTTTTTTATCAGATGGTCCCAACCAGGTCTTGTTATGATTAACCCCTCAAAACTGTTAATTAAATTTATCTACTTGTTGTGACCAACCCCTCAATACTGTTCTTTATGTATATCTACGTGTTGTGATCAACCCCTCGATACGGTTCTTTATGTTTATCTACGTGTTGTGAATAACCCCCCGATACTGTTCTTTATGTCTATCAACTTGTTGTAATCAACCCCTCAATACTATTTTTTATGTTTATCTACTTGTTGTGATTGACCCCTCGATACTGTTCTTTATGTTTATCTACTTGTTGTGATGAACCCCTCGATACTGTTCTTTTTGTTTATCTACTTGTTGTGATCAACCCCTCAATACTGTTCTTTATGTTTATCTATGTGTTGTGATCAACCCCTGGATACTGTTCTTTATGGTTATCTATGTGTTGTGATCAACCCCTGGATACTGTTCTTAATGTTTATCTACCTGTTGTGATTAACCCCTCGATACTGTTCTTTATGGTTATCCACTTGTTGTGACTGACCCCTCGTTACTGTTCTTTATGTTTATCTACTTGTTGTGATTAACCCCTCGATACTGTTCTTTACGTTTATCTTCTTGTTGTGATTGACCCCTCGATACTGTTCTTTACGTTTATCTACTTCTTGTGATCAACCCCTCGATACTGTTCTTTATGGTTATCTACCCCTCGATACTGTTCTTTACGTTTATCTTCTTGTTGTGATCAACCCCTCGATACTGTTCTTTACGTTTATCTACTTGTTGTGATTGACCCCTCGATACTGTTCTTTACGTTTATCTACTTGTTGTGACTGCCCCTCGATACTGTTCTTTATGGTTATCTACTTGTTGTGATTGACCCCTCGATACTGTTCTTTATGTTTATCTACTTGTTGTGGTTGACCCCTCGATACTGTTCTTTACGTTTATCTACCTGTTGTGATCAACCCCTCGATACTGTTCTTTATGGTTATCTACTTGTTGTGATTGACCCTTCGATACTGTTCTTTATGTTTATCTACTTGTTGTGACTGACCCCTCGATACTGTTCTTTATGTTTATCTACTTGTTGTGAATAACCCCTCGGTACTGTTCTTTATGTTTATCTACTTGTTGTGATTGACCCCTCGATACTGTTCTTTATGGTTATCTACTTGTTTTGATTATCCCCTCGATACTGTTCTTTATGTTTATCTACTTGTTGGGATCAACCCCTCAATTCTGTTCTTTATGTTTATCTACCTGTTGTGATTAACCCCTCGATACCGTTCTTTATGTTTATCTACGTGTTGTGATTGACCCCTCTATACTGTTCTTTATGGTTATCTACTTGTTGTGATCAACCCCTAAATGCTGTTCTTTATGTTTATTTAATTGTTGTGATCAACCCCTCGATACGGTTCTTTATGTTTATCTACTTGTTGTGATCAACCCTTCGATACTGTTCTTTATGTTTATCTACGTGTTGTGATTGACCCTTCGATACTGTTCTTTATGGTTATCTACTTGTTGTGATCAACCCCTCAATACTGTTCTTTATGTTTATTTACATGTTGTGATTGACCCCTCGATACTGTTCTTTATGTTTATCTACCTGTTGTGATTAACCCCTCGATACTGTTCTTTATGGTTATCTATTTGTTGTGACTGACCCCTCGATACTGTTCTTTATGGTTATCTACTTGTTGTGACTGACGCTTCGATACTGTTCTTTATGTTTATCTATTTGTTGTGATTAACCCCTCGATACTGTTCTTTACGTTTATCTACTTGTTGTGATTGACCCCTCAATACTGTTCTTTATGGTTATCTACTTGTTGTGACTGACGCTTCGATATTGTTCTTTATGTGTATCTATTTGTTGTGATTAACCCCTCGATACTGTTCTTTACGTTTATCTACTTGTTGTGATTGACCCCTCGATACTGTTCTTTATGGTTATCTACTTGTTGTGACTGACGCTTCGATACTGTTCTTTATGTGTATCTAGTTGTTGTGATTAACCCCTCGATACTGTTCTTTACGTTTATCTACTTGTTGTGATTGACCCCTCAATACTGTTCTTTATGGTTATCTACTTGTTGTGACTGACCCCTCGATACTGTTCTTTATGGTCATCTACTTGTTGTGATTAACCCTTCGATACTGTTCTTCATGTTTATCTACTTGTTGTGATTGACCCCTCGATACTGTTCTTTATGTTTATCTACTTGTTGTGATTGACCCCTCGATACTGTTCTTTATGTTTATCTACTTGTTGTGATTAACCCCTCGATACTGTTCTTTACGTTTATCTACTTGTTGTGATTGACCCCTCGATACTGTTCTTTATGTTTATCTACTTGTTGTGTAAAGTGGTGGATGGATCGACGATTGTTTATCCATAGCAATACTCTAGTACTTTAATCCGAGTTTTTTTATTCATCGAGTACTCGAGTCTGAAATCAGCACACTCTAACGACCGTACAGGTTTGCATTCCAATTTATGATTTCTTTCTGTTAAAACGGGACCCTTGAAGATTGTTGGCTTTGTAACAAGTACTTTTGTCCGATAGGTAATACACCTCGGATGCTCGAGTCTAGAATTTGCATGACGTTGCAGCCTTACTCGGTCGTCAGCTGTCAGCAGCAGGTGGAGCAGTACCAGGGAAGCGTCCACATCTGACCTGTATGGTCACTGCACGAAAGGAGCTCGTATTGTATAAAAGCTCCAGACGGATCGCCTTCAAATATATAAGCTTTCTTTTACTCGAACAAATAGGTGAAATATATATAATATATGTCCATTTCGGTTTAAAATGTATACCAGGAAATTGAATATGCCACTTTTTTTTTTAATAAATAGCACGATATATCTATATGGCCAATGTGCCCTTGATCGAAGAGGAACATGGAGAACATTATAAGCGGATAAGTCGTCTTGACATCAGCTGGTACCGATGTCGAGGCTCAGTATATCACGTGATTCCTAGGTACTTGGCCTGTATTCAACCAAGGTCCGAGTGCCCATAACTCTGTTAACTTACCTGGCAGGTATGCTCAGATAATGCCAGAGATCAGAAGGTTAGCTTGAGTGTCAACGTGAGAGTTTTCCCATTTGATTTGCCACCTTTAGTTATGCCACCATAATCCACAATAGGTCGACCGGCAGAAACTTACCATATTTTCTCACATAAAATTACTAGTATTTTTCATGTTAAAAATGATACCCACTGCTCAAGAGGTCGTTCACCTCCATAGGCCGTGTTTATCTTCTGTAGTGTGCATAATTATCTCGCTCTCCATGGGCCGTGTTTACCTTCTGTTGAGGGAATGTATTATATTGATCTCCATGGGCCGAGTTTATCTTCTGTAGTGTGAATGAATTATCTCCATCTCCATGGGCCGTGTTTATCTTCTGTAGTGTGAATGTATTATCTCCATCTCCATGGGCCCCGTTTATCTCCTGTTGTGTGAATGTATTATCTCCATTTCCATGGGCCATGTTTATCTCCTGTAGTGTGAATATATTATCTCCATCTCTATGGGCCGTGTTTATCTCCTGTAGTGTGAATGTATTATCTCCATCTCTATGGGCCGTGTTTATCTCCTGTAGTGTGAATGAATTATCTTCATCTCTATGGGCCGTGTTTATCTCCTGTAGTGTGAATGTATTATCTCCACCTCTATTGGCCGTGTTTATCTTCTGTAGTGTGAACGTGCTATCTCCATCTCCATGGGCCGTGTTTATCTCCTGTAGTGTGATTGTATTATCTCCATCTCCATTGGCCATGTTTATCTAATGTAGTGTGAATGTATTATCTCCATCTCTATGGGCCGTGTTTATCTCCTGTAGTGTGATTGTATTATCTCCATTTCCATGGGCCGTGTTTATCTCTTGTAGTGTGAATGTATTATCTCCATTTCCATGGGCCATGTTTATCTCCTGTAGTGTGATTGTATTATCTCCATCTCCATTTGCCGTGTTTATCTCCTGTTGTGTGAATGTATTATCTCCATCTCCATGGGCCGTCTTTATCTCCTGTTGTGTGAATGTATTATCTCCATCTCCATTGGCCGTGTTTATCTTCTGTAGTGTGAATGTATTATCTCCATCTCCATGGGCCGTGTTTATCTTCTGTAGTGTGAATGTATTATCTCCATCTCCATGGGCCGTGTTCATCTCCTGTTGTGTGAATTTATTATCTCCATCTCCATGGGCCGTGTTTATCTTCTGTAGTGTGAATGTATTATATTGATCTCCATGGGCCGTGTTTATCTTCTGTAGTATGAATGAATTATCTCCATCTCCATGGGCCGTGTTTATCTTCTGTAGTGTGAATGTATTATCTCCATCTCCATGGGCCGTGTTTATCTTCTGTAGTGTGAATGTATTATCTCCATCTCCATGGGCCGTGTTTATCTCCTGTTGTGTGAATGTATTATCTCCATCTCCATGGGCCGTGTTTATCTCCTGTAGTGTGATTGTATTATCTCCATCTCCATTGGCCGTGTTATCTCCTGTAGTGTGATTGTATTATCTCCATCTCCATGGGCCGTGTTTATCTCCTGTGGTGTGATTGTATTATCTCCATCTCCATGGGCCGTGTTTATCTTCTGTAGTGTGAACGTGCTATCTCCATCTCCATGGGCCGTGTTTATCTCCTGTTGTGTGAATGTATTATCTCCATCTCCATGGGCCGTGTTTATCTTCTGTAGTATGAATGAATTATCTCCATCTCCATGGGCCGTGTTTATCTTCTGTAGTGTGAATGTATTATCTCCATCTCCATGGGCCGTGTTTATCTCCTGTTGTGTGAATGTATTATCTCCATCTCCATGGGCCGTGTTTATCTCCTGTAGTGTGATTGTATTATCTCCATCTCCATTGGCCGTGTTATCTCCTGTAGTGTGATTGTATTATCTCCATCTCCATGGGCCGTGTTTATCTTCTGTAGTGTGAACGTGCTATCTCCATCTCCATGGGCCGTGTTTATCTCCTGTTGTCTTAATGTATTATCTCCATCTCCATTGGCCGTGTTTATCTTCTGTAGTGTGAATGTATTATCTCCATCTCCATGGGCCATGTTTATCTCCTGTGGTGTGAATGTATTATCTCCATCTCCATGGGCCGTGTTTATCTCCTGTGGTGTGAATGTATTATCTCCATCTCCATGGTCCGTGTTTATCTCATGGAGATAATACATTCACACTACAGAAGATAAACACGGCCAATGTCACCCGCATACTTTGATCAAGCTTATATAACCTGCCTGCTTTTTTTATGAAGCCAATGTAACCTGCCTGCTTTTTATTGTTCATCCTCTAACCCTCTATTGTTTAGATTTATTTTAGTTTTTGAACAAATTCAGACAACGGGTTTAGTTAATATGCAACATATATGACCTCAGAGAATCAAGTCAAAAGAGGGACCTCTAGGTACCTATCCTGGGTGCCCCTCATTATCCCTCCGGACAGAAAAAGTTTAGAATGGAGATGGAGATAATACATTCACACTACAGAAGATAAACACGGCCCATGGAGATCCATATAATACATACCCACTACTGAATATAAACACCGCCCATGAAGATCCATATATTACATTCACACAACAGAAGATAACCACGGCCCATAGTGACATTGGTTTACCAAAAAGCAAGCAGGTTATTTTGGCTTCATGAAAAGTAGGCAGGTGACATTGACTTCATATAAAGCAGTCAGGTGACACTGGCTTCATTAAAAGCAGGCAGGAAACCAACAAAGGCTTCATAAAAAGCAGGCAGGTGACATTGGCTAAAAAAAGCAGGCAGATGACATTGGCTTCATAAAAGGCAGGCAGGTAACATTGGCTTAATAAAAAGCAGGCAGGTTATATTAGCCTCATAAAAAGCAGGCAGGTGACATTGGCTTCATAATAAGCAGGCAGGTGACTTTGACTTCATAAAAAGTAGGCAGGTGACATTGGCTTCATAAAAAGCAGGCAGGTGACATTGGCTTCATAAAAATCAGGCAGGTGACATTGGCTTCATAAAATGCAGGCAGGTGACATTGGCTTCATAAAAAGCAGGCAGGTCACATTGGCTTCATAAAAGGCAGGCAGGTAACATTGGCTTAATAAAAAGCAGGCAGGTTATATTAGCCTCATAAAAAGCAGGCAGGTGACATTGGCTTCATTAAAGGCAGGCACGTTATATTAGCTTCATTAAAAACATGCGAGTGACATGGGCTTCATAAAAAGCAGGCAGGTGACATGGGCTTCATAAAAAGCAGGCAGGTGACATGGGCTTCATAAAAAGCAGGCAGGTGACATGGGCTTCATAAAAGCAGGCAGGTGACATTGGCTTCATAAAAAGCAGGCAGGTCACATTGGCTTCATAAAAGGCAGGCAGGTAACATTGGCTTAATAAAAAGCAGGCAGGTTATATTAGCCTCATAAAAAGTAGGCAGGTGACATTGGCTTCATTAAAGGCAGGCACGTTATATTAGCTTCATTAAAAACATGCGAGTGACATGGGCTTCATAAAAAGCAGGCAGGTGACATGGGCTTCATAAAAAGCAGGCAGGTGACATGGGCTTCATAAAAAGCAGGCAGGTGACATGGGCTTCATAAAAAGCAGGCAGGTGACATGGGCTTCATAAAAAGCAGGCAGGTGACATGGGCTTCATAAAAAGCAGGCAGGTGACATCGGCTTAATAAAAAGCAGGCAGGTGACATTGACTTCATATAAAGCAGTAAGTTGACACTGGCTTCATTAAAAGCAGGCAGGAAACCAACAAAGGCTTCATAAAAAGCAGGCAGGTGACATTGGCTAAAAAAAGCAGGCAGGTGACATTGGCTTCATAAAAGGCAGGCAGGTAACATTGGCTTAATTAAAAGCAGGCAGGTTATATTAGCCTCATAAAAAGCAGGCAGGTGACATTGGCTTCATAATTAGCAGGCAGGTGACTTTGATTTCATAAAAAGTAGGGAGGTGACATTGGCTTCATAAAAAGCAGGCAGGTGACATTGGCTTCATAAAAATCAGGCAGGTGACATATGCTTCATAAAAAGCAGGCAGGTGACATTGGCTTCATAAAAAGCACGCAGGTAACATTGGCTTCATAAAAAGCAGGCAGGTGACATTGGCTTCATAAAATACAGGCAGGTGACATTGGCTTCATAAAAAGCAGGCAGGTGACATTGGCTTCATAAAAAGCACGCAGGTAACATTGGCTTCATAAAAAGCAGGCAGGTGACATTGGCTTCATAAAATACAGGCAGGTGACATTGGCTTCATAAAAAGCAGGCAGGTCACATTGGCTTCATAAAAAGCAGGCAGGTCACATTGGCTTCAAAAAAGGCAGGCAGATTATATTAGCTTCATCAAAAACAGGCAGGTGACATTGGCTTCATTAAAGGCAGGCACGTTATATTAGCTTCATTAAAAACATGCGAGTGACATGGGCTTCATAAAAAGCAGGCAGGTGACATGGGCTTCATAAAAAGCAGGCAGGTGACATGGGCTTCATAAAAAGCAGGCAGGTGACATGGGCTTCATAAAAAGCAGGCAGGTGACATGGGCTTCATAAAAAGCAGGCAGGTGACATGGGCTTCATAAAAAGCAGGCAGGTGACATGGGCTTCATAAAAAGCAGGCAGGTGACATCGGCTTCATAAAAAGCAGACAGGTGACATCGGCTTCATAAAAAGCAGGCAGGTGACATTGGCTTCATAAAAAGCAGGCAGGTGACATTGGCTTCATAAAAAGCAGGCAGGTGACATTGGCTTCATCAATGGATGGATAGTGGCTGCACTCATCTCATTCAGGCGACGGGGACCAAGTGAAGGATCTTGCACTATACCAAATGGGCCAGAAATGAATTTGCATTATAGGACAGCCTGTTTCTCGTGCTCAGGGATGCTTTTATGTAAGTCTGCTTTACACATAGGGTTTGTAGCTGGGGATGCCTACACTACAACACTACAACATTGTTTGTCAAAAGGACTCAGCTGACTTGTTATTATAATGGTGTGTATATGTTGGGATTTGGTAGATTTTTATATGCAAATTGAAATGTGTACCGATATGTGAAATTCCATCCGATTGTGACACGACCAAAACTCCTTTCACTTGAACGCTTTGCTAATTTTTGTGTCCATGATGATTGAGGACAGTATCAAAGATGACATGCCCCTGGAAAGACAGCAAGTACTGTTTTAAACTGATGAACAAGGGCGACCCGGCGTGCCAAAGGCGAGATCAATCCGTACCGTGTAAACAGAACGGTGTTTGCTGATCATCTGTCTGATTGACTTAAAACATACACTTATCAGAATGATGACAACGTGCACATCATCTTGGGTGTTACGACCTGACTTTATATTATTCCCATCATGTTTGTAGTAAACCATAGATATTTCATCACTTATACCTTTGTTATTCTTTTCCAATTGTTTAGGGCAAGAAAGGAGATCATAAGTGACACCGGTATTTCACATATTTCTTTAATCGCTAAAACTGACTCCTGATAGTGACCTGACATTTTCTGCTTTTGTTGATAAATATAAGCTAATAGAGATTTTTTTTAAATATGCATATTTTCTATACATTTGCTAAAATGATTAATTGGCTTTTGTTTCAGATAAATAAAATGTCTTTAAAATATTGTCATTTCATAAAGTTCACCATAATAACACCGTTTTAGGTGACCACCCCTGTGACAACCTCTCTCACTCATACACGTAACGTGTGACCTCATCATAGTCGACCTCCAGTTCTTAAGCTCTGCGTACGCTTATGTTACTTACCTTTTATTTCATAGCATCGTCCACGATAAAATTTCAGATGATCGACGTAAAGCCAAGGGAAGAACGAGCCGATTTTCTTGGGCTTTTGTAGTGGCGACGTGTGATGTTTATGCTGTTAACATTGTTTCCTATACTATCGAGTACATTACGTGCTGGTATCTTTAAACCTGAGTGAACGTAGGTATTTCCCCTTGCGCTCTCCCTGTAATTTGCCGATGGGGCAGGTATTTATTGCGAGGTGACACGTTACCATGGTAACGCGTTCTTATTTCTCTCTGGCGCCGGAATCGCGCCCCAGGGTGGCCAATGATGTGCGCGGATAGAAGAGACAGTCTCTGTTTGTTGTTCTAAACCGTAATTATTATTCCAAAGGTTCAGACGCTGCAAGTAATATCAGCTTGATTTAAGAAACAGGTTTTCATCCACGTGTTAGGCGAATATTTATACTTAAGTACTTATGTTACCTATTTGAAGATTTAATATGAAAATGTCTCAATAAAAGTAATACACCTAATCCTCTCTCTCTCTCTATCTGCGGTATTTATAACACGTGATATTTCTATGTGTATATACCACATATATATCAGGTATATATTAATATATATATATATATATATATATATATATATATATACAAAAGTAGCACTATATTAATACAAAATAAAATACCTATACACCATTGCACAAAACTGTCCAAATTAAGTGGCCTCAGGCTACTACCAGCAAATCGCTGATAAGACTGAACAATTTGTGGCGCTTCCTGAATTTAGAATTTATCAAACTTTTTCAATTTATGTCTCTCCATTTTTTTTCGGCCCGTCGAATTTATTTTATTTAATAGAATAATGGCTACTTAATTAGTATTTGAATAAATTAAGTCCTAAGTAGAATTCCAATGCACTACCCAGGTAAACCTATAATAAATGTTCATTTGCACAGATGTTTACATGAAATGTACTTCGATTTCGTACAGATGTTTACATGAAATGTACTTCGATTTCGTACAGATGTTTACATGAAATGTACTTCGATTTCGTACAGATGAATTGCTGGGCAGGCTATTGCAAAATTTACCGTAGTAAAAGACTGACCCTTTCTACACGAGGGGCGTATAGCGTGTGTGTTGGGGGAGGGGCGTATAGCGTGTGTGTTGGGGGAGGGGCGTATAGCGTGTGTGTTGGGGGAGGGGCGTATAGCGTGTGTGTTGGGGGAGGGGCGTATAGCGTGTGTGTTGGGGGAGGGGCGTATAGCGTGTGTGTTGGGGGAGGGGCGTATAGCGTGTGTGTTGGGGGAGGGGCGTGTAGCGTGTGTGTTGGGGGAGGGGCGTATAGCGTGTGTGTTGGGGAAGGGGGGTGGGTGTTGTCAGAGACGTGGTGGGAGTGTAGGGGGGGGGGGAGGTTCCATGCATGGTGTAGATTTTTTTTTTTGGAGGCGTAAATAACAGGAACAGAGATTGCGTCAGACACAAAATCCGACGTTCTAAACTTGTCTAATTTTAAAGATACTAGATTTATTCCATACCAATGCAAGAATTTGCTTTGCGGGTGATATCATATATAAGACATATAGTGGTGAATTGAAAACAAAGACACAATACAAAAATTGCAGTAAGAAAGGAAAAAATTAGTAGTAGTATGATATTATATTTTGATTCATCTGTGCATTAAACAATCTAATCGCCTTCGGTACAAATGAATTGGAGTACCTGTTTGTTCTGCATCTCAGAGACTGCAGCTCATATATAAATATAACAATATAATCACTGACCAAGCCTTACCTTCCACTTTTTTTATCATATTCATAATTTTATTTTCATAAATAATATTTACGTCCTCCAAATTAAGACCAATAACTTTTTTCTGCTATTTTTCTTATCCGTTCAATTGTTTGTTTGTTTTTTTTTTTTTTTTTTGTTTTTTTTTTTCTTAATGGTCAGAACACCCCCCCCCCCCCCCCCCCCCCCCCCCAGCATATCAATGTATAATGGCACATTGGACTATCGAAGAATAGAATAAACCAAAGTAGTTAAATATCCATATTAAACGATTTCATTTTCCTAAGAAATTATAAACGCTGCTGCCCTTTACGGTACACTATGTTAACATTGATATTCCATTTAAGCCTGTCATCTAATACTACCCCTAAGTATGTGTTCTGTTTTGCAATATCTACTTCTGTTCCATCAATAGATACCGGATGTTGACTGTAACTTATTAATCATTAAGTGAGGCTGAATGGTGGTAAATGCTGAACTATGATCTATAAAAAGCGTTCTTACATAAGCTTATGATAATAAATTGGTGTTAATTCATCTGCACAGAATTTCACGTGTCACATCGGGGGGGGGGGGGGGGGGTATAATTCGGTCTCCCCAGGACCCGGGTTTTGTAATTAGATATGACTGGAGCAAAGTGTTTGAAGCGAGAGATTTGTTTGCTTCTGCTGAGTTTCAGTCGATTTTCAATCATCCTGAACTGCAGAAAACCGTCTATTTTTTGCCCTTCTGTCCGTCCTCCAACAAGGTATTAGTGGTTATAATTGTTATAAACAGTTCAGACGTGGACATTTATGAACTGCGGAGAGGCGTGGCCACTAATGAACTGCAGGGAAGCATGGGCACAAATGAACTCTGGAGAGGCTTGGGCGCTAATGAACTACAGGGAAGCATGGGCACTTGAGAACTCTGGAGAGGCGTGCACAATAATGAACTGCAGAGAGGCGTGGACAGTAATGAACTATAGAAATGCGTGAACATTAATGGCTAAATGGTTGTTGGAAATCAAAGCGAATGTAATAAGTTACAGGGAACGAATTTTGAATCCATACCCGCGCTAGGCCTGTCTAATCGATAATAAAATAAAATATCACGTAGCAAAGTGATAAGGGCATTACGGTCAGCATAACCTCTGTAAACTGCCTTTGCCCGAGTTCATAATCTTAATTATTATTTATAAATTAATATTTTATCATAAAGATTTTAAACAAGGGACCCATGGGTCACATCGCTCAGCTGAATTTCGGAAAATATTAGTAACTGCAAAATATTTTTATTTCTTTTGGTTTTTCATGTATATTATCATTAGAAAAGCTATGAGAAAATAGCCCTGCTAAAATGAAACTCTGTAAATTACAGAATAATGGACATGAGCTAAACCATTTAGTGATGCAACAAGGGAACAAATAGGCCTACGGTAAGTGTTATATAAAAGTAACATTTCATAAACAAATAATGTGTGAAGGTAATTAAGTTTTCAAAAGTTAAATATATTGCCAAATGAGTTAAAAATTAATCCAACAAAGTTTGACCAATATTCCTAATTTTAATACTAAGGGAACAGTGTTATTCACACCTAGGCCCTGCAAACTTTAAGAGATATGAATGAAATGCTACAAAGTATTTATATCTTCTTAAATCTTGTCAGTTAGCACTTACATTAGATCCTAATATTTTATCACATTTGATTATTAGGATTAAATTCCTGAATTTTTTTCTTTAAAACAATCAAAATTGTCCAAGTCTCATCAAAAAGAATTTATTTAACATTAAAATTATAAGATTCATCTTGTTTTTTGTCCTGTGTATTGAAGGGGTGGGTTGGGGGAGGGGTCTCCGTTGTTACTCCTCGTTGCTGGAAAAAATGTTAATTTTAAGATTTATCTAGTTCATAGAACAGGTGTCAACAGAATGGGGGTGGGGTGGGGCGGGGGGGGGGGGGGGTTGGGGAGCGGGGGTTGCCAGAGAAAAAGGCTCCCTGTGGTATGGTATTAACTGCAGACAGCCTGATCAAGCTCAACTCAGTGGAGAGAGCTGAACTAAATGACCTACAGTCACCAAAGTGGACTGCTTGACAATGTAAGGGAATACAACAAGAGCCTCCAAAATAAATTCAATTACTAGCCTAATTTTGCAGTTTTTATTTTCAAATTTCAGATTTTAACAGATTAAATCCTTATGTGCACATGCTGTCAAAATTAAATCCACAGTACTTACAGGAAACAAGGGACCCATGGGTCACGGCGCTCAGCTGATCGTGATTGGACTATAAATGTTTCTCCACTGTGATACTATATCGAGTCGAGAAAGCTTATGAATATCATGGACATGTTGGGCTATTATAAAGGAATGTAATGTAATATGTGATAGATGATTAATGAAATTACCTGACTGATGGATTAATAGAGTCAAATATAGTGGTTTATTTTTATTTATTTAGGAGGTGTTGAAAATTGTGATATATTTGAGCAAATATGAATGCAATGACAGCAGTAATAAGCAGTAGTAGAATGATTATAAGGCTATTGGTTGAAGGATCTAAAGTGTATGGTGGTCTGCAAGCTTTCAATTTGACAGATATGATGTTATGATTAACTATGCTGATGAAGTGATTTATGAATTTGTGACTGTATGACAATGTACATTATTGTGATGCCCACTACGTCTACATATTACACAATATTGACATAATTTCTGGCATGTACATAGGTACCTATGGATGAATAGTTATACAAAATATTAAAGTATGAATATATCTGATTCATCTTGTTCTTGCTTACTGAGGCTGACTTTGGGATGGGGTTCGGAGAAGGGAAAAGTGAGGGCAGCACGAAGGTAGATGGAGAAATATTCTATTGTAATGTTTTTCATTTATATAAGAATATGAAAAGCTAAGAGGAAAGGGGCCCTCCTACTTGGTTATGGTAAAGTTCTAAATATATGATTGCAAACTAATACTCTGACAAGACTGCCATGAAGAAAAACAGTAAAGTTTTGAGATACTGTGATGCATATGAGAATTTACAGATGGACAGGCAAGTGGACAGAATGGACAAATACCTTTATTTCACTTTCAAGGGAATAATGCATTTAAGTTTATATATAAGCCTATTTTTTTAAGCATATCCACTTTTTCCATTAAGGAGTTTTTATCTGAATCATTTTTTTTTATTTACAGGTTTTATAATTTTTTAATAAAAAAACTAAAAATATAAGTTAAAATATTAGAATTGTTGCAAAAGTTGCAATCATTATAAATACAGAGTAAAAAACTGAAACTATAAGTTTAAATATTAGAATTGTTGCAAAAGTTGCAATCATCATATATCCAGAGTGCAGCTCATATTGGGTCATATTATGCATACACATATATTTTATTATTTTTAAATCATAAATGTTTAAACTGAATTTAAAAGAAAATAATGCCACAACATGGCATCTACAAGAATATTCCTTGAATCAGTATTAAAAAGTTTTGTCTACTGGAGTTTTCAGTACATGCTTAATTTTTTTAAAAGATTCAGTAAATTTGATAAAATAAAACATCTTTTCAAATAAAATATACACACTGTTGGTTGAATGAGGGATAAACAATATCATTGTGCTAATTACTATTCCAGTTTTAATTTATTACTGGAATTAATAGTCAATTTCACACCTGGTGAAGTTTTTACTCTTCTGAAGTAAGGAATTACTTATCTGATGAACATCCACACTTTCATAGCAATACACCACTTTGTGGACACAATTAAATGTACAATTTTATCATTGTAACTCTAGTGGTACAATACAAAATCTAAAATGTAGCATAGCCTAGAATAAGAATGAATCAAATACAGAAAATAATAACATTCATCTAGTTTATGCACCATCTGGGGGGGGGGGGGAGTGCAGGGCAGAGGGTTAGCCTGCTGGTAGTGGCCAAGGTTAGCCAAGGCAAGCTGCCTGGGGTGTGTTACATAATGCAAGTGAAGGCTGTACTACCAGGTGGGCTAGATGTAAACAACACTTGACATGGTGTATGAAAACGTGAATAAAAGCTATTCTTTCCAATCAGTTTCTTTGAAATTTCAGATTTTAAAAGATTAAATCCTTATGTATATATGCTGTGAAAATTAAATCAACATAGCCAAAGTTGGACAAATTTTAAGGTATTGATTTTTTATTTATGCAAATAACTTGAGAAATTTGCAAAATTCATATCTAATTTTGGGTAAACAATTGAATCTTGATTAAATAAAGTTATATTCCTGAAAAAAAGTCACTAGGTTCAGCAATTCTCATGTTAGGTGAGTAAATAAATTTCCTGAATTTTTTTAAAAATTGCATTATATTGGCCCATAACTTCAAAATAATACCCAATACTGACCTAATTTTTGGTATGTTCATAGAAAATGTATGAAAGAATGTGAATACTATATATGATCAAAATCAGATCAGTTGTTTTGATATTAGGCAGCCTTGAAGTGTAAAAATGGCTTTTTTTATGAAAAACGGAGGTTTTTTCCTAAATATCTCGAAGGAACAAAGTCCTAATAATCTAATTTTCGGTTTGAAAATTTAACAGATTAAATCCTTATATGTACATGCTATGAAAATTAAATCCACAGTACTTACAGGAAAAAAACGTGCCGTGGCCAAAGTTGGGCAAAATTTAAGGTACCAATTTTATATTTTTGCTAATATTTAAAAAAATTTAACAGATTTTGATCTAATTTTTGGTATACAATTAAATTTTGATTAATTTAAGTTGTATTACTGAAAAAAAGTCCCTACCTTTAACACTTTTGGTCTTAAGTGACCAAATATCTTCCTGATTTTTTTACAAAGTCCATTATGTTTGGGCCCATAACTTTTTTTAAATTAAACAATACTGACTTAATATCTAGCATGTACATAGGAACTATATAGAGGAATATTTATGGTAAATATGAAGAAAACCAGATGAGTGGTTTTGATATTAGGCAGTCCTGAAGAGTAAAAATAGATTTCTAATAAAAAAATGAGGTTTTTCTTTAATATTTCGAAGGAACGTAGTCCTATTGACCCAATTTTCGGCATGGTAGGAGATTTTGGGGACATCTAACTGTATGCCGAATTTCAGATTTGTAGGTCCAATGGTGTCGAAACGTGCCAGTCTTACGGACGGACATCCGGACGGACGGACGGACGGACAGACAGACGGACGGACGACGGACAATGGACTACGACTTATAGTCAGCTGAGCTAAAAAACGTGCCGTGGCCAAAGTTGGGCAAAATTTAAGGTACCAATTTTTATTTTTGTTAATATTTTAAAAAATTTTAAAGATTTGGATCTAATTTTGGGTAAACAATTTAATTTTGATTAATTAAAGTTATATTACTGGAAAAAAAGTCCTTAGCTTTAACATGTTTTGTGTTGAGCGATCAAATATCTTTTCTGATTTTTTACAAAATGCATTATGTTTGAGCCCATAACTTTTTTTAAATTATAAACTACAGACCTTATTTCTGGCATGTAAATAGGAACTATATAGAGGAATATTATGGTAAATATGAGGTAACAGATGAGTGGTTTTGATATTAGGCAGTCCTGAAGTGTGAAAATATGTTTTTAATAAAAAATTGAGGTTTTCCTTAATTTCTCAAAGGAACAAAGTCGTAAAGACCCAGTTTTCAGCTTGGTAGGAGATCTTTGGGACAACTAACATTATGCCAACAGCCTGGGGAGCATAGGAATATGCACTGAATGACCTACAGTCACCAAAGTGGACTGCTTGACAATGTAAGGGAATAGAACAAGAGCCTCCAAAAAAATTCAATAAATAGCCTAATTTTGCAGCTTTTATTTTCAAATTTCAGATTTTAACAGATTAAATCCTTATGTGTACATGCTGTGAAAATAAAACCCACAGTACTTACAGGAAAAAAACGTGCCGTGGCCAAAGTTGGGCAAAATTTAAGGTACCAATTTTATATTTTTGCTAATATTTAAAAAAATTTAACAGATTTTGATCTAATTTTTGGTATACAATTAAAATTTGATAAATAAAAGTTGTATTACTGAAAAAAAAATTCCCTACCTTTAACACTTTTGGTCTTAAGTGACCAAATATCTTTCCTGATTTTTTTACAAAGTCCATTATGTTTGGGACCATTACTTTTTAAATTAAATAATATTGACTTAATTTCTGGCATGTACATAGGAACTATATAGAGGAATATTTAAAGTAAATATGAAGAAAACCAGATGAGTGGTTTTGATATTAGGCAGTCCTGAAGTGAAAATAGATTTCTAATAAAAAATTGAGGTTTTTCCTTAATATCTCGAAGGAACGAAGTCCTATTGACCCAATTTTCGGCATGGTAGGAGATTTTGGGGACATCTAACTGTATGCCGAATTTCAGATTCGTAGGTCCAATGGTGTCGAAACGTGCCAGTCTTACGGACGGACATCCGGACGGACGGACGGCACGACAGACGGACGGACGACGGACAATGGACCACGACTATAGCTCAGATGACTTATAGTCAGCTGAGCTAAAAATGCTAAACTTAGACATGCAACAGTTATCTGTTTATGAAATCCGAAGTAATTTTTTTTATCTCATGTCACAATATTCGTGCTATGTTTAGCTATTTCTCCTGTAGGAGATCAATAGATTTATAATGTCACACCAGTCTGGTTGATTATTGCCAATCCAGGCGAACACAGCCGTATGCTAGCCCCCGGCATTAAGCACTGCATGTTAGCGCTCAGCCGATCACCGCACAGCCAGTCGTGTTCATTGTCATTAGTAGCTAGCAAGGTAACCAAGCAACCAATACAGTATGCTTCACTGTAGTTAGTGCTAGAGCTTGAGGCTGGCAAGGCTTTATCTTTTTTTTTTCTAATGGGGGGGGGGGGGGGGTTATGAGTATCCAGTTCATATTTTTTTTTAGTTTTCAATGTCTCTTTAACTGAAAGAATAATTATCCGAACATGAATATTAAAATGGCGTGCGCTGTCGGGAGAGCTGCATGCCCCGTAGGAATTTCGAATAAATCAAATCTCACACTCGTGTTTGAGCAAATATAATGTTTGGTATAACTATATAGGCCAATATGTAACGATATGTTTGTGTCTACCGAAACGACGTTTTAGGGACATATTTTCTGAAGGGTTCCTTCCCATCGCCGCCGAGTTAATTAACTGAAAACTCAAAAACTTCTGGACGCAATTAAAAACTTAAAAACCTCTGGACGCAATTGAAACTCAAAAACCTCTGGACGCAATTAACAAGTGACCAATGGGTCATGACGCTCAGCTGACTGGGAAGAGATTCGCCAAAGGAAATTTTATCATCTGAATGGAAGTATATACCCATTTAACTGAAGCATCGAACAGATTAACCAACAGGCCAAGATTTTGACTGTATTTATAACTCTCAAAAATAGAGAAAAAATGCATAAACTTTAAAAAAATACAGGTGGTTCCACCAGTCTGCAGAAACTAATAAAAACACTTAATGGTCAATATCCATGCAAAGAATCATGCTGATCTCTGCATTAGTTGTTCAGATACTTCCGCTTTTGTGTGAGATTTTCCATTATTCTGAGGGATACTTCGGAGTCCTATAGCTTGAAGGATATGGGTAACAGAGACCTAATTTCAGGTTTCCACAGACACTCTTCATGGGCCTCCTTGCATGACAAGAATGAAGATTCTAGTTCCTGCTGTTACAATTTGTGCCACGTTAACAGATGACAGCATCCTTCAAGGTCTCAAATATAAAGAAAAAAAATCATAAAAAACCCGAACAAATACAGGTGGTGCCACCAGTCTGCAGAAACTGATGAAACACTCCATAATCAATATCCATGCAAAGAATCATGATGATCTCTGCATTAGTTGTTCAGATAGTTCAGCTTTTGTATCAAATTGTCCATTATTCTGAGGGATACTTCGGAGTCCTATATCTTGAAGGATATGTGTAACAGAGACCTAATTTCAGGTTTCCATGGAGACTTTTCAAGGGTCTCCCAGTGTGTCGAGAATAAGGATTCTAGGTCCGGTTGTTATGATTTGTGCCCTGTCAACAGATGTTCATATCTTTAAAGGTCTCGAAAAATAGAGAAAAAAAATTGTAAAAATTTGAAAAAATACAGGTGGCACCACCTGTCTGTAGGAACTGATGGTCTTTATCAATACATATGCCAAAAATCATGACCATCAGTGTTGTAGTTTTTGAGATGTTGCAGTTTGTTTTTATCAAACTTTCCATTGTTCTGGGGGGGGGGGGGGGGGGGGGTAATTGGGAGCCCCACATCTCAAAGGATATGGGTAACAGAGACCTTATTTTAAGTTTTCATGGAGACTTTCCATAAGTCTCTCAGTGTGTCAAGAATTAAGATTCTAGGTCCAGTCTTCACGATTTGTGCCCTGTTAACAGATGTTCACATTTTAAATGGTCTCAAAAATAGAGAAAAAAAATCTTAAAAAGTCGAAAAAATACAGGTGGTGCCACCAGTCTGCAGGAACTAATGGAACGTCTTATGATTAATATGTATGCAAAAAATCATGACCATCAGTGATGTAGTTATTGAGATATTGAAGTTTTTTTTATGATTTTTTTTTTATATTCTGAGGGGTACTTTGGGGCCCCATTGCTCAAAGGATATGGGTAACAGAGACCTAATTTTTGGTTTCCAAGGAGATTTTTCATGGATCTCTTGGAATGTAAAGTTCTAGGTCCAGCGGTTACGATTTGTGCCAGGTTAACGGACAGACGGACGGACAGACGGACGACGGACAAAGAGTGATCGCTGTAGCTCAGATGATTTACAGTCAGCTGAGCCAAAAACTCAAAAACTTCTGGACGCAACTGAAACTCCAAAACCTCTGGACGCAATTAAAAACTCAAAAACCTCTGGACGCAACTGAAACTCAACAACTTCTGGACGCAATTTTCCGAAGCTTAGCATGATTTTAGCCTCTAGTGCTCCATGGATTTCCATTGACCTCAAATCTGTTTTGCCTGGCATCTATCATCGCGTCTGTTTCGTGTGAAAGTCAAACATGTCTCAGGAGTTAATTAATGTATTAGCCTGGTCTTAGCATGTGCACGAGCCGGACACTGGTATGAAGGATTTCACGGATTAAGTAATATTCTGTAGGCCCCTAAGCATGAGCATGTGAAATGTGAACATCAGGTGCTTCCTTGAAATTTAACAAGTTTTGATTTTGAAGTAGACAGATGAGACAAGTACGTAGTCCCGGTCGTCCCGCAGTGCCAAACTGGAAGAGGATCGTATGAGTAAGAAGGTCGCATGTCCATACATCTTAGATAGCTTTTTCTCACACAAGACTGGCTGCGCCACCTACAGTCTTTTCTCTGTGTGTTTGTGTGTGTGTGTGGGGGGGGGGGGGGGGTCAGGTGAAAATCGCACATTATTATGTTATTGTTATTTTATGTATTAACCTGAGTTTTTGCATGTCCATGAAATTTGACAGATTTCTGCTACGCAAGACTGGTGTCCATGTATCTTGGGTAGCTTTCTCCCACACAAAGACTGATTGGGCTATCTAAAATCTATCTACCAATGTAATATGAGATGTGGCTTGATGTACGTTATGAGAGTGGCCTGATTTTATGTCCGAAGATGTTTGAGAATTTATCTTTTACACAAGACTGATAGTGCCACCTAAAATCGTAAGGTCATTGAATTCATTCGTTCATCTATTTTGGGTGACTATAATATATATATATATATATATATATATATATATATATATATATATATATATATATATATATATAGTTTGTTCTTATTCATCTTGGTTAAAAGTATCCCCTTAACATGACTTGTGGCGCCATCTTGTGGCATGTGAATAGATAGGGTCGAAAAGACATGACTACGTAAGCCTCTCCCTGATTGGAATGGAATCTCATAGGGGTTGTTCATTTCTAAATTAATGTTTGATCCCCCCCCCCCTATCTTTTATCTCTCAATCTTGTCCATCGTCCAGCTAGATCTCAATATGGCTAATTTTAATTGACCCCTGATCACTGGACACAATATTAGTCATGGGTTACAGATTTTGCACTTTTAACATGTATATTTTTTTGTTGGACGTAATTTACCACCACCGATTTTGAAATGCTAGCCTAACCAAGTATTTGTATATCTGGAGAACTCCATTCCCGTTTAAGACTGCTTGACAGCTAGGGCAGTATCACAATGACTCTTCCTTTCATTTTTTATCCTGGTGTTAACCAGACCTGCTGACTACTGCGCCTGTGGTTCCTGGGGGTGTAATAGTTCCGATCATTGGGTTTTTACCACCGCTGAACCTCCGAAAGGCGCAGTTGTATTTGAGTAAAGCACGGTCCTTTGGCCCGACCTTCCCATTAAGCCTGCCTCATCCTAGGTGGGGGCCAAGCGTAAAAAATCTAACCGCTTCGGCTGAGATTCGAACTCATGCTCTCCCGACTTTGAGTCCTGTGCTCTACCCCTGAGCAACAGCCTTTTCTCTCATGTCCACTTTGCAGCTAAATCTCAAATATTCCTGATCATTAGACATAGTATTGGTCATAGGTTAGTTTTGCAACTTTTACCTTTATCTCATTTCAAAGGTCGTACACCCCATTATCGCTTAGGGGGGTCCAGTGATTGCTTGGCGATTGCAAACAAACTAGTTAGAATGTGGTTATGCCAAAAAATGGTAAAAAAATGATTTTGGTGTCATCAAAAGAACCATAACTGTAGCATAACCGATAAACAAGTGACCCATGGGTCATGACGCTCAGCTAACTTGGAAGAGATTCGCCAAAGGAAATTTTATTATCTAAATGGTAGTATATACCCATTCAACTGAAGCATCAAACAGATTAAATAACATGCCAAGAGTGTCTGTATTTATATATCTCAAAAATTGAGAAAAAATGCGTAAACTTTAAAAAAAAATACAGGTGGCTCCACCAGTCTGCAGAAACTAATAAAAACACTTAATGGTCAATATCCATGCAAAGAATCACTGTGATCTCTGCATTAGTTGTTCAGATACTTCAGCTTTTGTATCAAATTTTTAATTATTCTGAGGGATACTTCGGAGTCCTATAGCTTGAAGGAGATGGGTAACAGAGACCTAATTTCAGGTTTCCACAGACACTTTTCATGGGCCTCCTTGTATGACAAGAATGAAGATTCTAGGTCTAGTTGTTACAATTCATGCCACGTTAACAGATGACAGCATCCTTAAAGATCTCAAAAATAGAGAAAAAAATTCGGAAAATTGAATAAAATATAGGTGGCACCACCAGTCTGCAGAAACTGATGAAACACTCCATAATCAATATCCATGCAAAGAATCAATGTGATCTCTGCATTAGTTGTTCAGATACTTCAGCTGTAATTTGTATCAAATTGTCCATTATTCTGAGGGATACTTCGGAGTCCTATAGCTTGAAGGATATGGGAAACAGAGACCTAATTTCAGGTTTCCACAGACACTTTTCATAGGCCTCCTTGCAGGACAAGAATGAAGATTCTAGGTCCGGTTGTTTCGATTTGTACCCTGTTGACAGATAACCACCTCTTTAAAGGTCTAAAAAATAGAAAAAAAAATTCATAAAAATTTGAAAAAAATAGAGGTGGCGCACCCAGTCTGCAGAAACTGATGGAACACCTCATGATAAATATGTACGCCAAAAATCATGACCATCAGAGTTGTAGTTATTGAGATACTGCAGTTTTTGTATTAAATTTTTCATTATTCTTGGGGGTAATTTGGAGCCATACAGCTTAAAGGATATGTGTAACAGAGACCTAATTTCAGGTTTCAATGAAGACTTTTCATGGGTCTCCCTGTGTGTCAAGAATGAAGATTCTAGGTCCAGTTGTTATGATTTGTGCCCTGTTAACAGATGTTCATATCTTTAAAGGTCTAAAAAACAGAGAAAAAAATTCGTAAAAAAATGGAACAAATACAGATGGTGCCACCAGTATGCAGAAACTGATGAAACACTCCATGATTAATATCCATGCAATCAATTATGGTGATCTCTGCATTAGTTGTTCAGATACTTCAGCTTTTGTATCAAATTTTCCATTATTCTGAGCTGTACTTTGGAGTGCCATAGCTCAAAGAATATGCGTAACAGAGACCTAATTTCAGGTTTCCATGGAGACTTTTCATGGGTCTCCCTGTGTGTCAATAATGAAGATTCTAGGTCCAGTCGTTATGATTTGTACCCTGTTGACAGATAACTACATCCTTAAAGGTCTCAAAAATAGAGCAAAAAAATTGTAAAAATTTGAAAAAAATACAGGTGGTGCCACCAGTCTGCAGGAACTGATGAAACTTCTTGATCAATATGTATGCCAAAAATCATGACCATCAGTGTTGTAGTTATTGAGATGTTGCAGTTTTTTTTATCAAATTTTCCATTATTCTGGGGGTAATTGGGAGCCCCATAGCTCAAAGGATATGGGTAACAGAGACCATATTTCAGGTTTTCTATGAAGACTTTTCATAGGTCTCTCACTGTATCAAGAATGAAGATTCCAGGTCCAGTCTTTACGATTTGTGCCCTGTTAACAGATGTTAACATTTTTAAAGGTCTCAAAAATAGAGGAAACAATTCGTAAAAAATCGAAAAATACAGGTGGCGCTACCAGTCTGCAGAAACTGATGAAACATCTCATGATCAATGTGTGTGCCAAAACTCATGACCATCAGTGATGTAGTTCTTGAGATACTGAAGTTTTTGTATGAAATTTTTTTACTATTCTGGGGGTTACTTTGGGGCCCCATAGCTCAAAGGATATAAGTAACAGAGACCTAATTTCTGGTTTCCATGGAGACTTTTCATAGGTCTCTCTCTGTGTCAAGAATGAAGATTCTAGGTCCAGAGGTGATGATTTGTGCCTGGTTAACGGACAGACGGACGACGGACAAAGAGTGATCGCTATAGCTCAGCATGACTGAAAGTCAGCTGAGCTAAAAAGCTGCTAGAATCCGCTATAGGCAACATTTCTAGAGCAGTTTTAAATTTATGTTTAAATAATATATAAAATAGAAAATTTTCACATTTTTACACGTACAGCATGGTCTTTGGAGATTTATTTGCAAATTTGAATTAAATTTTAATTTGACCAATCCTGAGAAGAATGAATGTAAAATGTGTAATAATTAAAAGTAATTTCAAATATGTTAGCTTGCTTACAGAATTTTACAACAAAACAATGTATTATGTGGTACATTTTACCAAGATATCACTTGTTAGGATTCGCAAAACAAAAAAAAAGGCCCAGAAGAAGCACAAATATGTGTACACCTGAAGCTTGGTACCCTTTAGTGAGCAAATGGGAAACAAACTTACCAAGACCTTAAAAGTTGAATCATTACCAACACTTAGCCATCACACATACACGAGACAGCGATACTTTAATCTTTCTTTACCACATAAGGTCTTATTCACAACTAAAGTCATCAAAGTTTATCTTTATTTATACAGTTTAATAAATGTATTTACCCAACCATTACATATTTCCACTAGGGGGTTCAGCTTGGTGACATGAAATAAAACAGACAAAAAAAATCTGTACAAAAACAACTTTATTTAAATACAAGAGTACAATCTTCTCCAAACTAAGTATGCATTTTTCATCAATAGGTTACCAGCATATGAAAAATATAAACCCTTGAATTATTAAAAATGATATGCCTTAAATTATATGACATGTACTCTCATGACATATTTGTTAAAATACATTGATAATTCACATACAGTGTACGTGTGTATTATCTTTGACAGCTACCATAATTAAAACTTTTTCAATGTGTAAAAATTACTTCTAACTCTGCCTGGTGTCCTAAATGTAAAATTTCTGCAGCTTATTTCACCAGCATATGTGCCATGACAGTTCTTTTTTATCTTCTAGTGAGTGGTTTGTTTTCTTCAGCCCAGACAAACATCCAGAATGTCAGGTCAGTTGTAAGGAAAGAGGGTCACAGGCATGGGCCATGTCATTTCTGTAAACAGATATCATCAAGTGATTAGAAACATGGGTGTGTCATTTCTGTAAACAAATATCATCAAGTGATTAGAAACATGGGCCATGTCATTTCTGCAATCAGATATCATCAAGTGATCAGAAACATGGGCCATGTCATTTCTGCAATCAGATATCATCAAGTGATCAGAAACATTGGCCATGTCATTTCTGCAATCAGAAATCTTCAAGTGATTAGAAACATGGGCCATGTCATTTCTACAATCATATATCATCAAGTAATCAGAAACATGGGCCAGTCATTTCTGCAATCAGAAATCTTCAAGTGATTAGAAACATGGGCCATGTCATTCTGCAATCATATATCATCAAGTGATCAGAAACATGGGTGTGTCATTTCTGTAAACAAATATCATCAAGTGATTAGAAACATGGGCCATGTCATTCTGCAATCATATATCATCAAGTGATCAGAAACATGGGTGTGTCATTTCTGTAAACAAATATCATCAAGTGATTAGAAACATGGGCAATGTCATTTCTGCATTCAGAAATCTTCAAGTGATCAGAAACATGGGCCATGTCATTTCTGCAATCAGATATCATCAAGTGATTAGAAACATGGGCCATGTCATTTCTGCAATCAGATATCATCAAGTGATTAGAAACATGGGCCATGTCATTTCTGCAATCAGATATCATCAAGTGATTAGAAACATGGGCCATGTCATTTCTGCAATCAGATATCATCAAGTGATTAGAAACATCAGCCATGTCACGGATTTCTGCAATCAGATATCATTAAGGGATCAGGAACATCGGCCATGTCATTTTTGCAATCAGATATCATCAAGTGATTAGAAACATGAGCCATGTCATTTCTGCATTCAGATATCATTAAGGGATCAGGAACATCGGCCATGTCATTTCTGCAATCAGATATCATCAAGTGAATAGAAACATCAGCCATGTCACTGATTTCTGCAATCAGATATCATTTAGGGATCAGGAACATCAACCATGTCATTTCTGCAATCAGATATCATCAAGTGATTAGAAACATGAGCCATGTCATTTCTGCATTCAGATATCATCAAGTGATTAGAAACATGGGCAATGTCACTGATTTCTGCAATCAGATATCATTAAGGGATCAGGAACATGGGCCATGTCATTTCTGCAATCAGATATCATCAAGTGATTAGAAACATCGGCCATGTCACTGATTTCTGCAATCAGATATCATTAAGGGATCAGGAACATGGGCCATGTCATTTCTGCAATCAGATATCATCAAGTGATTAGAAACATGTACCATGTCATTTCTGCAATCAGATATCATCAAGTGATTAGAAACATGGGCCATGTCATTTCTGCAATCAGATATCATCAAGTGATTAGAAACATGGGCCATGTCATTTCTGCAATCAGATATCATCAAGTGATTAGAAACATCGGCCATGTCACTGATTTCTGCAATCAGATATCATTAAGGGATCAGGAACATCGGCCATGTCATTTCTGCAATCAGATATCATCAAGTGATTAGAAACATGGGCCATGTCACTGATTTCTGCAATTAGATATCATTAAGGGATCAGGAACATCGGCCATGTCATTTCTGCAATCAAATATCATCAAGTGATCAGAAACAGCAAATGTGCGAATATATCATAATGGAATGAATATCATAAATGAATCATATTTTCACACACAAATAATTGTTTAGCGTATGTTTTCCTGTGACCAGTATGGAAAAGTAAAGAAGATTTATTCTCTTCATTTATAAAAAACAAGGCCTACAGGCCTAATGCGAACCTGTGCAAAGTTTGGGAGTATGAATGGAAGTTTATTTTTAAAATTTAACATTGATCCTTTTAAGGCCTGCATATCTACCTTAGTCATTATGATTTCAGCAAAATGGACATTTCGGACCTGAAAGTTTCAGACTAGGTCATTTTAAAACTAGAATATGGGTAGTCCACAAGCAACTATGTGTATCTGCAGAAATCAGAGTGGGACAGGTGAAGTGAGGCATGGATTAAGTGGCAAGGGGAATAGAGTGAGGTGTGTTGCATATTAGCATGGATGTCTGCATCATAAACGTGAATGTAGGTGGTGCCTCCTGTCATAAAATCGTAAAAATTGTCCAGGATGTATAAACCTGCAAAATTTCAGGTGGATAATTTTAACCACTGCTGAGATATGAGTGATTTTATCCCAAGGCAGATGAAAAGATGGACGGTGTTCATAAGTGGTTGCAGGTGGCACCACCAGTTTTGCCTATGATGAAGAGCTATGTGAGATCTATAAACATGCAAATTTTTGGCCCAATCGGTCAAACAGTTCCCGAGATATGAGCTTGGATGTCTGCACAGTAAACTTGAATATAGGTGGCGCCACCTGTCATAAAATCGAGAAACCTGTCCAGGATGTATTAACCTGCAAAAATTCAGGTGGATAAGTCAAACCACTGCTGAGATATGAGTGATTTTATCCCAAGGCAGATGAACAGATGGACACTGTGCATAAGTGGTTGCAGGTGGCGCCACCAGTTTTGCCTATGATGAAAAGCTCTGTGAGATCTATACACATGCAAAATTTTGGTCCAATCGGTCATACGGTTTCCCAGATATGATCTTGGATGTCTGCAGAGTAAACCTGAATGAAAGTTGCGCCACCTGTCATAAAATCGAGAAAGCTTTCCAGGATGTATAAACCTGCAAAATTTCAGGTGGATATGTCAAACCACTGCTGAGATATGAGTGATATTATCCCAAGGCAGATGAACAGATGCACGCTGTGCAAAAATGGTTGCAGGTGGCGCCACCAGTTTTGCCTATGATGAGGAGCTATGTGAGATCTATACACATGTAAAATTTTGGCCAAATTGGTCAAATGGTTCCTGAGATATGAGCTTGTATGTCTGCAGAGTTAACATAAATGTAGATGGCGCCACCTGTCATAAAATCAAGAAACCTGTCCAGGATGTATTAACCTGCAAAAATTCAGGTGGATAAGTCAAACCACTGCTGAGATACGAGTGATTTTATCCCAAGGCCGACAGATGGACACTGTGCATAAGTGGCTGCAGATGGCGCCACCAGTTTTGCCTATGATGAAAAGCACTGTGAGATCTATACACATGCAAAATTTTGGTCCAATCGGTCATACGGTTTTCGAGATATGAGCTTGGATGTCTGCAAAGTCAACGTAAATGCAGGTGTCGCCACCTGTCATAAAATCAAGAAAGCTGTCCAGGATGTATAAACCTGCAAAATTTCAGGTGGATAAGTCAAACCACTGCTGAGATATGAGTGATATTATCCCAAGGCAGATGAACAGATGGACGCTGTGCAAAAATGGTTGTAGGTGGCGCCACCATTTTTAGTGTGTTATAAAGCTATCAAAGGGCTACATTTGTGCAAAATTTTTAGCCTGATCGGTCAAACGGTTCCCGAGATATGCAGGTTTATGTGTGGAAACAGATGCACAAATGGTCAGAGGTCAACCAAAAATGAGGGCACAGCAGTTCACATGTGACCTGATGATAAACCTGGTTCACTTAAAATGCAAACCAAGTTTTTTCATACAGTTGAAAGATATAGTTCCAATAATCTGGGAATTCTGCATCTAAACATTGTGTCTAGAAGCTGTGTCTAGATGTCTAGACACATTGTCTAGACACCCCTCAGAGCCAGGTCAGTTGCCATGGTGATGTCTGGACCCCACCTGTTTGTACTGAGTGACCTCTTGACTTGGGTGCTGAAACTCAGCATGTTGTCAAATCTGTTTTCAAATAAAGAAAGCCTTTTTCAATTGGCTAGAATGCTTTTTTAAAACTGTATTTACCCAATCTATTCTTACAAAACAGGCAGAACCCTACCATAGAAAAATTCTTGTAAATTTTAAACCAATCAGCTTAACAGTTTCATCATAAATCAGTGTATAAGCTAAAAGAGTTTAAAATTACATTTTTGTTTGTAAAAAACACATCAATGTAGGTGGTGCCACCAATACCTCAAAATCAGATATGACATATGGACATATGACTAAGTTCAACCTCCTGTAACTCGGCCAAAAATCTCCGAACTGGAACCATTTGAATAAACTTGAGAGAAATTGTTCCAGGGATCATTTCTGTTAAATATTGGAAAATTTGGCTGGACAGTTTTGGAGAAGAAAATTTTTAAAGCTTTTTTAGCTTTTTCCCTATAAAATCTAAGAAAATGCAGTTAGAAAAAAATAAACAAAATCTGATGGAGTTTTTCAGATGACTGATTATTTGTAAAAAATTTTGTGATGCTAGCTCCTGTCATTTTTGAGATAGCTATGGTTAACGTACAGACGACGCATGACGCCGCACCATTGCATAAGCTCACAGGGTTCGCTAAAAAGAAACTATAACATACTTTATAAGGCACAAGGGGCTACACTGAGCTGCATAATCAATATCACAGATGGCTTTTAGGGGGCAGCACATGCAAGGGTGCCATTATATTTGCAATTGCCTTACTCTCCTGGTAACAGAGTCCATTTTATCACTGAACAACTGACTTTGATGAAAATATTCCCTAGAAAACTGATTATGTTCTATTCTGACAGTTTATCCTCATATGAAAATGTCACGTAAACACAATTATTAACAAGTATAACTAACAGAGCCAAAATGGCCGCATTCTTTCACTGATTAACTTATCCTATAGACAGCAGCAAGAAGCTGTCAATACAACTTAAAGATCATGAAGATTAAAAGACAGACACTGGTGATGCATGATGGTGTTCCATGAATGACCTGGCTTTATATGGAAGGGCTGACTTTAGCTTAAATAAATTAAAAATTATTTAAAATTAGTACTTAATTTTGCATCCAACTTAAATTGGGAGAATACCTACCACAGAAACACCCAAAACAAAACATCAGTTACATGCTGTATACCCTAATTACAGATGGTGATTACCTGAGGCCAGCGAGATATCATAAGGTCTCTCATATTTGTTTACAAAATCTTCTGGTGTCTCAATAGGCCCCTCCTGAGTCTCAAGTAAACATCCAATTGAATCTGTTGGTAAAAGAAAGAAAGTTCTGTTACCTTATCTACAAAATATGGAACCATCTTAGCTGACACATCCCTGCACATGGTAATGTTACTATCCTGTCTCAAATATACACAGCATCAACATCCCAAGCTCATCATAGTGTGTGATTTACTGTTATCATGATGCAGTTTTTGCCATGCAGTGGCACATACGAGGTCTCCTCCCTTAATTTTGAAATATTTTAAGTGACACCCGATCCGTGCATTCACCTGTCTGAAAGCTATATTTTTTAAGAATATTAATAAGACAGATATACTCAAAGCATTAAAAAAAATGATAGTGCAATATTTTCAATTCATCATATAAAACATTTTAAGTAAAACATTCCAGATTTTTGTATTATTGCTGCAAAAGGGAAATTCAATTTACACTGTTTTCAGGTATGCATTTTTAAATGATTTCCTTTATTCCTGTGCCACCTGATGACTGTTACATCTTGCTTTCTACTGATGACTTCATAGGAGCATCACTGATGTAAGTATCATGCTGTCCTCTAGCTGGTAATCAGTAGTGACAGGAGAGACGGATGTGACAGGCCTACCTTGCTGCGGCAGCAGCTCTGGTACTTTTTCATGCAGGGCATCCATTGTGTTTTTCAATGCCATCTGTAAAGAGATAAGAATACTACAAAAGTGAAATAAAAATGTATTAATGATAAATTATCTATTCAACTGTTATCAGATGCATCAGGTAATTTGCAATGTAAAATATAAAATAAAACTACAGAGCTGCCTTGATGGTCACAATCTACAGTATGTATAATAGTGAATAGTTACAACACAGACTACTAATATAACTGATAATAAACTACACAGCTGCCTGAATGGTCACAATCTACAGTATGTATAATAGTGAGTAGTTACAACACAGACTACTAATATACCTGATAATAAACTACACAGCTGCCTGAATGGTCACAAACTACAGTATGTATGCCGGAATGGTCACAATCTACAGTATGTATAATAGTGAGTAGTTACAACACTGACTACTAATATACCTGATAATAAACTACACAGCTGCTTGAATGGTCACAATCTACAGTATATATGCCGGAATGGTCACAATCTACAGTATGTATAATAGTGAGTAGTTACAACACTGACTACTAATATACCTGATAATAAACTACACAGCTGCCTGAATGGTCACAATCTACAGTATGTATAATAGTGAGTAGTTACAACACAGACTACTAATATACCTGATAATAAACTACACAGCTGCCTGAATGGTCACAAACTACAGTATGTATAATAGTGAGTAGTTACAACACAGACTACTAATATACCTGATAATAAACTACACAGCTGCTTGAATGGTCACAATCTACAGTATATATAATAGTGAGTAGTTACAACAGACTACTAATATACCTGATAATAAACTCAACAGCTGCCTGGATGGTCACAATCTACAGTATGTATAATAGTGAGTAGTTACAACACAGACTACTAATATACCTGATAATAAACTACACAGCTGCCTGGATGGTCACAATCTACAGTATGTATTATAGTGAGTAGTTACAACACAGACTACTAATATACCTGATAATAAACTACACAGCTGCCTGGATGGTCACAATCTACAGTAAGTATAATAGTGAGTAGTTACAACACAGACTACTAATATACCTGATAATAAACTACACAGCTGCCTGGATGGTCACAATCTACAGTATGTATAATAGTGAGTAGTTACAACACAGACTACTAATATACCTTATAATAAACTACAGAGCTGCCTGAATGGTCACAAACTACAGTATGTATAATAGTGAGTAGTTACAACACAGACTACTAATATTCCTGATAATAAACTACAGAGCTGCCTGAATGGTCACAATCTACAGTATGTATAATAGTGAGTAGTTACAACACAGACTACTAATATACCTGATAATAAACTACACAGCTGCCTGAATGGTCACAATCTACAGTATGTATATATGCAGGAATGGTCACAATCTACAGTATGTATAATAGTGAGTAGTTACAACACAGACTACTAATATACCTGATAATAAACTAACAGCTGCCTGAATGGTCACAATCTACAGTATGTATATATGCAGGAATGGTCACAATCTACAGTATGTATAATAGTGAGTAGTTACAACACAGACTACTAATATACCTGATAATAAACTACACAGCTGCCCGAATGGTCACAATCTACAGTATGTACAATCGTGAGTAGTTACAACACAGACTACTAATATACCTGATAATAAACTACACAGCTGCCTGAATGGTCACAAACTACAGTATGTATAATAGTGAATAGTTACAACACAGACTACTAATATACCTGATAATAAACTACACAGCTGCCCGAATGGTCACAATCTACAGTATGTATAATAGTGAGTAGTTACAACACAGACTACTAATATACCTGATAATAAACTACACAGCTGCCCGAATGGTCACAATCTACAGTATGTATAATCGTGAGTAGTTACAACACAGACTACTAATATACCTGATAATAAACTACACAGCTGCCTGAATGGTCACAAACTACAGTATGTATAATAGTGAATAGTTACAACACAGACTACTAATATACCTGATAATAAACTACACAGCTGCCCGAATGGTCACAATCTACAGTATGTATAATAGTGAGTAGTTACAACACAGACTACTAATATACCTGATAATAAACTACACAGCTGCCCAAATGGTCACAATCTACAGTATGTATAATCGTGAGTAGTTACAACACAGACTACTAATATACCTGATAATAAACTACACAGCTGCCTGAATGGTCACAAACTACAGTATGTATAATAGTGAATAGATGCAACACAGACTACTAATATACCTGATAATAAACTACACAGCTGCCCGAATGGTCACATTCTACAGTATGTATAATAGTGAGTAGTTACAACACAGACTACTAATATACCTGATAATAAACTACACGGCTGTCTGAATGGTCACAAACTACAGTATGTATAATAGTGAATAGTTACAACACAGACTACTAATATACCTGATAATAAACTACACAGCTGCCTGAATGGTCACAATCTACAGTATGTATGTATGCCAGAATGGTCACAATCTACAGTATGTATAATAGTGAGTAGTTACAACACAGACTACTAATATACCTGATAATAAACTACACAGCTGCCTGAATGGTCACAATCTACAGTATGTATGCCAGAATGGTCACAATCTACAGTATGTATAATAGTGAGTAGTCACAACACAGACTACTAATATAGCAGTTTTTGCAGTTGCAACTACAGATACATGTCCCCCCCCCCACCCCCCACTGGCCCTGATTCCCAAACCGGAGGAAAAATGTGCTCTATCTCAGAAGTTAGTGCTTACAGAAATCCCATATTATCATAGATTTTACCATGAAGATCAATGTCAGGGTTACTGGTTTGAACTTGGTCGAACAACTGGTATACCAAATTTGAGGAAAAAATGTGCAGTACTTAAAAAGTTATGGAGGTCACAATGATCCTAGATTTCTGCAGATTTGACCCTAAAGATAAAGCTCAAGTGCACCAGTTGTGTGTCAAGTTTGAGGGGGATAATATGAATTGATTCAAAAGTTATCACATTCACTATAAAATCATAGAGACAATGAATTTAATTTGGCTTATTCAACCTACAATACTTCAAAAGATGAGGGGTCCACAAACATTTTACATTTCAGCTGATTTGATCTTGAAATCAAGGTCAGTGTCACCAATTTTCGAAAACATACTAGAATTTGGTAGAAACAATGTCTCCCAGATGGAGGCCCGGGGAGAAATGATGACAATGTTTATACATCCTGGTTACATACTATTAGTTAAATGATGTGGCAGAGGGCGCCACTGAGGAAGAAGAAGCTTAAATATTAGTAATGGTATTACTAAACCTACATTCGGCTGTCTTGCCAAGTAGGCCCCGAGCTTCAGTAGCTGTAAACAAATATCTTCCATCAAATGCACAGGGTCCTCGCTCAAATCATACTCTTCAACCCGAGGAGCTTCAATGTCCAAGCCACGGAAGTTCCATTGCTGGTATAGTCGCTGTGGAATCTGACAGATGTCAAGGTAATGGAAGTGCATCTAGGTCATGTAAATACACCTATGTTTATTTAATATTTGCTTACAAATTTTAACAAACTATTTTATACACTTATTTATTCACATTAAATATCTTCTCAGAAAAGTTTAGAAAAGTTTGGTCTGAGTAGCTGTATAAAGATAAAAAAGGAAAATTATGGTGGAAGTATCAGAGTAAAATCAATTCCCTAAGTAATGTTTGGACAATATACTATTACTTTTTTTCCCTTTGTTAATATGTCCCAGTCCATGCAGACCTTCCTTCAGATATGGTAGGTAAGTTGTTAAAAACCACCTTGAATTTGACCTGGTACAACACGCACTATATATACTGTTCTACTGTGTCAGTCATATATTCATCAAAGAATCATAACTAAAGAAAAGTGACTAATGTATGTTGTTAGTATACAGTATAAAGTGAGTAAATCTGTATTAATCTGTTTTATGTATACACACTGTACATAATGTAAAAATTAAAAACAAACAAAACTATTAAGTTTGAGGATACATCATGTGACACTATGATGATTTTTGATTTGGCAGTAGCCCCTGATCCTGTCCTTTCTCCTCGGCTGATGTCACGACAGATGTCCAGTAATGTTTCAGTAGAACTCTGTAGAAATGTAGGAACAAATCAATAAAATAATTAAAGATCTTGATTCTGTGACCCTCTCTGGCATCTATTTCATTAATAAAAAATAAGGCAATTGAACCAATCAAATTGCTCAGGTACACTTGTTCTATGAGGATGTCTGGTGCTATGTTTTGATCAAATGTTTAGTATCTTGTTCCTATTATTGTGTTCTTGTTCAGACAGCATTTGCACAGAGTGGTGCTTACATTCTATTGGCTGTGCTTGATTGACACGATGGTGTGGGTATATAAGGAGAAGACCAGGAAATTCAGTATTACATACCTCTATGACATGGACACAATGGCGTGGGTGTATACGGAGTAGACCAGGAAATACAGTATTACGTACCTCTATGACATGGACACAATGGCGTGGGTGTATAAGGAGAAGACCAGGAAATACAATATTACATACCTCTATGACATGGACACAATGGCGTGGGTGTATACGGAGTAGACCAGGAAATACAGTATTACATACCTCTATGACATGGACACAATGGCGTGGGTGTATACGGAGTAGACCAGGAAATACAGTATTACATACCTCTATGACATGGACACAATGGCCTGGGTGTATAAGGAGTAGACCAGGAAATACAGTATTACATACCTCTATGACATGGACACAATGACTGGGGGTATACAGAGTAGACCAGGAAATACAGTATTACATACCTCTATGACATGGACACAATGGTGTGGGTATATCAGGAGTAGACCAGGAAATACGGTATTACGTACCTCTACGACATGGACACAATGGCGTGGGTGTATAAGGAGAAGACCAGGAAATACAGTATTACATACCTCTATGACATGGACACAATGGCGTGGGTGTATAAGGAGTAGACCAGGAAATACAGTATTACGTACCTCTACGACATGGACACAATGGCGTGGGTGTATAAGGAGAAGACCAGGAAATACAGTATTACATACCTCTATGACATGGACACAATGGCATGGGTGTATAAGGAGAAGACCAGGAAATATAGTATTACGTACCTCTATGACATGGACACAATGGCGTGGGTGTATAAGAAGTAGACCAGGAAATACAGTATTACATACCTCTATGACACGGACACAATGGCGTGGGTGTATAAGGAGTAGACCAGGAAATACAGTATTACATACCTCTATGACATGGACACAATGGTGTGGATGTATAAGGAGAAGACCAGGAAATACAGTATTACGTACCTCTATGACATGGACACAATGGCGTGGGTGTATAAGGAGAAGACCAGGAAATACAGTATTACATACCTCTATGACATGGACACAATGGTGTGGGTATATCAGGAGTAGACCAAGAAATACAGTATTACATACCTCTATGACATGGACACAATGGTGTGGGTATATCAGGAGTAGACCAGGAAATACAGTATTACATACCTCTATGACACGGACACAATGGCGTGGGTGTATAAGGAGTAGACCAGGAAATACAGTATTACATACCTCTATAACATGGACACAAAGGTGTGGGTATATCAGGAGTAGACCAGGAAATACAGTATTACATATCTCTATGACACGGACACAATGGTGTGGGTATATCAGGAGTAGACCAGGAAATACAGTATTACGTACCTCTATGACATGGACACAATGGTGTGGGAATATCAGGATAAGACCAGGAAATACAGTATTACATACCTCTATGACATGGACACAATGGTGTGGGTATATCAGGAGTAGACCAGGAAATACAGTATTACATACCTCTATGACATGGACACAATGGTGTGGGTATATCAGGAGTAGACCAGGAAATACAGTATTACATACCTCTATGACATGGACACAATGGTGTGGGTATATCAGGAGTAGACCAGGAAATACAGTATTACATACCTCTATGACATGGACACAATGGCGTGGGTGTAAAAGGAGTAGACCAGGAAATACAGTATTACATACCTCTATGACATGGACACATGGCGTGGGTGTAAAAGGAGTAGACCAAGAAATACAGTATTACATACCTCTATGACATGGACACAATGGTGTGGGTATATCAGGAGTAGACCAGGAAATACAGTATTACATACCTCTATGACATGGACACAATGGCGTGGGTATATCAGGAGTAGACCAGGAAATACAGTATTACATACCTCTATGACATGGACACAATGGCGTGGGTGTAAAAGGAGTAGACCAGGACATACAGTATTACATACCTCTATGACATGGACACAATGGCGTGGGTGTAAAAGGAGTAGACCAGGAAATACAGTATTACATACCTCTATGACACGGACACAATGGCGTGGGTGTAAAAGGAGTAGACCAGGAAATACAGTATTACATACCTCTATGACATGGACACAATGGCGTGGGTGTAAAAGGAGTAGACCAGGAAATACAGTATTACATACCTCTATGACATGGACACAATGGTGTGGGTCATAAGGAGTAGACCAGGAAATACAGTATTACATACCTCTATGACATGGACACAATGGCGTGGGTCATAAGGAGTAGACCAGGAAATACAGTATTACATACCTCTATGACATGGACACAATGGCGTGGGTGTAAAAGGAGTAGACCAGGAAATACAGTATTACATACCTCTATGACACGTACACAATGGCGTGGGTGTAAAAGGAGTAGACCAGGAAATACAGTATTACATACCTCTATGACATGGACACAATACAGTATTACATACCTCTATTACATGGACACAATGGCGTGGGTATATTAGGAGTAGACCTGTTACCCCCTCTGCGTGGAACTGGTTCTGGGGTGTTTTAAAGTAGTTTTCGTAGTACTCTGTAAATAAAAAGATTCACTGTCAATAACAACATCATGACGATAAGTCTGTATAGAACACCAGTGATGACATCAAGTAAAGTATATCTCATTCACCTGAGTTATTGTAATTTTTCGTGAAGCAACATCAACCAATATCATCCCACTTAAGTGTATATATGTACAGTTTTACATACTTGTATATCTTCTTGAGTTAGCCTAGAGCTCTCATTCCCTTAAGTTAGCATCACTTTGCAACTGTAACATGAATAAACAAAGTAAGGGAACAGATTATCAATTTACTTGTATTTTTCCATTTTTAAACACAAGGGGTAATTGATCTTAAATACACAAACATCACATTTTAGATTAACCATTACACAGAAAACTCATGTAATTATTAACATCTTGTAAATAGAACTGCCAGCTACAAATATTTAACAAAGATTAGGTAAAGTTAATGTGGATTGCAGAAACCAAAATTGATTGGGTGTGTTCACAAAAGTGACTTACCGCCAATTTCTTTGGAATTCTGATGAGACAATTTGGATATGATGACCATACGGTGCAGCAAACTCTTCTGTAAAAACAAGTAAACTATAATGACCAACGTATAAACAAATCAAAATGACTGTACACATACAAAAACACATATATATATATGTATACAGTAGGCAAAACTTTATGGTGTCAAAGTTGAAGGACCGAAAGAAAAATGTGATCCACTGACGTTGACAAGGAATTTGCTTGCATAAAAAAAATTCTGCTGTAATGCCCAATAATTTCTCAGCTTGGAAAACCAATCTTTAGGACCAGCCTGCTTGGTTCAATGAAAAATTACAAGCAAAGAAATTACTTAAAAATTAAATGTAACTGTGCACTGAAGTCAAACAAAATAAAAAATGTCACAGTACCATCCAATATTACATACACAGCATGCAGAGATTGAAAGCAGCAGGACTCAAAAATCACTCAATGTGGCAATCGGTTTATAAGGATATATTTCATGAAAATTTATGCAAATAATCCAGCAAAAAAATGCTTAGGCTTAGCTGCAGAAAGCAGGACGAGACGCGGTAATTGAACTGTCCGACTTTTACAAGGTACTCAGATAAAGACGGACCACGAGTACAATCATGGCATCCCCCACATATACAATATAGGCAGCAGAGATAAATCCTTGTTGACTGAGACATGGGTTCCTTTCATGCTGGACGATGTTCGAATTACTATATTCTATCTAATTTTAACTTCCTTGCCCATACAGGTAAAATTAGATAAAGTTTGGCTTATGAAAATGAACTGAGGCATTGACTGCAAACCTCCCCCCCCCAAAAAAAAGTATCAGAAGTCATTAGTCCTCTTGGTTTGATCCCCCCCCCCCCCCCCTTATCCTAAATCATGGATCTGCCCTTGAGTATTAGTGTATACCTGGTGTTAGGATTAAAGTATCAGTTCTATTGAACTTCAACTGAAGATTTTTCTCAAGACCTAATTATACTGATACGTATTTCCAAGACAACTGATCCTTCTACAATCATTCCTGATCCCTACATATCAGGATAAAGACTATACACTACTAAAGGGAACAGACAGCTGTTGCTCAGCGCTAACAGAAGCTCTGTCACTGGTACATATGTTTATGTAATCAATCCCATATGTTAATCATTATCAGACTGGCAAAAGGATTCCTGGTATATGTATTACTACAGGTAATGGGCTTGAATAAATCAAATGGAAGTATACCTTTTTTTTAATCTTATCACTCTTAAATGAACCTCAGATTATAGAGAGAAAAGATTAAACCCTCAGAGCAACTAACTATCTGTAACATCTCTTGGATGTATAATGTAACCATTAAATGATGGGGCATGATGTACCAGATGACATGCAATCATGGTCCATCATTATCAAGCAACAAAACATACAGGAAGATAAAAAAAAATGTATTTAGCCACATTTCCCACTAGTGCTGATTCATGATACACCAAGTCCGACAAGATTACTACATTATAAATCTGCTGCCCTTTTTTATTAACATAGCCAGGTGATATCCCACAAATAAGTCTGTAGTCATCAGGTGTGATAATGTGTATTTATCACTGTAACACTATGATACTATGAACGTTATAATATTCTGGCACTAGCATATCTATACTTCCACATTATGCCTCTATTCCAAGCCACTCTTTGTCTCTTATTTCACTTCATGTTATTATTTCTCAACTGGCCATTTAAGAATCTAAAAATATGCATGTATATAACCACTGTTTATAGATCTTTCCTGTAAATGGAATACATTTTCAGTACCCCCATGATATAATAAGGAAACTCTACATTCAATTATCTTTACACAAATTACAGTAAAACCGTACCTAACGACCACCTCATTGAGCCACCACCTCAAAATAACAACCATTTTTTCGAGACCCCCATTTCTTTTTTGCTCTTTTTATCAGACCTTGCTTAGAAGACCACCATGACAATGCAACCACTTTATCAAATTCCTGTTGGTGATAATAATTTTGAGGTTTCACTAATATATATATCTCATTGGTTTGAAAATACAAATTACCCAAACACCTTCAGATTATCCATATACATTTTGGTTTGAATATACTAATATCTTGATATCATGTTTGTTTTAAAATATTTATATTCACATTTCTACACACTTCCTGTTTTGAGATACACATATCCATGAATGTTTGATTAGTTCATATACAATGGATACAGGTTTCCCTCATCTAAGAACATTAATCTATAAATAGGTTTAATTTCACTAGACCATTTTTTAACAATACATACACTAAGGAACATTAAAACTATTTTATCATACCAAGCAGTAATAACAGTATACTTAAATTTAGAGAAAAACTCTTGGACTGTCAAGTAATGACTGACCGATTCTTCATCGCCACCAGGAAACCTACGATCCAAGATAGCCTCGAACAACGACTTTGTCGGAACATCAATATCTGGAGTCGCCTTTGATCGTAACAGCTTATCCAGCTCATCCTCAGGCTCGTGGGCATGGAGCGTTTTTCTGCGAGCCATTCTGTATAACTTATCCCTACAAACCTGTTCCTGCTGTCTCAAGGGCCCCCACACTGGTGTTGATATAAAATTACACAGTGGGGTCTGCTTCTGATAAACCTATGGGTGCTGTGTATTGACGGTAACCTTTGCCTGGACTTGTACAAATAAAAACAAGGGTTGTTCGTTGAGTACATGGTTACTGAGGGGCCACACACTATTAATTTCATGTTTTTACACATTTGCCAGGTATAGCATTTAACTGTCAGGTACACTTATCTCAAAAGACAGTTTGTGACTTTGCAAGTTTAATAACCTTAGGAACACATGAATTAAACAGGACTTACAATGGGGAATACCACAGATAATGTGTATGAAGTACAGAGGGATATAAACAGTTACATCGGACTTGACTGATCTTATTGCTAAAAATACAAGTATTTTTTATTTGAATCTGAAATAGGACTAATTGTGAGGTAAAAAGTAGTTAATCCAATATATACAAACAAATAAATAAATATTTATTTTGATTCAAATTGAATAATTTGTGTTATAATTTTTACATGCTTTAATGATTATTTTTGTTATTTCACAGGAGTAATAATAATATTTAAAGTAACAATGAAGATAAAAATAATAATAAAAAAAATAATAATTATTATAATTGAAATAATAATATTATAAATGGTCAGAGTAAAAATAAATTAGACAAACATTAAGTTTAAGTGTCCAAATACAAAAATATTAACCAATGAATTTTACCTTTTCTTTCCACATATATTGTGAAGTGATATTTATGGAAATAATAAAAACAGGTTTTGGCAAAGTTTAAAATTTTCTAAAACTGTAACAGGTAGATCTGTAAGCAGAATTTTGCTGTTCAATGATTATAGATAAAAAAAAATACATGGACTTGAATATGAAACAGATCATATTCTTATCAATAAGAAAGCACACCCAACCCAGTACGATGAATCATTAATCATATTTACCATTTGATCACTAGGTAAATGTCTGAGTATAATGACAGCTTATCTACAGCTCTGAGCTACTATTTGATATGTAAAGCCTGCCAACAGTCAGATATATAGACATAGTCATCCTAGAGGTTTCAACCAGTGTCATTCTCATTTGTGTGCTAATAAACCAGAAAAGTGCTTGTCAATGTGATCTGGCAACGTCCTGGGAGTTGTTCAAATACAAACTACAGACAGTGGTACAAGATTTGTGATTGTTTGCAGGTCCTGACTCCATCATTCACAGGGACCACTTACAGGTAGCCTTTTAATAAACTGAGCCTAAGTGAGCAAGAACACAAGGCAAACAGACCTTGCCATATGCAACTGATCAAATCCTAGCTAGCTTTAATTACACCCAGCCAACCGGTATATTTTCCCATACCACCTTCCTTTGGACCTGGCTGGTTGTCAGGTATTGGCTTGTCCCCCATAAGTACTGTTACTATGCTCCAACTGGATATAAAAAGTGACACTGGGACACACTGGCTGGGTGCAAAGGGCCTTTGATACCCTGCTTGATGTATATACCCTGTGTTCAAAAGCTGGCTCACTGACTCAGGTGGACTCCTACACCCTACACATGGTAAGTTTTGAATCGTTTCAACAAGCAAATATATATATAGACCAAATAATGCTCACATATAGTAATAGAACCTATCAGATCTGTTCCATGATAATATGACAAAAAAGTTTGAAATAATGAACTGTACATTCAAAGAGAACATTGTGACATTAAGTATTAACAGTGCCCCTATATACAGACAATATAGCATTTCATTATATACACAGAAATGTTCATGAAACAGAGATAAATAAAATACTGGAATATTTCATAATTTACATTCATAAAAGATAACAGAATGTTTCATTATGCTATTAAAATATGATTATCCACAAATATAAACAACATACTGGAATATGCATCTAATTTTTTTAGTTCTAAAGAATACAGTGAAATGTTTCCACTTGTTATTATATGTAATTTTTTATTTGACTTTCATCTGAGCCTAAAGGAGGAATACATCAATTCACCAGAACACTTTATAAACAAAAGTTGCAAAATCCATGAAAATCCATGCACATGAATTTTTAAACTGAATCATTTATTTCATTAAAACTTGTGACTTTATGAAAACTGTTCATGGAATCCGAGAGTATTGATTAGTAAGATGTTAAGAGATAACTGATACAATGCATATTAACACACTCCTGTGAGACACTTCTATCACACACACACACACACACACAAAACAATTGTTCTATGGATTTGGTAGCTCATCTTTTTTTTTCTAATGAGGACCAGATCCTTCGTAATGATGCTATTTTTTACTTCTGCATTGTTTCCTTTCAAGAAGTATTACGGGTATAAAAAAATGATTTGTGTGGATTTTATGTGCTTTTTCAAGTAATGAAGCAAATTTAGTATTTTTCCTGGCAAGTTTTTAATATGTATATGTTGTGTGCCATCTTCCGAACTGGCCCATCTTAAAGACAGGTCTGACCCAATAACTGACATCAGTTATTGGGCCACCCATCTTAATTAATATGGGTCAGACTCAGACCCAATAAACGATGTCGATTATTAGTTCAGACCCATCTTAAGATGTCAAATTGGAACAGGCCCATATCCCGATGTTCAATTACTAATTGTGATGATATTTTTATATGTCAGTTATTGGTTTAGACCCATCTTGAGATGGGTCAGACCAAATGACCCATCAGCAATCTGTATAATCAGGTTTGAAATTGTCGAGATGGGTTAGAGGTACTCAATAACAAATATCATTAATTGGTGCAGACCCATTTTAAGATGGATCAGACCATATAATCAATCAACAATATCAGCTTGGCACAGGCACATCTCTATATCCCAAAAATAAAAACAGACACAAATTTTAATTGCTTCAAATTCATTTAAAAAAAAATAATAAAATCAGTGTACAAGGTACAGAACCTTCACAGGTCCTTAACTTGCCACTCATCAGCTACTTTCAACATATAATACAGTCAAATATACTAATTATAGTACTCGAGGATAAAAAAATGAACATTTATTTCATCTGCTAATTCTTTTTCATTTCAAAGCTGTAAGCTTACACCGGCAGATCATGATTGGATATTAGGTCTGAACCATCTTAAGATGGGTGATGGGTGATACAACATCAAATCAGTTATTGGGTCAGACCCTTCATAAGATGGGTCAGATCGGAAGATGGCGCATCATAATATATATATATGAGCACGAGACCCATTAATTTAGAATACTGGCACACCAGCAGTATAGAACTATATAGCGAAAATTCTCCAAAGTTACTTCAGTTAGAGACAGGCCTACTAAATGGCATTCTTGACAATAATGTGTATTTTCAATGAAAAAAATTTTCCACAAAGATGTTCATCTGGAACCCCAAACATTCATATTTACATACATGTACATTATGCTAAATTTTAAGAAGTAATGGTACAAAACTCAAAAGTTCCATTCTGCATTATAAAAACCCTATGAGCAGTAGCAGGCAAATGATGAGAGACAATGTACAGCAGCTCCACATAAAGGTAATCTAACATTTTCTTTAATTACTGGACAGTACCTTGCAATCTGTCTGCACATTTAAAGGTCAATACAAATTTTATAGTTATAATTTTTTTTAATATAATGCCATATTTTCAGATTATTTTCATTGATAGAATTACAAAGTACAGTTGTGCTTGAAGTTAACTTGGTAATTATATATCACTGATTCAAAGTCAAATAGGGATTAATGTAGTTAATAAAAGTTGCAAAATCCATTAACAATGATACAGTCCTGCTGATTTTATCATAAGTCCTTGTAAATGAAGCTATTCTGTTTTAATGGACGTTAAATTTACATATTTCAGCTCACTGCTATAACAACAGAGTTCGATAACATATGTAATAGTATCAGGGCACAAAATACTTTGAAATGTTTACCTTTACAACAGAAAGGCATTAGTACAAGTTTGCCTTTCACATGAAAAAAAGCCTTTCCACTAAAAGTGCCATCCTACCATAATGCCAAACTCTCAGTCACAGTGACCTAAGTGTAAACCTGATACCACCATCTTACGTGCCATCCAACCATAATACCAATCTCTCAGTCACAGAGACCTAAGTGTAAACCTGATACCACCATCTTACATGCCATCCTACCATAATACCAAACTCTCAGTCACAGTTACCTAAGTGTAAACCTGATACCACCATCTTACGTGCCATCCTACCATAATACCAAACTCTCAGTCACAGTTACCTCAGTGTAAACCTGATACCACCATCTTACGTGCCATCCTACCATAATACCAAACTCTCAGTCACAGTGACCTCAGTGTAAACCTGATACCACCATCTTACGTGCCATCCTACCATAATACCAAACTCTCAGTCACAGTGACCTAAGTGTAAACCTGATACCACCATCTTACGTGCCATCCTACCATAATACCAAACTCTCAGTCACAGTGACCTAAGTGTAAACCTGATACCACCATCTTACATGCCATCCTACCATAATACCAAACTCTCAGTCACAGTGACCTCAGTGTAAACCTGATACCACCATCTTACGTGCCATCCTACCATAATACCAAACTCTCAGTCACAGTGACCTAAGTGTAAACCTGATACCACCATCTTACGTGCCATCCTACCATAATACCAAACTCTCAGTCACAGTGACCTAAGTGTAAACCTGATACCACCATCTTACATGCCATCCTACCATAATACCAAACTCTCAGTCACAGTGACCTAGGTGTAAACCTGATACCACCATCTTCGTGCCATCCTACCATAATATCAAACTCTCAGTCACAGTTACCTCAGTATAAACCTGATACCACCATCTTACATGCCATCCTGCCATAATATCAAACTCTCAGTCACAGTTACCTCAGTGTAAACCTGATACCACCATCTTACGTGCCATCCTACCATAATACCAAACTCTCAGTCACAGTGACCTCAGTGTAAACCTGATACCACCATCTTACATGCCATCCTACAATAATACCAAACTCTCAGTCACAGTGACCTCAGTGTAAACCTGATACCACCATCTTACATGCCATCCTACCATAATACCAAACTCTCAGTCACAGTTACCTCAGTGTAAACCTGATACCACCATCTTACATGCCATCCTACCATAATACCAAACTCTCAGTCACAGTTACCTCAGTGTAAACCTGATACCACCATCTTACGTGCCATCCTACAATAATACCAAACTCTCAGTCACAGTGACCTCAGTGTAAACCTGATACCACCATCTTACATGCCATCCTACCATAATACCAAACTCTCAGTCACAGTGACCTCAGTGTAAACCTGATACCACCATCTTACATGCCATCCTACAATAATACCAAACTCTCAGTCACAGTTACCTCAGTGTAAACCTGATACCACCATCTTACATGCCATCCTACCATAATACCAAACTCTCAGTCACAGTTACCTCAGTGTAAACCTGATACCACCATCTTACGTGCCATCCTACCATAATACCAAACTCTCAGTCACAGTTACCTCAGTGTAAACCTGATACCACCATCTTACGTGCCATCCTACCATAATACCAAACTCTCAGTCACAGTGACCTCAGTGTAAACCTGATACCACCATCTTACATGCCATCCTACCATAATACCAAACTCTCAGTCACAGTTACCTCAGTGTAAACCTGATACCACCATCTTACGTGCCATCCTACCATAATATCAAACTCTCAGTCACAGTTACCTCAGTGTAAACCTGATACCACCATCTTACGTGCCATCCTACAATAATATCAAACTCTCAGTCACAGTTACCTCAGTGTAAACCTGATACCACCATCTTACGTGCCATCCTACAATAATATCAAACTCTCAGTCACAGTTACCTCAGTGTAAACCTGATACCACCATCTTATGTGCCATCCTACCATAATACCAAACTCTCAGTCACAGTTACCTCAGTGTAAACCTGATACCACCATCTTACATGCCATCCTACCATAATACCAAACTCTCAGTCACAGTGACCTCAGTGTAAACCTGATACCACCATCTTACATGCCATCCTACCATAATACCAAACTCTCAGTCACAGTGACCTCAGTGTAAACCTGATACCACCATCTTACATGCCATCCTACCATAATACCAAACTCTCAGTCACAGTGACCTCAGTGTAAACCTGATACCACCATCTTACATGCCATCCTACCATAATACCAAACTCTCAGTCACAGTGACCTCAGTGTAAACCTGATACCACCATCTTACATGCCATCCTACCATAATACCAAACTCTCAGTCACAGTTACCTCAGTGTAAACCTGATACCACCATCTTACGTGCCATCCTACCATAATACCAAACTCTCAGTCACAGTTACCTCAGTGTAAACCTGATACCACCATCTTACGTGCCATCCTACCATAATACCAAACTCTCAGTCACAGTTACCTCAGTGTAAACCTGATACCACCATCTTACGTGCCATCCTACCATAATACCAAACTCTCAGTCACAGTTACCTCAGTGTAAACCTGATACCACCATCTTACGTGCCATCCTACCATAATACCAAACTCTCAGTCACAGTTACCTCAGTGTAAACCTGATACCACCATCTTACGTGCCATCCTACCATAATACCAAACTCTCAGTCACAGTTACCTCAGTGTAAACCTGATACCACCATCTTACGTGCCATCCTACCATAATACCAAACTCTCAGTCACAGTTACCTCAGTGTAAACCTGATACCACCATCTTACGTGCCATCCTACCATAATACCAAACTCTCAGTCACAGTTACCTCAGTGTAAACCTGATACCACCATCTTACATGCCATCCTACCATAATACCAAACTCTCAGTCACAGTTACCTCAGTGTAAACCTGATACCACCATCTTACATGCCATCCTACCATAATATCAAACTCTCAGTCACAGTTACCTCAGTGTAAACCTGATACCATCATCTTACATGCCATCCTACCATAATACCAAACTCTCAGTCACAGTTACCTCAGTGTAAACCTGATACCACCATCTTACATGCCATCCTACCATAATACCAAACTCTCAATCACAGTTACCTCAGTGTAAACCTGATACCACCATCTTACATGCCATCCTGCCATAATACCAAACTCTCAGTCACAGTTACCTCAGTGTAAACCTGATACCACCATCTTACATGCCATCCTGTCATAATACCAAACTCTCAGTCACAGTTACCTCAGTGTAAACCTGATACCACCATCTTACATGCCATCCTGCCATAATACCAAACTCTCAGTCACAGTTACCTCAGTGTAAACCTGATACCACCATCTTACATGCCATCCTGCCATAATACCAAACTCTCAGTCACAGTTACCTCAGTGTAAACCTGATACCACCATCTTACATGCCATCCTGCCATAATACCAAACTCTCAGTCACAGTTACCTCAGTGTAAACCTGATACCACCATCTTACGTGCCATCCTACCATAATACCAAACTCTCAGTCACAGTTACCTCAGTGTAAACCTGATACCACCATCTTACATGCCATCCTACCATAATACCAAACTCTCAGTCACAGTTACCTCAGTGTAAACCTGATACCACCATCTTACGTGCCATCCTACCATAATACCAAACTCTCAGTCACAGTTACCTCAGTGTAAACCTGATACCACCATCTTACGTGCCATCCTACCATAATACCAAACTCTCAGTCACAGTTACCTCAGTGTAAACCTGATACCACCATCTTACGTGCCATCCTACCATAATACCAAACTCTCAGTCACAGTTACCTCAGTGTAAACCTGATACCACCATCTTACGTGCCATCCTACCATAATGCCAAACTCTCAGTCACAGTTACCTCAGTGTAAACCTGATACCACCATCTTACGTGCCATCCTACCATAATACCAAACTCTCAGTCACAGTTACCTCAGTGTAAACCTGATACCACCATCTTACGTGCCATCCTACCATAATGCCAAACTCTCAGTCACAGTTACCTCAGTGTAAACCTGATACCACCATCTTACGTGCCATCCTACCATAATACCAAACTCTCAGTCACAGTTACCTCAGTGTAAACCTGATACCACCATCTTACGTGCCATCCTACCATAATACCAAACTCTCAGTCACAGTAACCTCAGTGTAAACCTGATACCACCATCTTACGTGCCATCCTACCATAATACCAAACTCTCAGTCACAGTGACCTCAGTGTAAACCTGATACCACCATCTTACGTGCCATCCTACCATAATACCAAACTCTCAGTCACAGTGACCTCAGTGTAAACCTGATACCACCATCTTACGTGCCATCCTACCATAATACCAAACTCTCAGTCACAGTTACCTCAGTGTAAACCTGATACCACCATCTTACGTGCCATCCTACCATAATATCAAACTCTCAGTCACAGTTACCTCAGTGTAAACATGATACCACCATCTTACATGCCATCCTACCATAATACCAAACTCTCAGTCACAGTTACCTCAGTGTAAACCTGATACCACCATCTTACATGCCATCCTACCATAATACCAAACTCTCAGTCACAGTTACCTCAGTGTAAACATGATACCACCATCTTACATGCCATCCTACCATAATACCAAACTCTCAGTCACAGTGACCTCAGTGTAAACCTGATACCACCATCTTACGTGCCATCCTACCATAATACCAAACTCTCAGTCACAGTTACCTCAGTGTAAACCTGATACCACCATCTTACGTGCTATCCTACCATAATACCAAACTCTCAGTCACAGTTACCTCAGTGTAAACCTGATACCACCATCTTACGTGCCATCCTACCATAATATCAAACTCTCAGTCACAGTTACCTCAGTGTAAACCTGATACCACCATCTTACGTGCCATCCTACCATAATATCAAACTCTCAGTCACAGTAACCTCAGTGTAAACATGATACCACCATCTCACATGCCATCCTACCATAATACCAAACTCTCAGTCACAGTGACCTCAGTGTAAACCTGATACCACCATCTTACGTGCCATCCTACCATAATACCAAACTCTCAGTCTCAGTTACCTCAGTGTAAACCTGATACCACCATCTTACGTGCCATCCTACCATAATACCAAACTCTCAGTCACAGTTACCTCAGTGTAAACCTGATACCACCATCTTACATGCCATCCTACCATAATACCAAACTCTCAGTCACAGTTACCTCAGTGTAAACCTGATACCACCATCTTACATGCCATCCTACCATAATACCAAACTCTCAGTCACAGTTACCTCAGTGTAAACCTGATACCACCATCTTACGTGCCATCCTACCATAATATCAAACTCTCAGTCACAGTTACCTCAGTGTAAACCTGATACCACCATCTTACGTGCCATCCTACCATAATACCAAACTCTCAGTCACAGTTACCTCAGTGTAAACCTGATACCACCATCTTACGTGCCATCCTACCATAATACCAAACTCTCAGTCACAGTTACCTCAGTGTAAACATGATACCACCATCTTACGTGCCATCCTACCATAATACCAAACTCTCAGTCACAGTGACCTCAGTGTAAACCTGATACCACCATCTTACGTGCCATCCTACCATAATATCAAACTCTCAGTCACAGTTACCTCAGTGTAAACCTGATACCACCATCTTACGTGCCATCCTACCATAATACCAAACTCTCAGTCACAGTTACCTCAGTGTAAACCTGATACCACCATCTTACGTGCCATCCTACCATAATATCAAACTCTCAGTCACAGTTACCTCAGTGTAAACCTGATACCACCATCTTAAGTGCCATCCTACCATAATACCAAACTCTCAGTCACAGTTACCTCAGTGTAAACCTGATACCACCATCTTACGTGCCATCCTTCCATAATACCAAACTCTCAGTCACAGTTACCTCAGTGTAAACCTGATACCACCATCTTACGTGCCATCCTACCATAATACCAAACTCTCAGTCACAGTTACCTCAGTGTAAACCTGATACCACCATCTTACGTGCCATCCTACCATAATATCAAACTCTCAGTCACAGTTACCTCAGTGTAAACCTGATACCACCATCTTACGTGCCATCCTACCATAATACCAAACTCTCAGTCACAGTTACCTCAGTGTAAACCTGATACCACCATCTTACGTGCCATCCTACCATAATATCAAACTCTCAGTCACAGTTACCTCAGTGTAAACCTGATACCACCATCTTACGTGCCATCCTACCATAATACCAAACTCTCAGTCACAGTTACCTCAGTGTAAACCTGATACCACCATCTTACGTGCCATCCTACCATAATATCAAACTCTCAGTCACAGTTACCTCAGTGTAAACATGATACCACCATCTTACGTGCCATCCTACCATAATACCAAACTCTCAGTCACAGTGACCTCAGGGTAAACCTGATACCACCATCTTACGTGCCATCCTACCATAATACCAAACTCTCAGTCACAATGACCTCAGTGTAAACCTGATACCACCATCTTACGTGCCATCCTACCATAATACCAAACTCTCAGTCACAGTTACCTCAGTGTAAACCTGATACCACCATCTTACGTGCCATCCTACCATAATACCAAACTCTCAGTCACAGTGACCTCAGTGTAAACCTGATACCACCATCTTACGTGCCATCCTACCATAATATCAAACTCTCAGTCACAGTTACCTCAGTGTAAACCTGATACCACCATCTTACGTGCCATCCTACCATAATATCAAACTCTCAGTCACAGTTACCTCAGTGTAAACCTGATACCACCATCTTATGTGCCATCCTACCATAATATCAAACTCTCAGTCACAGTTACCTCAGTGTAAACATGATACCACCATCTTACATGCCATCCTACCATAATGCCAAACTCTCAGTCACAGTTACCTCAGTGTAAACCTGATACCACCATCTTACGTGCCATCCTACCATAATGCCAAACTCTCAGTCACAGTTACCTCAGTGTAAACCTGATACCACCATCTTACGTGCCATCCTACCATAATGCCAAACTCTCAGTCACAGTTACCTCAGTGTAAACCTGATACCACCATCTTACGTGCCATCCTATTATAATACCAAACTCTCAGTCACAGTTACCTCAGTGTGAACCTGATACCACCATCTTACGTGCCATCCTACCATAATATCAAACTCTCAGTCACAGTTACCTCAGTATAAACCTGATACCACCATCTTACGTGCCATCCTACCATAATATCAAACTCTCAGTCACAGTTACCTCAGTGTAAACATGATACCACCATCTTACGTGCCATCCTACCATAATACCAAACTCTCAGTCACAGTTACCTCAGTGTAAACCTGATACCACCATCTTACATGCCATCCTGCATCAGACAAAAAGAACTAAATGTTTCCAATAGTAACACTGTTATATCAGAAACACGACTGTTCAGTGAAACAAAACAGGAAAATATAAGAGATGAGGGCCTAAATGCCAGAGAGTATAAGAAATTTATAATAATCTTATAGGAATATAGGAAATATATGGAGTCGGTGGAATACTACCAGTAAAAAATTTGGTTTTTGTGTCACGCATGTTACTACTTATCAGCTACTAATGTGGATAACATCAAGATGTTCACCTTTCCAACGGATTGGTACAAAACAAAAAATGCCATTCTGTGCACGTTTGCCTGTCTTAGACAACTGAAAGGCATTATTTTGAGCCCTGAGTATGTCTGATAGTATAGTATGGTGGCCATTAGGTCTGATTCTGCGTGCCGAAGTCTCCACGCTCCAATCAAGAAGAATAAACATTTTATGACTGCATCATTATATGACTTTCTACATGAAATCACATACTATTTGTGGCAGAAAATTGAATATTTAAGAATTATAGTTTAGAAATTTAAATTTTTAATAATTTCCAGCCGCTGACTAGATCTATAATATTATGTTCCGGGGGGAGGACTGGGATCCAATCCCAGTTCATCAAAATGATGCCTGATTATTCAACCTTATAGAATCTCTTAGGAACTACCTAACCTCACCCTCCAACAGATGGCGCTCCAGTCAAATAATCTGCACTGAATATCCTTCAACATTAATGCCCGTTTTTTCACCTCCTCTTGCAATCAGCAAATCCTCAGTGGTGTAGAGGTTATACTTCTGCCTGCAGGTCAGAGGGTCAGAGGATCAAATCCTCAGTGGTGTAGAGGTTATACTTCTGCCAGCAGGTCAGAGGGTCTGTGGATCAAACCCTCAGTAGTGTAGAGGTTATACTTCTGCCTGCAGGTCAGTGTATCAAATCCTCAGTGGTGTACAGATAATATTACTGCCTGCAGGTCAGAGGGTCAAACCCTCAGTGGTGTAGAAGTTATACTTCTGGCTGTGGGTCAGAGGATCAAATCCTCAGTGGTGTAGAAGTTATACTTCTGCCTGCAGGTCAGAGGGTCAAACCCTCAGTAGTGTAGAGGTTATACTTCTGCCTGCAGGTCAGAGGGTCAGAGGATCAAATCCTCAGTGGTGTAGAGGTTATACTTCTGCCTGCAGGTCAGTGTATCAAATCCTTAGTGGTGTAGAGGTTATATTTCTGCCTGCAGGTCAGAGGGTCAAACCCTCAGTGCTGTAGAGGTTTTACTTCTGCCTGCAGGTCAGAGGGTCACAGGATCAAATCCTCAGTGGTGTAGAGGTTATATTTCTGCCTGCAGGACAGAGGGTCAAACCCTCAGTGCTGTAGAGGTTATACTTCTGCCTGTGGGTCAGAGGATTAAATCCTCAGTGGTGTAGAAGTTATACTTCTGCCTGCAGGTCAGAGGGTCAGAGGATCAAATCCTCAGTGCTGTAGAGGTTATATTTCTGCCTGCAGGTCAGAGGGTCAACCCCTCATTGGTGTAGAGGTTATACTTCTGCCTGTGGGTCAGAGGATCAAAACCTCAGTGGTGTAGAGGTTATACTTTTGCCTGCAGGTAAGAGGGTCTGTGGGTCAAATCCTCAGTTGTGAAGAGGTTATAATTCTGCCTGCAGGTGAGAGTGTCAGAGGATCAAATTCTCAGTGGTGTAGAGGTTATACTTCCTCTTGCAAGTTAGAGGGTCAGAGGATCAAACCCTCAGTGGTGTAGAGGGTATACTTTTGCCTGCAGGTCACAGGGTCAGAGGATCAAATCCACAGTGGTGTAGAGGTTATACTTTTGCCTGCAGGTCAGAGGGTCAAACCTTCAGTGGTGTAGAGGTTATACTTCTGCCTGCAGGTCAGAGGGTCAGTGGACCAAATCCTCAGTGGTGTAGAGGTTATACTTCTGCCTGCAGGTCAGAGGGTCTGAGGATCAAATCCTCAGTGGTGTAGAAGATATACTTTTGCCTGCAGGTCAGAGGGTCAGAGGATCAAATCCTCAGTGGTGTAGAGGTTATACTTCTGCCTGCAGGTCAGTGTATCAAATCCTTAGTGGTGTAGAGGTTATATTTCTGCCTGCAGGTCAGAGGGTCAAACCCTCAGTGCTGTAGAGGTTTTACTTCTGCCTGTGGGTCAGAGGATTAAATCCTCAGTGGTGTAGAAGTTATACTTCTGCCTGCAGGTCACAGGGTCAGAGGATCAAATCCTCAGTGGTGTAGAGGTTATATTTCTGCCTGCAGGTCAGAGGGTCAAACCCTCAGTGGTGTAGAGGTTATACTTCTGCCTGTGGGTCAGAGGATCAAATCCTCAGTGGTGTAGAGGTTATACTTTTGCCTGCAGGTCAGAGGGTCCGTGGGTCAAATCCTCAGTTGTGAAGAGGTTATAATTATGCCTGCAGGTGAGAGGGTCAAACCTTCAGTGGTGTAGAGGTTATATTTCTGCCTGCAGGTCAGAGGGTCAGTGGACCAAATCCTCAGTGGTGTAGAGGTTATACTTCTGCCTGCAGGTCAGAGGGTCAGAGGATCAAATCCTCAGTGGTGTAGAAGTTATACTTCTGCCTGCAGGTCAGAGGATCAAATCCTCAGTGGTGTAGAGGTTATACTTCTGCCTGCAGGTCAGAGGGTCAAACACTCAGTGCTGTAGAGGTTATACTTCTGCCTGTGAGTCAGAGGATTAAATCCTCAGTGGTGTTGAAGTTATACTTCTGCCTGCAGGTCAGAGGGTCAGAGGATCAAATCCTCAGTGGTGTAGAGGTTATATTTCTGCCTGCAGGTCAGAGGGTCAAACCCTCAGTGGTGTAGAGGTTATACTTCTGCCTGTGGGTCAGAGGATCAAATCCTCAGTGGTGTAGAGGTTATACTTTTGCCTGCAGGTCAGTGTATCAAATCCTTAGTGGTGTAGAGGTTATACTTTTGCCTGCAGGTCAGTGTATCAAACCCTCAGTGGTGTAGAGGTTATACTTCTGCCTGTGGGTCAGTGGACCAAATCCTCAGTGGTGTAGAGGTTATACTTTTGCCTGCAGGTCAGAGGGTCAGAGGATCAAATCCTCAGTGGTGTAGAGGTTATACTTTTGCCTGCAGGTCAGAGGGTCAAACCTTCAGTGGTGTAGAGGTTATATTTCTGCCTGCAGGTCAGAGGGTCAGTGAACCAAATCCTCAGTGGTGTAGAGGTTATACTTCTGCCTGCAGGTCAGAGGGTCAGAGGATCAAATCCTCAGTGGTGTAGAAGTTATACTTCTGCCTGCAGGTCAGAGGGTCAGAGGATCAAATCCTCAGTGGTGTAGAAGTTATACTTTTGCCTGCAGGTCAGAGGGTCTGAGGATCAAATCCTCAGTGGTGTAGAGGTTATACTTCTGCCTGCAGGTCAGAGGGTCTGAGGATCAAATCCTCAGTGGTGTAGAGGTTATACTTCTGCCTGCAGGTCAGAGGGTCAGAGGATCAAATCCTCAGTGGTGTAGAGGTTATACTTCTGCCTGCAGGTCAGTGTATCAAATCCTTAGTGGTGTAGAGGTTATATTTCTGCCTGCAGGTCAGAGGGTCAAACCCTCAGTGCTGTAGAGGTTTTACTTCTGCCTGTGGGTCAGAGGATTAAATCCTCAGTGGTGTTGAAGTTATACTTCTACCTGCAGGTCAGAGGGTCAGAGGATCAAATCCTCAGTGGTGCAGAGGTTATATTTCTGCCTGCAGGTCAGAGGGTCAAACCCTAAGTGCTGTAGAGGTTATACTTCTGCCTGTGGATTAAATCCTCAGTGGTGTAGAAGTTATACTTCTGCCTGTGGGTCACAGGGTCAGAGGATCAAATCCTCAGTGGTGTAGAGGTTATATTTCTGCCTGCAAGTCAGAGGGTCGAACCCTCAGTGGTGTAGAGGTTATACTTCTGCCTGTGGGTCAGAGGATCAAATCCTCAACAGTGTAGAAGTTATACTTCTGCCTGCAAGTCAGAGGGTCAAACCCTCAGTGGTGTAGAAGTTATACTTATACAGGTCTGAGGGTCTGTGGATCAAATCCTCAGTGGTGTAGAGGTTATACTACTGCCTGCAGGTCAGAGGGTCAGTGGGTTAAATCCTCAGTTGTGTAGAGGTTATACTTCTTCCTGCAGGTCAGAAGGTCAGAGGATCAAATCCTCAGTGCTGTAGAGGTTATACTTGTGCCTGCAGGTCAGTGAATCAAATCCTTAGTGGTGTAAAGGTTTTACATCTGCAAGCAGGTCAGAGGGTCAGTGGATCAAATCCTCATTGGTGTAGAGGATATATGTCTGCCTGCAGGTCAGAGTATCAGAGAATCAAATCCTCATTGGTGTAGAGGTTATAACTCTGCCTGCAGGACTGGCTTCTGTGGCTCAGGGGAAGAGCGCAGGACTAAAAGCCGGGAGATTGTGAGTTCAAATCTAAGCCGAGGCGGTGAGATTTTTCACAGTCGGCCCCCACCCAGGGTGAGCGCTCTGCAGGCTTAATGGGAAGGTCGTGCCCAACGGCCGTGTTTCACTCACATACGAGTGCACCTTTCGGGGGCTCCTCTGTGGTATGACCCAGCAATGGGGATGATTACGCACCAAGGGCCCGCAGGTGCAGTAGTCACTGGGCCTGGTTGACGCCAGGATATAAAATGAGAGGAAGTGTGTGATACTGCCCTGTCATGTAGTCCGAAACCAGAATGGAAATCTGCAGATGTACATATATGTAGTTAAGTTAGCATTTAAAAAAAATGGAGGCGGTTACCTCCACCAAAAAAATATTAAAAAAAAACTCTACCTGCAGGTCAGAGGGTCAGTAGATCAAGTCCCAGCTATGCTTGTTTACATTAACCAATGTCTGTAACTAATTCAAGATCTCTTCATATTTCAGATTTGTCTGGATGCATGATTATATATGATAAGAAAATGAAGTGTCACATATATAACTGGGGACTCATGGGTCTCGATGCTCAGCTGAATTTGTCTATAAGGATATATTTTTTAGCTTTTTTCAAAATAAGGGTCCTGTGATCAGCTTGAAACCAACCTGTCTACCCAAATTTGAGTAATCATCCAAAATTAATTTGTGAATGGATGGGCCTGTGACCTTGACCTTTTATGAAGTGACCCCAAAATCAAAAGGAACCTTCCCGTATTGGCAGGTACGTCACATGTGGAAGATGGAAGGTTTTGGATGAAAAATTTAGCTTAAAATGCATCCACAATCTTTTTAAAGAAGTGGGTCCTGTAATCTTGTCCTTTGATCTCATGACCCCAAAATTGACACAGTTCCAACTTAAGTGGTGGGCCATATATAAGTCAAGTTTGAAACCAATATTTCAATCCAAACTAGAGCTATCACCTGGAAACTAATATGTGGATAGATGGCCCCCTGACCTTTGACCCCAAAATCCATAAGTTTCTTCCACTATTGGCAGGTCAGCTATATGTGCAAGATGATAGTTTGTGGATGAAAAGTTTTTCTAAATAAGTGGGTCCTGTGATCTTGACCCTTTACCTCATGACCCCAAAATCAATAGATTTCTTGGCTAGAGGTGGGCCATTTATCCACTTATTCAAGCAGGGCCCTAATAAACACCAGGGATACAGGTCACAGATGAAACCACAGTTGCGAATCTGATAGTATCAATATAATCTGTCAGTCTCAAAATAAAGGAAAAATGCATCAATATTATAAAAAAAATACAGGTAGCACCACCAGTCTTCAGGAACAGAAGAAACCAATCATAATCAATAAACACACCAGGTTTCAGGACACTGGATGAAACCACAGCTGAGAAACTGACATAATTGCTGTCACTTAACAGTCTCAAAAACAGAAAAAAATTCTTCACAGGAAGAGGCTTCTTTCCTACGTCCCACTAATAAACAATGGCCACTTATTAGGGACACCATGAACCACAGATACATATGAGATATGTCAACCGGGCCGTAAAGTAAATAATATTCATATCGTGAGTGGGGAAGGTACCAAAAATTACGCTTTTGCCTCCTTATGCCATTGATGCAAATTTTGTTTGGCAAGTTTTTCGGAGCAATTATAGTTCTAATCCTTCCTACAGGCTGGGGAGCGATGGAAATTCATACCAAAACTGTCCTTATCAAGCTCTCTATTTCATTTCATTCAATCTTATTCACTTCTTACTTCTGTCACTGCACACCACTGAATAACCTCAAGAAGACTTTATACGGCACTACCTGGGTTTGAACCTGCCATCTCATGCTTACTAGTACTACACCCTAACTCGCTAAGCTAACTTGCTGAGATACTGAATTGTGGTGTTCTGATTAATTTGAATCTGAGTAATTGAAACACCAACTGACGGTCAATTGCTAAACTAATGATGTAGTAAATGAATATATATTTATTTTATATTTGGGGTTGCACCCCAACACCCCCGCTTGGTGATCATGGATATACCAGGAAAGGAAGACCATTTTTAAAGTGATATATGGATACAAATATGACTAGAGAAGAGAAACTAAGCATTTACAGAAGTGAAACATGCTTGTTAAGGCACAACTGAGGTTTGTTATTGTCCAGTTGGGACCTGGGGTATAGGTACTGGTGTAGGCATGATTCTATAATTCTGCCAGTTTTTCTTATGTAGAGATAATCGTTAAAAATCAGATGGAACAGACTATAATAACAAGATTATGACTCAGTGTATATTGACGGACGTTATGTTTAGGATTTATGTAATATAGGAGAGTGCAAGTGGAAGATAAAAATAAGTTGTAAAATTAAGGTGCAAGCAGCAGTATGACTTCATGCATATCCTATAGTTGTTGGCTGCGTTCTATAGTAGTACCATAACTTTTATAGTCCGTTCCACCAACCGTGAAACACTGTTTTTTCTCGATCATTTTTAAAAGAATTAAAAACGAACAAAGATTTTTGGTACAGAGGTAATTGAGAACGTGACCTAATTTTCTGATAGGAAAAATACTACATACCCGAGATGAATAGCCTGTAATGAACAAAAATCAAAATCCAGGAGAAACTCGTGGGCTGTTTACGACATTTTGTGCATGGTCAACTGACAAGATTCTGCCTCGCACGCGCGTGACGTCATAAGCGGTGTTCCATATTGCAGGAGATAGAATCCCGCTGTTTGGCGATGTGAGGTGGTCAGACAATAATAGCAGCTAGCACGTTACTATTATTAATACATGCATGTATGTAGCCCCTGTTATATCATATGATTGTACATGAATGATGAATGGCACCCCTGCTCTCTCCCTTCGATATGCTGTTTAAGAGTCATAGGAGATTCTTTTAAGTTTGAAAAAAAAACCTGATACATTTACATCAACAATAACTGAAACATCTCAGCTTAAATAGTTAAAAAGTGTACGTCGGTATTCATCATAAAACAACCATGTATCACCTGAATGTGCTTATAACAGTGACACCATTCAAGTGTTATTTCCACCACCACCACCACCACCCATAATTTAAATATTGATGGAAGATTACTATTCTTATGACCTTATCATTGATTACAAGCAGTGTTTATAACATTCACAATATTAATGGTTAAAACGGCAAAACTTGGGTACACGTACACGTGTGCCCTATAAATATTCTCCGGGCACGTCCCCACGCAGCATCACCTTTTACAATGTATCACTGGCGGCTGTCTGAGCAGAGGTCACACAGTCCATTCAACCCAATGTCAATGTCAAGCTCCGCACATCTATATATGTATGCAGTTGAACAGCATTGATGAAACTATGAAGTGGTTAAAATAAAGCCCAGTAGTGTTGGGACGATACGGGTTTTTGATATCATGATAATTATTCAAATTTTATAGCGATATACCGTGATATCTCGATATATTTAATTATATATAATGGCATTAATAAGCCATCAATAATGATATTTATAACAACCACCTTTAAAGTCTTGACTTTATACAAGGGGTTAAGTATTAATATCATTTATACCAATTGTGCCAGTACCACAGAATGACTCATTAAGTGATGTAAGTTCCATGAAGGTCCTGCAGGTGTGCAAGCTTGAGGCGCGGGAAGTCCTGCCCCCATCGTCGAATCACGCTTGTCAGAACTTTCCATCAGTTTCCTATAGCTACATAAGAGCCGGAGAATCCCGGCGAATTTTCGGAGAGCGTGTCATACCAATCATGGCTAAATATACCATCCTAATTTTTTATGGCAAAATATGCAACCCGTATGGAATGTTCGATTCAGTTGTGACACTTTTATGTTGACATTTTCGTTCCATGTAATAAAAGCATAAATATGTGTAATTATTGCTCTTCAATTCTAATGTTATTTTCTCCTGGAATTCTCAAGCTTTTGTCCTCTCTCATCCTGCTACTTCCGGACATTTCCGACTAATCCGGAAGTCTGTAAGCACACTTTTCCACCTACATGCGGACATTTCCGACTAATCCTGAAGTCTGTAAGCACACTGTTCCACCCACACGCGTGTATTCAAATACATGTGGTTTATAAAAATAAATGTGATTCTTTGAAATAAATTTATTTTGAACCTCAAGGGCTTGCTTGTGAACTAAAATTGTGAACACAAAATGATATCGTGGTATCGCGATAATGGGAAAGTTGACGGTATGATAACCGTAGCTGTCAGATATTGTGATAATACCGTATACCGGTAACTGTCCCAACCCTAAAGCCCAGCATCCTCATTCTGTATAAACCAACGAAACATGTTTCACCATATCCTGTTCACCAAGCTTTACTGGGAGGAAAAGTAGTAACATTTCCATAAAACAATGGGTGAAGATGCATCAACCCAATTTTATACATGGTCACAATGACAGGAAAAGTATTGGCGATGTATAAACAAATGATCGAACCTCATGGGACAACATTTCAGCTTGGCTAGAGCAGTCCAATATTTGAAAAAGGGGTTTGACACATTGATATATTGTAAATGTACCAGTTCTTTTGAATTTTGTTGATAAACAAATGGAGTATTAATGATAAAATCACAATTCATTTCGTGAATTCAATACCATGACTATTAAACGGACGGTAGCTTTTCATTTTCTTAATTTGCAATCCTTGCTTTGTTACCCACAGTTTGTGCTGCCATGGAGCCATGATGCCTATATTGCCTACTATGACAGGGTACTTCCTGCGTACACGTATTACAAGTTCACAAAATACATAAGTGTATCTTAGAACAGGATTCCCGGTAGTGCAAAACACATTGGTTTAAAGTGGATTTACCTCAGGCTCTGGTAACAATGATGAATAAAGTTCTTCAGACACATATGATACGTGGATAAAAATAAGCAATATAAATTGCGTCAGTTTTGGATAATTATGCCATTTATGTTGAGTGATACCGCTATCAGCTTGCGGGGCTTGCCCATGTACTCAAGATCCGAGAGTACAGCGCTCGCGCAAGGGATGCTGGAAACTTGCTAATGCCATCCAGTAGCACGTAATATGTATTTTAATACAAGGATGATTTTTTTCATATGGTGCCGTATTTACCGCATAAAATGTTCACGAGTCCAGTGAATGCGGACGCTGTCAGCTGGCTTGCACACTGACAAACACGGAGACTCGCACATGGCACTTTGATTACAAGACAACCAGTGGTGCGTATAATTATAAATATGAAGCGGCCTTTCCTCAGGTGACGCGAAATTCAATGTTTATCAAGCTTGTATTATTGGACTACGTCAAGAAATGAATGTATTATAACTGGTCAACAAAATTCAAGAAAGGAACCCGAGTTTCCGCGGGATATAAATATGACGAATTTCCTCACAATTTCCTAGTTTCTACAAGGTAGCATTGAACTTGCACACAGTTAAATGTCGTAAAATAACGTAGTTCCTGAAAGTCCTACTGGGTCATTACCTCACTGGTACAACGAAATAAATTCGAACCTGACGGACGTCGTTTATGCAAACGTGATATATTTTGTGGGAAAACTTGGTGACTGTGATATGGTTGTGGACAGGCCAGGAAAATGTAATTTTCAATAATTTAAGATTAAAACACGGAATAATAAATGGGGAAGCCTTGGTTTCGTGCGCTGTCACTTGTCTACCGTAAGCCACTTGTGGATGTGGACGCTGATATGCAGTGGGTGTTTGGGGTGATCTGCCTCAAATTATGCAGAAGACTGACATTTCTTTGAAATAAATTTCTTTTTTAAAGAGGAAGGTGTCAATGCCCTGTAATGCACATTCTCTTGATATGTTAATTCTTAGTGGGTGCCATCTCCTTGATAATAATTTATAACCTATACTTGGGCCCTAAAATTGACCCTTTGATGTCTCTTATGAAATTAATTTGAATTGTAGCATAATACCTTTCTATGTTACTTTCCTATTTTCACTTGTAGCATCATAAAAAAATATACCACTGACCATTTTAAGAATAAAAAATTATAAAATCTCATTTCAATCATCAGTGTTAAAGTGATCATTATGCTAACAAAGTGATCCTCAGTAGCTGGCAGCTCCAACTTAAGATGCTGAAAAATAATTTGAACCAAAATTTGAGGCTCAACATTGGGGGGTCGTCTTATACATGGGGTCGTCTTATACACACATAAATACGGTAAGATATTGGAGCCTAGCTGGGTCTACTGAACACGGTGACTGACACCTGCTGACCTCTTCATAACGTGTATTCAGGAAATTCACGCGATGAACGTGACGTCATGGTTACGTCATTCCATTATGACGGCAAAGATTTCACATACAACGCCGTTCAGTTTGGCCAAGTTAGCTATGCACTTCTTACATAAACTAAACAACACCTCAGCGTCGTGATGTAAGTTGTTTTTAATACATTATCACTGACTTCATATAAAATTAGGTCGTTTTCTAGGCATTCACCGTATGGCTATGAACACAGATTATATCATCAAGGTAGAAAATTAACGTGAAAAAACAGTGTTTCACGGTTGGTGGAACGGACTATAGAGTAAACCCGGAAAATATCGGACACCCGGGTAATATCGGACACTTGCCTATAAATCCTCAGGAAATGGTCAGTTTTGGTAATCCTGACCGACAGCATGTGACAAGTTAAAGTTTATGATTTGTTTTGTTTACAACTTCCGTTAAATACAGCCAAAAATTAAATAAAAGGTCATTTTTTATTGGTTTAACATGGCTTCCACAGAACCAATGACCGGTCTCAGCCGTCCTGGAAAGTTCAGGCACGACACACTTGATCGGCGTGACCCAAAAACTAGGTCAAGTTTTGACAGTCAGAAGCGATGTCATGACCTGTTGACCAGTTTATATCACAGTCAGACTGTTTATTTTTCATATGTGGCATTTTGCTTGATTTAAAACAAAGATATTTTAAAATTTACTGTAATTTGTTAAGTGTCCGATATTACCCGGGTGGCAAAAAAAGGAACCTGGGTAATATCGGACACACGGTACCATGGAAAATGGCAATCATTATAAGGGGCTCTTTGAAGGATAAACAACGACACATTGCCGCTCAAGCAAAGATGATTAATTGTTATAATATCTGGAGTTATTTTTATAGCAGAACGACTGTATATAAGTTCATATTACACTGGGTAATAATGTCACATATTTGCTATATATATCGGCATTTAAAGTTGCTTGGATGCAACTTTTATAACTGAACATTTTACTAAAAAAATGCAAATATTAAAATGTTATACTTGTATATTATTATGTTTGCATATAATAATGTTAATTTGGATTTTTGCATTTAAATTATCACTGTATATTCATATAGGGTAAAACTAAGTTCCGGCATTTTGCATGCATCAGACTCATACCGTAACAGAAGTCTTCAATGTATTTTAGAATTACCAGAAATAAAGGTATTATTGATTTTAGACTGGGACATATTTTATCTGCATTTAATCTAGGGTGTTAGTAATTATTGATATTTTATACAAAAAAAACAGCTTAAAACATTTTAGTTTGCAAATTTCCGCGATCTGTGAGAACTGCCTTTCTGTGACAAATCGTCTGGCACTTTGCCAGTCACGATCTGGCAGTAAGGTCCATAGAATAAACCCACAAACACGGCTAATCCACAGGTTACCATCGGTAGAAAAACTGATCAAATGAAAGATTTGACAATGTTTTCCCATAAAACAATACGTTTTGAGCTTGTTATTGCGTCTGTGCCAGCTGTCAACGTGAGTTTTCCATGATATAATTGTCAACCCCTGCGCAAATTATCGCCGTTTAGCCTGGTGTCCGATATTACCCAGGTGGTGTTCGATATTACCCAGGTGAACCTCCGCGTTGTCTCTTGCAAATTTTTTGTACTGGAGGGCGCTTGACCTCTACGTGTTTAGTCTTAAAAAGATCTCCTGTTCGTGAGGTTTGAAATGCTACCCGGAAACCGGCGTTGTTTTGATTAGTCATGGAATGGTTAGCAGACGAAGCCAAAAGTGTCCGATATTACCCCCCCTTACTTTAGATTTATTCTGGACAGTGTTTCAGTGGTATATGGGGCATGTGTAACTGTTACACACGTCAAGTCATTCACATTTTACACTACTTTTTCACACTTCAGTTATTTTCTTTATCTAACCTTGCTTAGACTCCTGTTTTTATCCTCAACAACATCTAACAGAGATGTCCTCTGTGATTCCAGCAGAGAATCATCATCTCCTATGATGCTCGCCATATTGCCGCTGTTCCCATGGAAATGTCTAGTCTCGTCATATATTTATTTATAAATGGCCATTAATATCAACCAGATTCACTATGGATTCTTTTCAAAAATATATATCTCAAACATAAATGGCTAAGGAAATTTACAAATAATGCAATTATATTGAGAAATGGGGAAAGAAGGACTTCAAGTCTGAGATTAATTTGTTATTGCCAACTTCCGGTGTCACTGAGGAACGTCAAGAAAGAGACCGTTGACTGGAACCTTTGATGTTAGTGTACCATATGCGAGCTTTATCAGTGCTGCATTACTATAAGATATTCTGCTGACTTAGGTGTTTGAGAAATATCTGATTCCTGCTGGGATGGCGACTATCAGGAAATAAATTCAGTATGTTTAGGTGATACTCTATTATCGCCCACCCCCCCCCCCCCTTTTGGTCCATCAGAATGTCAATAGGTATTTTGAGCTAGCACATAGGACATGATTTGATCCTATTTTCACTTTCAGTTTGGAGGCCATGTGATCCATGTTTATAAGGCAAGTGGCTTAAATGTTCATGTGACATTCTTAAATCATACAGAAACTGATATCCTTATTGGAGTGATTATACTATGGCCAATCCCATGTGATTAGTCACACTTCAGCGTACTCAAGATCAACCAGGGTATCTGCACTTAGTCACAGAAAGGGACCTGCTTCATGCTGGGGGGGGGGGGGGGAGGGCTTTAAGTGAGTAAATTCCATGGTAGCGATTAGATTAAACCGGGCGTTATCTTTCACAAGTGTCACAGAATCTATATTCCCTGTAACCAACCTGAGGTATATTTAGTATAATTTATTTATCAAATATAATTTTATACATTATCTATTTTATATATTAATTATATATTAGGCAGTGGCTAAACAGCCGGCAGTTAAGTCCACTGGCTGAATTGCCGGCAAATTAATGAATGATCTATTACAGTGTTATAATTTGTACTTTCAATTATTATTTGAACAATGAGCTAACAATATAGTCCTGACTGGTCTATCTAATACTTATATAAGGAATTCTGTTCACGTCTGTTCGCAATGTTCTCTACTTGAAAACTGCGTTGTGTACAATAGTGTACCCTACCTCATTTTAAAGGTTATTATCCCCGCAGTGACATAGGCAATATGAGAATAAATAATTTTTAATGTACATATAATTTTAATGATTTTTCCATTTTTACTGACTTTCACGGAGGTTAGACTGAGCACAGCCGAACTGCCTTCGGCAATGACCGGAATGTGTGCATAGTGGTCACTCAACCTCAAACACTACTATTGTTCATATGAATAACGCTTGCTTTCTCCGAGGGATTTGAGCCTGTCGGGCCTTACATTTGAACGGGGCTCTCACCCACATGTGTGGTCAGTAAAAGAGCAAAACACGTTTCTCGCTTTATGAAATGGAGAGTTCAACCCAGGAGGATTAATGACAAAACCTAATTCATATCCCTATTTCGGGAACAGACGTGGGGTGGGTTGGGGTGGAGTGGTGTTGGAGGTTTCAGGCCTCAACATTTGTCTGATACGATGAAAAAAAAGGTTGCAGTGGCTGAAAATGGGATACGAACCCATGGAGTTCATGCATGGAGTCCTATTAGGTCCCCTTCTACTACTTATGAGGTATGCATATTTCTGTTCCTTTCTTCAGGAACAGTTTCCTTGCAACTTACTTTTAAGTAATCTTTCATGTGTTCCTCACATCAACCAAATCTTTATACATCCAACGATAGAGTAAAGTCAAATATCATAGCCTGCCTGGGCTTTAGTGTACTGATGTTTACTGCTAAAATGCTTCAAATGAAACGTGATTCCTGGTACCTATAGAGTAAGACGCGACGTACCTCAGTTCTAGCTCATCACTAAAGCCCTGTAAAGTCCATATGGTGAATCCCTGATATTTGCATATTACGGCATCACAAGGCTCCTGACGATTCCATCACATTTGCATATCAGGCCATCACGTCTACTGTGAATGGCATCGTTGCTATGGAGACGCTAACAGCGGTCCCATTGGCAACAGACAGCTCAACCTGCTTGGTAACATTCGCTCTGAAATCATGTTTTCAGAAAGTCCATAGATCTTCACGTCCTATGATATATCTCTGCTGTTCGAACATACGGTCCATGGGCCAAATTTTAAGTGCATTGTGGACAATGTCACATCGATTTTGTACTGTGTATTTGTTAGTGTTCAAGTTGCACTTGAAGGTCTTGTCACTGTTAAGTTGCCAACACGCTGAACGTCGTGATCGTTTCAGTCAGCCAGTACATGAATTACAGTTTGATGCTCGTCGCGTGTTGAACTGAATATCTCACGCTGATTGGCTGAGCTAGAGACACACTTCAAAACCAGCCTGCTGCGATAAGCGACGGTCTGATTAACGGTGACACACTGACTCGCTGAGGCTGAGGGTTATATATAGTGTTAAAAATTTTGCCGTATTCAAATAGCCGAGGACCGGCCTAACCATATTAAGACTAAATGGTAATATATATATATATATATATATATTATATACATATATAAAAAATATATATATAGCAAGTTGGAAGCCCACAATAGGCGGTTACTGAATTAACCATGTTGTTTTTTAAAAAGATTCTGGGAAAGACCACTATAATTACTCCTTACGTCACTAGGATAGACCTTAGTTCAGCGAGGCGGTGATGTCTGGCGCTGACTGTCCTGAACAGCCCAAGTTTACCAGTCGGTGAAATAAGAGGGTCAGAGAGAAGTAATTAGTTATGTTAGTTGCCGCGTGGTAGCAGTACCGACACTAAGTGCGACACAGTCAGGGCCATTTCATTGACTGGGCCAGTCTACAAATATCATTGAAAACCTGGATGCCCCCACGTCTCATTCTGGTTCGCAATGTAAACATCATCACTGATCAGGTCTTCAAGGTAAACATACCAGGGTATAAATTTCTTGCCACAAGGACAGCCCCACAAAATTAATGTGAAAAAATATTTATACACATCTTATTGAGAGATTTTCCCACTGAAAACCTATATTTTCTGTTAACTTGTAGAATAAAAAATGAGGCAACATTCCACATCTCAGTTTAATATATCTCCCCAACCCGGATAATAAGCCCGATATACTGGGTTTATCAGCTAGTATGTAATAGGTATGTTGAGTACTAATGAGTAGGTATTAAAAGTGCACATTTGTGATATTTACAGGGTAGATTTATGTAAAATTTCTGATAAAAAAATGTAATATTAACAGGATAGTTAATAGATTTTGTGATAAAATGTACCAGAAATGTGAATGTGTGTCCAGAGACTGATAATAGTTTATACACTAGTGTGCTTATGAGCAAACAATTAATAGTGTGTGAAAAAAAACAACTCAGGATATGTCATATATTTGGCCAAAGGATCAACTTATTACTTGATCAAAGGTATAATCAAACAATCTTACACCACACTTAATTAAAGCTGTTGAGCCTAGCTATTGTGTTGTGAGATGATGCAAAAAAATATCCACACCAAATGGCATTCTTACAAAAAGACTATCAAAATATCTAATTTGGTAAGTCAGTACTTTATTGTCAGCTCATTTTCAAAATATTGATGGAAAGTACACAGTATCACACTGAAATAGAGTATACAATGTTACATTCATTTGCTAGCAGTTCAGCCAGTGGTCAGGACTGCCAGCAAGGTCATTATTCCATTCCGGCTGTTTAGCCTGCGGACTAAACTGCCAGCACCCTAATGGCTGTTTAGCCACTTCCTATATATTATCTTTTACCATAGAAATCACAGAATTTATATGTCCTGTAACCAACCTGTGGAACATTTAATATAATATATTTATTATAAATATGTATTTATAAAATATAAATAAATATATAATATTTTATAGTTATATTTAATTATTTATCTACTGAATTGTGTTTTCTTATCAGATTTCAATATATAAAAATGTATTCTATGAGACTCTTTATAGGAAACTCTGTAAGTGATCATCCTAAGAGAGACTGCAATATTCCACAGACAGTGTGATTGTTTTAAGGGAAGGTTATATCGTGTATAAGTGATAAATCAGTCAAAGGTGTTTAAGGGAAATATACAAATACAATATTCAGTATTTTTATTTGTAAACTTTCTTTGTTAATACAAATATACACCATTAATAAATCTGAATGTTAAAACTATTCATAGATATTTTTTGATAAAAGAACAATAATTGCTGAACCCTAACATTATCCATACCATTCATGTGCAATCTTGCCAAAATATGATTTCTCAAGAATCCTTGTCATATATATATATATGTATGTATGTATGTGTATATCCAATATATACATACAATATACCTGAACTTCCATGTATACAACTCATGCAGTAGTCCGATATAAATTATAGGAATCATATTAAACCTTATATTCCTTTATTCAAATATAAAAAAAACTGTATATGAAACATATACATATCCATATGTTCAAATAGGGGGGGGGGAATGAAATCTATAAATACATATCAACAGGCATTCAGCAAAATCACTCAACTCATGTACTTGTATATTATTATAAAGCGGGACTTTTACTAATTCTGCGGGTTATACCTGCCAAGAGATGGAGTCGAAATTCTCTTATCACTTCAGACAGATTAAAAAAATATGAATATGTACATATTAATTTATGTCTATGGCCTTTGCTTAAGACAGAGTTGAGAAAATAAATGTCTCTGTACAATCAAGTTTATGCTCAATGTCTGTGGCATCAGATAGATTTCTCCATAACAATATATGCCACATTATGGCTGTGTAAGCATTTTCTTTTGTATTGGCAGGGGGCCGCTTGCATATCTCACATGTTGTTTTCATATATGTATTGTTTTGCAAATTAAAAAATATATATATTTAAAAAAAAGAGAAACATCTTTTATAATTGCAAAGGATGTAAATCCTGTATACCTGAAGATATTTTGATATTAGTGAAATAAATACAAGGGGACTTGACCACTCGCAGAAGGATCACAATTGATAACGTTCCTTTGGCTGACCACTGGCTAAGCACACTGCAAGCCTGACAGGGCAAAGTGCTGTGTGACAGATTACAGCCAGATTAAAGGGTCCCCTGCTGGGTCTCAAGGCAAGGCAAGTGAAGTTTCGCTCCTCGAGCACCTCCAGGGGGTAGGGGTCAGGACTCCTTGCTGTGGGCTCTTTAAGCGTGGTGATGAAAGGTGATGATGATGATCTTGATGCTGCCCTGTCCGCAGGAGCTGACAGACTAAAGATGCCGGCACTTTGTTGTTTTACACTTTTAATCAGGAGTTCATCTGGTTTTTGCGTTGTGAGTTGTGTAGCTGTTTACTTCCACCTGGGTCTCTTCTTCTTCTTAGTTTTTTCCAGGTTTGTAGTTGTTCTGGCACTGACTTGTTGCTGGTTTACACTTGTTCTGGAGCTGACTGGTGGTGGATTAGGTAGTGATCTAGAAATGGACTCTATATCTTCCCCTGCTTCAAGACGGTCTGTAAATGGTGAGCTGGGTGGCAATCCTTGCTGCTGTCGCTTAAATATTTCATACTGTCTTATGAAGTTGTAGTCTTCTGCTGTAGGCTGGAAAGTTGGCTCTTCTTCCTGGCAATCCTTATATTCGTCATCTGAAGATGCTGTCTCTGCATTAGTATCTTTGCTGTTATAGGATAGACATCTCGCTACTGCTTGTGTTGGTTCTGTCTGGGTCGCCACTGACGTCATCATTGGCGTTGTCTAGGTAGTCTGATGCTGTACTTTGGGTGGTCTTTTAGTCGGCATGCAAGCTGACTTGGTAGTTTTAATCCCTGTCTGGGTGGTCTTGATTTTCGTTTTGGCTGTAGCTTGAACTTCTGTTGTTTGGTAAGTGGGTGGTCATGACAGGTGGGTGGTCATTGTTGTGTGCTCCACTTCCATAGAAATGGCGTTCTGCTGACTTTTCTGTGTTGTTTCAGTTACAGTCCTATTTGTTGTTGTTTGATGGTAATTCTTCTTAAATTGGCGAAAATACTCGCACCTCCAGCAGGCTGTTGAATGGTTTCCATCACAATTCCCACAAATCGGTTGAGTAGTTGTACATTGTCTGGTAGTGTGGTCTTCACTTGCACATTTGTAGCACCTGGCTTTGTTGTTACAACTTCTGCTTGGGTGCCCCCAATGGAGACACCGTCCACAGAAATCGATGATAATGGCTCTGTATTGTTCCATGCGGAACCGTTCCGGTCCAATGGCGGTCCCATTCACTAGTGCTTGTGTTGCTGTCGCTTAGTCTGAATAGATCAACTTGACCCTCATTGTCGCTTGGCCCTGTCTGTTTCTCAGTCGAATGGCTGTAGTGGGATTCAGCTTTAACTAGTTCGAACTCTGTAATCTCCACTCGGACGCCCTTCATAACGACTGGAAATTCAAGTTTCTTGGCCTTGGTAAATCGTTTCTTCGGTCTATGTGTAGTCATAGTAACTTCTGTAATGTTTTCAAATACTCTGGTTGCCCTCCATCTATTCAGGTCAAGTAGTTGCTGACTTGCATCTTGTGTCTCCGGATGTAGATACAAGCGGTCTCTGGTCACTGCAATAGTGTCAAATTCCACCCCTAGGAACGTCTCTGTGATGTATCTCAGGCGTAGTATCCGATTATTCAGGATGGTATCAGTGATATAGTAGATAAGGAAGCCTCTTTCCATAGCGCTTATTTACACTGAGTGTATACACTGTGTGTAAACGGCTGTAGTCTTGTGGCACTAACACTCGGCACATCTGTACTGTTTGAAAGCTCAAACACAACTGTGCCTGCTGGGTCTCATGGGCTGGAGGCCTCCTGATCACCAACATACTCTCACTAGTCAGAGAGGGTGGATTCAGCAGGGTAAATCTACAGTGGGTGTGTAGCGGAATGTTCCATTTGTTCTTTACATATAAGATACTGGAAAAAAATTTTTTTTTTTTTTTTAAATTTTACAGACATATCCAGTGTATATATTACAAGTTTATATATTAAATTTTGGATGAGTGATAAAATTGGAGTCAGGGATAAAAGGGTTGTTTAAAATCATTCCCAATATTTAACTCAGTTTTCAGTTTACACATTTACAAACACATGTAATTTATCATTTGTTTAAGAACAAGAAAATATGCTTACAACTCTAACAGTTTAGGCATATGCATAACTCCTAAACAAACAACAGTGATGCCACACTTTTCTAATCCCATAGCCTTCAGTAATTAGGGAATAGTCAAGGTTAATCAGCAGTTTTTAGCTCAGCTGACTTTCAGTCATGCTGGGCTATAGCCATGGGTCTTTGTCTGGCGTCCTTCCGTCTGTCCGTCCGGCCGGCCGGCCGTTAGCAGGGCACAAATCGTAACCGTAGGGGCTAGGGCCATGAACCCTATGCAGTCTTAGAGGTTATAAAAAGATCTCCTTGCAAACCTGAAATTAGGTCACTGCGACCTATATTTTCGAAGTTATGGGGTGTGTTTGCACCCCCAGAAATAACTCTTTGAGACAAAATTTTCATCCTAAACCTTCCATCTTTCACATACAGCTCACCTACCAACAGGGGAAGAACCATAATTTTTTTAGGTCAAAAGGTCAAAGGTCAAGGTCACAGGGGCCTCTTCTTTGAAAAGCCTGTGGATGCATTTTAAGCCAACCCTTTCATCCCAATTCTTTGATCTTTCACATATAGCTTACCTACTAAGTTGGAGAAGAATCCTATAGATTTTGAGGTCACAAGGTCAAAGGTCAGGGTCACAGGATCCACTTCTTTGAAAAGGTTGTGGACACATTTCAAGCTAGACTTTTCATTCCAAACCTTCCAGCACTGATATCGCTTCTCTGCCAACAGGGGAAAAGACCTGTTGATTTTGAGGTCAAAGGTCAAGTTCACAGCACCCACTTCTTGCGTGGAGTCTTTTTCAGGCAAACTTTTCAATCTGTACCTTCAATCTGTCATATATGGCTTACTTACCAATAAGGGAAGAAGCCTATTGATGTTGAGGTCAAAAAGTCAAAGGTCAAGGTCACAATATTTAATTGTTCTAAATGCTTGTGAGCATATTTCAGGTGTAACTGTTCAACCCAAACCTTCAGTCTTTCACATATGCCACATCTATGCATCACTCAGTTTGACTCAAACTTCATATTTATGGGTCTTTTTGCTTGAATAAATAACTTATTGATTTTGGGGTCAGCTGGTCAGCAGGTTAAAGGTTGCAGGTCAAAGTTATTCACCCATTGGTTGCAAAGTAATTACACTAGATTTAAGTGGTTAGTAGTTACCCATCATTTAGAAAGAATCCAGTTGATATATGGGCAAAAGGCCAAGGTCATAGGTCAGGGATGTTCACAATTACTTATTTTATAGACCATCTCTATTTTTCTTGTATATATAACCATCCCACTCCAGCTGGTACATCTCCCTGTGTGGCTGTAATTGTGAGTGACACTGGTGACATATGACTCCCTTTTGTATCAGCCTATTAAGTGATAAGGCTCAGTGATAAGTACCTCGTTGCTTCATAACAAAAACACTGTTGTCAGAATGCTTCAGCCAGGCATTAAGACTATGAGAGTATAGTATTAAGGTTTAGCTACTGATTTATAAGATGATGGGAACATTTTGCAGTTTATTTTATGGAATCCTAGCAATAAACTTAGTTTCCTAGATATCTGAATATTTTAATATATATCACCACATATAAAAGCAAGTGTTTTTTCTCATAATATGTGGATGTGTACCTTGATTTAGGATGGCTTTTTGTTTTATTTCAAGACTCTTAGTCATGCTTTCTGCATTTCTTTTCTTTCAGGTTTGGCAGTTTACCTACCCTGCTGACCCCATTGAAAAGCAGAGTGATAATAAAAAATACTGGACTTACACTTTTTACAATTGCATATCTATAAATCTGATATGAGGGCCTGGACATGCCTTTTGAATTATTTTGGGCATCCATTACTGGATAATTTGCCCCAAGTTTGGTCTCTTATTGGAGAATGTGGGATATCAAATGTCATACTTGTCAGAGATCCATTATGTCTGCCAGTTAGCCACCTTAGAAATTCTTTCTTCAGTGCAGTTTCAGTAATTTTTCTTTAATGTTTGGTCCGATTTAGAGAATGTTTGTTGTCTGCTTTCAGACTTGTCAGATGTCCAATATGGACACCAGGCAACCATCTTTTAATTCCTTTTGATCATTTTATCTCAAGAACAGTTAAAGTGAATGCAGTTGGATGTATATTTATGTAATCGTGTAAAGGATTGGGTCAAATATTTCTGAATAAATATTACCATCATTTATAAAAGTGCAGTACAGTTGGCTTGTATTGAATAAAAATTCACACAGAAGCACCTGTTTCTCAATAATTCTTGCATGTATTTTCTTGATTTTTGCTATATATTTTGATCTTATATTTGCCCTTTGTGGTGTTCCTTTTGAGACTGACAGGTTTCAAGCAAGCTGTTGGAATAGTTCCTGATAGCTTAACAATCATGCATTTTCCTCAGACCATCAATTCACTGTGTTTTAACCAGACATAGGTGATATATATTTCTGTTGTCATAGAAAATTTTCAACAAATTGGCAAATTGGTTCTTCAAAATTTGACTGGAAGTTGTGAATCTCAGTCCATGATGTCACAGGTCATGCTTGGCAGCTGAGCGTCATGACCCATGGGTCACTTGTCTTAAAATATATGCAAACACTGAGGCCAATATTGGTAAATGTAGCTTTAAAAAATAATTATTTATAATACTAAATTTTCCACAGGTTGATTACGGGGTATTTAGATTCCATGATACTTAAGGTAAAAGATAACGCTCGTTTAGCTTAATCCCTAGCATGGCAGTTATTGATCAGAAACTCAATTTCTCCCTCAACTCGATCAAAATATGACCATTGACAGACGTGACCATATCCCATAATCATCTAAAGCAACTATCTGAAGGGTATTTTATTGAAAATTTAGGCCGGTATTATGGGGCATCCTGCGGAATTTCTGTGTTTTGGACGATCCCAATTTAAGTACAGTTAACATGTTCATATAAGCAACCCCAGTCTCTTGAACGATCATACAACAGTTGTTGTGGTTATCTAGTGTTCTCACATGGTATGGGTCAGCATAGCAGCCTAAAGCTTGGTCATTATGACCTGCTCAAAGTTTGTGTTAGCATAATGTAACGCAGGTTAAGAATGCAACTGGGGAGGTCAGACCACTGTCATACGAAGCACATAACATACGTTACACCTGAAGTCAGACCCCTTTCATACGAAGTAGTCCGTTATACTATATTTATAGAATGCCTCGCGCATGATGATTGATGGTTTAGGTGAAGACCTAAAGAGAGTTATACACAAGATGTGGACAGAGAAAAACTTGGGTATTTTTTTCAGGGGGAGGGGGTTCCAGTGAACAGAACAAAATATATTTTAAACCAATGTAGATCAAGAAGAACATTGATGAAGGTAGTAATGCCAGTAACAGCTAAATATCTTGTTCAGAACTTTAATTTTATCAGATTTATTTATTTTTGTCACAATATCACTGTGTTAATTGATTGTATGTATTTATATGGTATCACTCTTCTCTTGTTGAAGACAAATGCCATAAAAGACTGCTTGGATTACTAAATTATTCCTTTATGAGTGTGCAATTTTAGTGTCTTTGGTTGTAGAGTTAAAGAAATATGGCAGTCACCAACCCGGTCATTTTCATCAGACCTCAAGACACCGAAGATTCAGAGAAAACTTTGAAAAGAAAGGGAAGTAGCTCAAATGTGGAAGAATTAGACGGCAAGAGTGTGAGAAAATTTTATGAAAATATTGTTGCTGAGGATGACAGTAGGGTCATTTTGGAACATAGTGAGAGAAGGGACTCAATGTGGCACCGTAAGCAGAAACGCAGAAAAAAACATGCAGCATCTGTCAGTACAAATCCTCAAGGAACAAGGACGTTAACCAGTATTGACAGTGATCTTACATTTTACAAATTCTTGCGATTTGTTCAGGATGGAGAGCTTAAGGGAATGCAGAAATGCCTTTCAGACGGTTTCAATGTTAATAAAAAAGATCAGTTTGGATGGACACCTTTAATGTGTGCAATAAGGGCAAAGCAGAAGGTAGCTGTACAGGTGTTAATGGAGTCAGGAGCCGATGCTTCTGTCACTGATTCTGCTGGGAAAACTGTATTTGATCTAATGAAAGATTTTTCTCACAAAGACAGAGAAACCTTTACAGATTTACTTCAAGGTAATCCATCAAAAAGTGAGAAAATAAGCAATGCAGGTTTATCTGGTAGAACTGGAACCACCCATTCTGGAGGAAAGACACAAGAATTCTATTGTGATATTTGTCAGAGAAACTTCACGGATATTTCCAGAAATAAACATGAAACATCCACTGTTCATCTTTTTAACTGTCAGCTCAAGCCCAAACCAACAATGTTAGGAATACCTGCCAGTAACAGAGGCTACCAGATGCTGTTAAGAAGCGGCTGGAATGAAGAACAAGGGTTGGGTTCAAAAGGACAAGGTCAGAGATTTCCTGTGAAAACTGTACTTAAAAGGGATCGCCATGGTCTTGGGAATAAGCCAGAAACAAAAACGGCTAGAGTGACTCATTTTGGGCCAAAGGACAAAGATGCCATTGAAACAGTAAATAAAGGAGAACGAAAGATGAGGACTGCTACACTCAGTAAAAGACAGAGGTCTAAGAAAGAAAGAAAAGATAAACAGTTTGAAGTTAATTTCCGCAGAGAGTTTCATGGCTTTGATTGAAAATAATTGAAAGCTTTTTAGAAAAAAAATGACTGTCTTTGAAAATCTAAACCTCTTTCTGCAATCTTTATTATGAATGTGATCAATTTATCAGCATATATAGTCTTGACAAGATACTGCTTACATACAAAGATAAATTGTGAAGAATTGGCTTGGCTTCACTACTATGATATTGGGCTGTAATTTCCTACAAAAGTGATCTACTGGTATACTATACTAACACTCTACAACCAAGGCAAGGAGGTTCATTTATAAACACCATTTCACCACACATGCCACTCTAAAATGGTATCTCAAACACATGGAACCTGGTGACTTCCAGTGAGGAAGAGATGACAGATATTACTCAGACCCCAAAAGCAGCAGCTGAAAGTCTTAGATAAGTTGTAGGGATGGGCTAAAAAAATATCAAGTGAACAAATTTAATCACATCTGTAGTCATTATGGGTTTGTATTGTATTAAGTATCTGTGTTTGCGTTCTTCTGACTGGAGGCCTGTATCTGCAGCCCTGGAAAGATGGCTTCATCCTGGAAGATGCTGCAGAACCTGATGGAGGTGGAGGAGACTGCGGAGGAGATCCTGGCTGACCGTCAACAGATTGTCGATCTAGACAGGAGGAGACAACAGACCAGAGAAGCTGTCAGGTGGGTAGTTTTAACAGGAGCTCATTTTCTGCAGTTGATCGCCCAGGTTGTTTTCTTTTTTTTTCCTATTTTCATTAACCTAGTTTTTAGCTCAGCTGACTGTAAGTCATCTGAGCTATAGCGATCACTCTTTGTCCGTCGTCCGTCCGGCCGTCTGTCCGTTAACAAGGCACAAATTGTAACCATTGGACCTGGAATCTTCTAACTTTACATCCAGACAGGTCCATACAAAATCTCCTTGGAAACCTGGAATTAGGTTTCTGTTACCCATATTCTTCAAACTATGGGGCTCCAAAGTACCCCCCAGCATAATGAAAAATTTGATACAAAAGCTCAAGTATCTGAACAACTAATGCATTGATCACCATGATTCTCAGCATGGATATTGATCATGGAGTGTTTCATCAGTTTCTGCAGACTGGTGGCGCCACCTGTATTTTTTCTATTTTTTACGATTTTTTTTTCTCTATTTTTGGGACCTCAAAAGATGCCGTCATCTGTAAACAGGGCACAAATTGTAACCCCTGGACCTGGAATCTTCTCACTTTACATCCAGAGAGGTCCATTATAAGTCTTCTTGGAAACCTGGAATTAGGTCTCTGTTACCCATATTCTTCAAACTATGGGGCTCCGAAGTACCCCCCAGTATAATGAAAAATTTGATACAAAAGCTCAAGTATCTGAACAACTTATGCTTTGATCACCATGATTCTTTGCATGGATATTCATCATGGAGTTTTTCATCAGTTTCTGCAGACTGGTGGTGCCACCTGTATTTTTTCGATTTTTTTCGATTTTTTCTCTATTTTTGAGACCTTAAAAGATGTGGTCATCTGTTAACAGGGCACAAACGTAACCGCTGGATCTGGAATCTTCTCACTTTACATCCAGAGAGGTCCATGAAAAGTCTTTTTGGAAACCTTGAATTAGGTCTCTGTTACCCATATTCTCTGAGCTATTGGGCTTATAAGCACCCCCATCATAATTAAAAATTTGATACCAAAGCAGGGCACAAATCATAAACATTGGACCTGGAATCTTCTAACCTAAAATCCAGGGAGGTCTATGAAAATCTCCTTGGAAACATGTATTTAGGTCTCTGTTACCCATATTTTCTGAGCTATGGGGCTTATAAACATTAGCACCCCTCAGAATAATTGAAAATTTGATACCAAAGTAGGGCACAGATCATAATCTTCTAACTTGACATCCTGAGAGTTCCTCAAAAGTTCTCCCCAGAAACCTGAAATTTGGTCACAGTGAACTATGTTCTTCAGAGTTTTGGGGTATGTATGAGCACCCTAGAAATAATGCAAAATACACATAAATTGCCAGATTTATCATGAAAGGCAGGTTGGTTTGTCATCAAATTTGTTGTACTTTATGGATCTTGATGAACTTAAGCTAATATGCATGAACAATAATGCCACCTACATTACCTTAATTAGTTGTCTGTGCAAGGACATATTGTCAACATGTCAGTCGGCTGAGCGTCATGACCCACGGGTCACTTGTTACATTACTCTGTAAAACAACTGTTATTAACATAGAAAAAACTTGTAAAATACTGCAAATAACTGCAGTTCTTGCTGTATGTTTAGTTAAACTGCACTATTATTTGGTAGTGTTAACTTTAAAGCATGTCCTTTCATATAATTACAGATTAACACGTATTCTGAGTGAGATGTAAACATCCAGTCCTTTAATGCATAAATTAATTTAGATATAATTAAGTGATATCAGTTGGCCATTTGAGAATTTGTTTTAAGGGGCCCATGATTCAATGCATGAAAGCTTTATGTTCATTTGGTTTCTCGCTGGGGTGGGGTAGTGTTGTGATTTGTTTCTCTATTCACTACTGATAATGAATGTTTGAAGAGTATGTAAAAAATGTATGTTTATGCAAGTATTGACATGGGGCTACCGTTTTACAACCAGTCATGACAGCCTGAGAGGAAAATCCTCTATTGGATCAAAGTTATTCAGTCCTCCTCCTCCACTGGACTCTCCGCTTATCAAGCATGCCTGCTAATTGCCCCATACAAGGGGCCTGTTCCTGATTGGGGTGTTTGTAGAACACAAGGTAGTGGCTGCTGACAACATGAAGACATGAGGCTGGGGTACCTAGTCTCCTTGCTAATTAAATATCAAGCTTATACATGGTCAAGCTTCTTGTGCACTGACATTATCAGTGTCAGATTATGATACCTCACTGATCATTACCAGATATTTAGTTGCACTCATTAATATCAGAAATCCAACATACAAAGGTTTTTTACACAAGGGTATAAAATACCTGCTTTTTCATGAAGGTGTAATTTTCTGCAGTTGATCTACACAAAAAAACAGATAACAGTCCTGAAAAACTGTCATGTAGTTATAACAGATGTGAGTTTCTGCTTTTCAACCTACTAGAATGAAGATTTGTTTCCTAGTCAAAGCCATGAGGGTGTTCTAGCTACACTGCCTGCCTGTCTGTAGTCTCCACCAGGATGGGTGTTCTAGTTACACTGCCTGCCTGTCTGTAGTCTCCACCAGGATGGGTGTTGTAGTTACACTGCCTGCCTGTCTGTAGTCTTCACCAGGATTGGTGTTGTAGTTACACTGCCTGCCTGTCTGTAGTCTCCACCAGGATTGGTGTTGTAGTTACACTGCCTGCCTGTCTGTAGTCTCCACCAGGATGGCTGTTCTAGCTACACTGCCTGCCTGTCTGTAATCTCCACAAGGATGGGTGTTGTAGTTACACTGCCTGCCTGTCTGTAGTCTCCACCAGGATTGGTGTTGTAGTTACACTGCCTGCCTGTCTGTAGTCTCCACCAGGATGGCTGTTCTAGCTACACTGCCTGCCTGTCTGTAATCTCCACCAGGATGGGTGTTCTAGTTACACTGCCTGCCTGTCTGTAGTCTCCACCAGGATGGGTGTTCTAGCTACACTGCCTGCCTGTCTGTAGTCTCCACCAGGATGGGTGTTGTAGGTACACTGCCTGCCTGTCTGTAGTCTCCACCAGGATTGGTGTTGTAGTTACACTGCCTGCCTGTCTGTAGTCTCCACCAGGATTGGTGTTGTAGTTACACTGCCTGCCTGTCTGTAGTCTCCACCAGGATGGCTGTTCTAGCTACACTGCCTGCCTGTCTGTAATCTCCACCAGGATGGGTGTTGTAGTTACACTGCCTGCCTGTCTGTAGTCTCCACCAGGATGGCTGTTGTAGTTACACTGCCTGCCTGTCTGTAGTCTCCACAAGAATTGGTGTTGTAGTTACATTGCCTGCCTGTCTGTAGTCTCCACCAGGATGGCTGTTGTAGTAACACTGCCTGCTTGTCTGAAGTCTCCACCAGGATGGGTGTTCTAGCTACACTGCCTGCCTGTCTGTAGTCTCCACCAGGATGGGTGTTGAAGTTACACTGCCTGCCTGTCTGTAGTCTCCACCAGGGTGGCTGTTGTAGTTACACTGCCTGCCTGTCTGTAGTCTCCACCAGGATGGCTGTTGTAGTTACACTGCCTGCTTATCTGTAGTTTCCACCAGGATGGCTGTTGCAGTTACACTGCCTGCCTGTCTGTAGTCTCCACCAGGATGGGTGTTCTGGCTACGCTGCCTGCCTGTCTGTAATCTCCACCAGGATGGGTGTTGTAGTTACACGTCCAGCCTGTCTGTAGTCTCCACCAGGATGGCTGTTGTAGTTACACTGCCTGCTTGTCTGTAGTCTCCACCAGGATGGCTGTTGTAGTTACACTGCCTGCTTGTCTGTAGTCTCCACAAGGATGGGTGTTCTAGCTACACTGCCTGCCTGTCTGTAATCTCCACCAGGATGGGTGTTGTAGTTACACTGCCTGCCTGTCTGTAGTCTCGACCAGGATGGGTGTTCTGGCTACACTGCCTGCCTGTCTGTAATCTCCACCAGGATGGGTGTTGTAGTTACACGTCCAGCCTGTCTGTAGTCTCCACCAGGATGGCTGTTGTAGTTACACTGCCTGCTTGTCTGTAGTCTCCACCAGGATGGCTGTTGTAGTTACACTGCCTGCTTGTCTGTAGTCTCCACAAGGATGGGTGTTCTAGCTACACTGCCTGCCTGTCTGTAATCTCCACCAGGATGGGTGTTGTAGTTACACTGCCTGCCTGTCTGTAGTCTCGACCCGGATTGGGTTGTAGTTACACTGCCTGCCTGTCTGTAGTCTCCACCAGGATGGCTGTTGCAGTTACACTGCCTGCTTGTCTGTAGTCTCCACCAGGATGGCTGTTGTAGTTACACTGCCTGCTTGTCTGTAGTCTCCACCAGGATGGCTGTTGTAGTTACACTGCCTGCTTGTCTGTAGTCTCCACCAGGTTGGCTGTTGTAGTTACACTGCCTGCTTGTCTGTAGTCTCCACCAGGATGGGTGTTCTAGTTACACTGCCTGCCTGTCTGTAATCTCCACCAGGATGGGTGTTGTAGTTACACTGCCTGCCTGTCTGTAGTCTCCACCAGGATTGGTGTTGTAGTTTCACTGCCTGCCTGTCTGTAGTCTCCACCAGGATGGCTGTTGTAGTTACACTGCCTGCTTGTCTGTAGTCTCCACCAGGATGGGTGTTCTAGCTACACTGCCTGCCTGTCTGTAGTCTCCACCAGGATGGCTGTTGTAGTTACACTGCCTGCTTGTCTGTAGTCTCCACCAGGATTGGTGTTGTAGTTACACTGCCTGCCTGTCTGTAGTCTCCACCAGGATGGGTGTTGTACTGCTTTGTAGTTACACTGCCTGCCTGTCTGTAGTCTCCACCAGGATGGCTGTTGTAGTTACACTGCTTGCTTGTCTGTAGTCTCCACCAGGATGGCTGTTTTAGTTACACTGCCTGCTTGTCTGTAGTCTCCACCAGGATGGGTGTTCTAGCTACACTGGCTACCTGTCTGTAATCTCCACCAGGATGGCTGTTGTAGTTTCACTGCCTGCCTGTCTGTAGTCTCCACCAGGATTGGTGTTGTAGTTACACTGCCTGCCTGTCTGTTGTCTCCACCAGGATGGCTGTTGTAGTTACACTGCCTGCTTGTCTGTAGTCTCCACCAGGATGGCTGTTGTAGTTACACTGCCTGCTTGTCTGTAGTCTCCACCAGGATGGGTGTTCTAGTTACACTGACTGCCTGTCTGTAATCTCCACCAGGATGGGTGTTGTAGTTACACTGCCTGCCTGTCTGAAGTCTCCACCAGGATGGGTGTTGTTACACTGCCTGTCTGTCTAAAGTTCTCCATTTGTTTTGTAGGTGTTTGAGGAAGGACCAGTCTGCAGGAAAATCCTGGGTATGTTTTGGAAACATGTTTATCAAACTTCCAAAAAAGCAGGCCAGGGAATTGCTTGAAAAAGGTGCAGTGTTTCAGTTTGTATTGGTATATAAATTAGTTTTTAAGTACAGATAAGGTCTATTTTAATTGTGTAATTATTTAATATTTCATATATTTAAAAAGATGTTAAAATTCTGTTAGGGAGCAGATATGAAATGCCTTTGTATTTTTCAATGGAACTTTTAAATGTGTTCTCATATCAGCTGGGTTTATCTCAGTCTTTCAAATTGTGATCTTCTTTTCATGTGACATCTTTTCACTTTCATATAGCCAGTTATTTTCTTTTCATGTGACACCTTTTCACTTTCATATGGCCTTTCATAAATCTATTTCTATTAGTGGAATTGAAAATTATCAAAACTTCAAATGGAAATTTCTATTATCATTATTTCTTAAGAAAAGTCTGTGACATGTTTGTTTCTCTCTGTTGAAATAAGATGAAGTTAGCCAGGTGAAAATGATATGCTAATGTTTCCAGTTTTCAGGTTAATCATGCTAAGAATAATCCTGGAGTCTGTTGCTATTTAATTAAGTTACAATTCATGTTGATGACTCACGTCTGGGGGTATTTGTGTCAAATGGTATTTGTTTTGACATAAGAATGTTACAGTGGTATTTAGGCCAGCTACCGGTTATGTGCTTAATTTTGTCCAGTATAATGTTGTTGCAACAGACACCATAGGTCATATTCTGTGTTCAAATAAAAAACATTGTATTAGCAATGTTTTAATGGTCATCTTCCATAATGTAAGTCAATCTTTTAATACTTATGTATTTTGTCCACAGATCATAAAGAACTTGATAAGGAGATAGACACCCTGAGAAAAAACCTCAAACCGAAGGTAGAGAAGCTGAGAGACCAGGAGGGTAAAGACAAGCTGACAGGTTTTAATCTGCAGCCGTTGTCTGCTGATGAACTTAAAGCCATTAACAGAGTTCTCTAGAGGATTATATTATTACAGGGGCACATGAACTGTTGGTCTGTAGCTACATCTAGTGGTTTGTGAGGAAACTCCACTAGCACAAAATCAGACTTGAGTTCATAAACAGAAAGGATTGTGGTGACATGTCTCATGGCACGGCAGTGACATCTGGTGGTTTTTTAGGAAGTTACACAAGTACTGTATCAGATTGTGTCAATTTAAAGAAGGAGCCTCCATAGGAAGATTTATTTTTTTTAAAGGTGCCCATTCACCTATCTTTTGAAAAAGAATCGATGTGATTTCTCGCTTCCTCTGTATATATTAAAGGGACATAATCAGGAGCAGTATTATGCTTATTATTTCACACTCTCAGTTCAGTTTTGCTTTATACAAAAGTTTCCCAGCAAAGCCATCCCAGCACAGTCTCAGTACCTCATATATGGGTGTTTGACATCTTGCTATTGTTCTGCGTGTTAATAAACAGTCCACGTGTGTCTGTTTACCATAAAAAGGCCAAGTGACGGGAGGTCCGATTGTGAGCCACAACACGCAATGTTTCAGCCAGCAGGAACATGCATTACACTTTTTGGACCAAGTCGGTCAGGCATCTCCTGATTGACATGTGTTGTGCCCAGGTGATACAGGCGCTGTGTTTCGCTGTGTTTATGTTGACGCCTGTGATCGCGCCGGTCCAATGTTTTTAACACTTGGTTATGAAAAGTTATTATTATGCCTCCATGAAGGTTGTATGAACATGTTTATCAACATTGTGTTTGTAAACACAGCTTTGTTGACAAATGGGAAAAACATGTAACCTTAGGTGGTAGGTTGCATATATGCAGAGGTAGAAGGGTCACTTGTTGCAAAACTCAGGCTTTTCTGATTTGCTGCCAGATGCCCTTGTTGAATTTGTTTTATTTTGATAGGCCCCCACAAATTATAAACACATTGATATAAACAAAACAGCCTATGTGAGGTGATATCAACGTTTTCCTGCCTGTTTTTTATGAAAGCTCCAAGGGATTACCTTTAGTTTATAAAGGTTGGATAGGTGATTGGGCCTCTTTTAGATGTAAGATTCTGCAAGTCTTTGACAGATGAACATCCTATACCAGATACTTAAACAATAAATGGATTGGTATTAATGTGAACAAAACTGATGAAGAAGAGGTCAGGAGGTCACAATGTTTCATAATTCAACTGGCTGGACCAGTGGTTATATCATTTTCGAATGGAATGTTTTTATAAAATTTAATAAACATATTTTCTACATCTGTTTTCCTATTGTAACAACCTTGTATGCTGTATGTTAACCACAGTTTCGTGGTAAATCTGTGGTATAACTGTGCAAGTCAAGCAGGACATCAGCAGCATCACACTGCATCATTAAGAGAATACACGTCGTTTCACGTTAACTGAACTCTCATCACAGGAGCTACTGGCTCACGTTAACTGTACTCTCATCACAGGTGCTTCTGCCTCGCGTAAACTTTACTCTCATCACAGGAGCTACTGGCTCGCGTTAACTGTACTCTCATCACAGGAGCTACTGGCTCGCGTTAACTGTACTCTCATCACAGGAGCTACTGCCTCGCGTTAACTGTACTCTCATCACAGGAGCTACTGCCTCGCGTTAACTGTACTCTCATCACAGGAGCTACTGGCTCACGTTAACTGTACTCTCATCACAGGAGCTACTGGCTCACGTTAACTGTACTCTCATCACATGAGCTACTGTCTCGCGTTAACTGTACTCTCATCGCTTGCGTTAACTGTACTCTCATCACAGGAGCTACTGGCTCGCGTTAACTGTACTCTCATCACAGGAGCTACTGGCTCGCGTTAACTGTACTCTTATCACAGGAGCTACTGCCTCGCGTTAACTGTACTCTCATCACAGGAGCTACTGCCTCGCGTTAACTGTACTCTCATCACAGGAGCTACTGGCTCGCGTTAACTGTACTCTAATCACAGGAGCTACTGCCTCGCGTTAACTGTACTCTCATCACAGGAGCTACTGGCTCGCGTTAACTGTACTCTCATCACAGGAGCTACTGGCTCGCGTTAACTGTACTCTCATCACAGGAGCTACTGGCTTGCGTTAACTGTACTCTCATCACAGGAGCTACTGGCTCGGGTTAACTGTACTCTCATCACAGGAGCTACTGGCTTGCGTTAACTGTACTCTCATCACAGGAGCTACTGGCTCGGGTTAAGTGTACTCTCATCACAGGAGCTACTGCCTCGCGTTAACTGTACTCTCATCACAGGAGCTACTGCCTCGCGTTAACTGTACTCTCATCACAGGAGCTACTGCCTCGCGTTAACTGTACTCATCACAGGAGCTACTGCCTCGCGTTAACTGTACTCTCATCACAAGAGCTACTGCCTCGCGTTAACTGTACTCTCATCACAGGAGCTACTGCCTTGCGTTAACTGTACTCTCATCACAGGAGCTACTGCCTCGCGTTAAGTGTACTCTCATCACAGGAGCTACTGCCTCACGTTAACTGTACTCTCATCACAGGAGCTACTGCCTCACGTTAACTGTATTCTCATCACAGGAGCTACTGGCTCAGGTTAACTGTACTCTCATCACAGGAGCTACTGGCTCAGGTTAACTGTACTCTCATCACAGGAGCTACTGGCTCAGAATGAATGCAACCATTACACCACAATACTGTATGAATGCATGTGCAGGCAGGGAGAAATTGTTTAGATATAGAATCTATAAAATAGTGAAATCCATCTACTTTATAGTTTAAGGAACTGGTAAAGCTGTACAGTTTTGCTGTCTTTGACTGGTGGTGGTGTTAAGAAATAATTTCTGTGGCCCTATATCTCTCACTCTCTCTATATATATATACTTACTGGTTGTACAGCCACGGGGTTATCAATACTTGAAGGCTATTTATCTAAAAAGACACTGGAAGACTGGTAAACAAGTTTTTCCTGAGCAAATATTCAGAAACTGATATGGTGTCACTTATGTATTCATATGAACATATTTTGTGGACTATTTGGAAGTTTTATTTGTACAACCACTTCACCAAGCTGTATTTTTAATTCAGTCCGTGGCCAATCAAGATGCTTTGTTATGTCAACATTAGATAACAGAAGCAGTTTATAGCTGTAAATATATTAAACAAGTTTTCTTGGTTAGACTGGCTTGCTAAGCCTGAAAAAAATGAATGCATTAAACTATTGAAAGTAATTTAAATTAAAAGATAATCACTTCACCAAGCTGTATTTTTTAATTCAGTCCATGGCCAATTAAGACGTTTTGTTATGTCAACATTAGATAACAGAAGCATTTTATAGCTGTAAATATATTAAACAAGTTTTCTTGGTTAGACTGGCTTGCTGAGCCTGAAAAAAATGAATGCATTAAACTATTGAAAGTAATTTAAATTAAAAGATAATCACTTCACCAAGCTGTATATTTAATTTAGTCCATGGCCAATTAAGACGCTTTGTTATGTCAACATTAGATAACAGAAGCATTTTATAGCTGTAAATATATTAAACAAGTTTTCTTGGTAAGACTGGCTTGCTGAGCCTGAAAAAAATGAATGCATTAAACTATTGAAAGTAATTTAAATTAAAAGATAATCACTTCACCAAGCTGTATATTTAATTCAGTCCATGGCCAATTAAGACACTTTGTTATGTCAACATTAGATAACAGAAGCATTTTATAGCTGTGAATATATTAAACAAGTTTTCTTGGTTAGACTGGCTTGCTGAGCCTGAAAAAAATGAATGCATTAAACTATTGAAAGTAATTTAAATAAAAAGATAATCACTTCACCAAGCTGTATATTTAATTCAGTCCATGGCCAATTAAGACGCTTTGTTATGTCAACATTAGATAACAGAAGCATTTTATAGCTGTAAATATATTAAACAAGTTTTCTTGGTTAGACTGGTTTGCTGAGCCTGAAAAAAATGAATGCATTAAACTATTGAAAGTAATTTAAAATTAAAAGATAATCACAATGAACAAGAAAAACTCATTTTTAGCAGAGCAAATTTATTTATTAATAACACTAACAAGACTGTAAGACTGTACACACACATCTATATGTATTTAACAGTCTACATAATTATCAAACAAGCATGTAAAACGACAATGTAACAACTAATATTTACTTACACAATAATTCTCAACATCTTGGATATATGTGATATACAAACAATGACATGATGAAAATCCTTCAGAGCAAGTATAAAAATGGAATGGTCCCAGGGTATCCACTTTGGATATCTGTGCATATTCTGTATTGTGCAATTAAGAAACAAACACTACATACAATTGAAACATTATTCTAGTTACCAAAAATATATAATTTGCATACAAAACAGATACAGTGCATAAATATACTATATTTCATGTACAAAAAGGAATGTTATAAACACAAAGGAGGAAACATTTCCTACCTTCAAATATAAGAGTTTAAGTGTGCATTATTTATCACAGTGCATAAACATTTTGGATTCAACCAGGTTAAAGATTGCATGTCCCATTGCATTCAGTATACAAAGTAATAAGTTATTTTGACCCTCAAACAGTACTGAAATGAGCACTACATTATTAAGTGCTACCCTGTAACATATGAATTATTAAAATGTATATTAAATATGATGCAAGCCTTATATAACAACTTGAGTACTCAAGCAGGCCTGTATATTGTGGTGTAACACTTTGTGTTCGTGTAGCCTGTGAATAGTGTGGGCTGCATCATGACCAGCAGATGTGTGTACACTTTTCCATTTCGGTACATTCACATCACCTTCTTTCAGATGGAATTCTATCATGATGGGGTACGGCACACATCAGGTTATATGTTGTCAGTAAAAATGATAAGAAAGAGATTACCAAATAATTTAAAATTATTTTTTTGTGACACTTTTTATGAATGGCCTGGTCAGATGTAACAAAGTGTCCCCATGCAAAAGTGCTGTCATGATTTTACAGGCCACATTCTATAACTTACAGATACAGGCGACAGTCATCTGTAAAAGTATTGCTCCCCCACTTGGAATATACTGGTCCAATGGTGACCAAACTCTCAACTCATAGATTTTCCTCAAAGTATTTCCCTATTATATTTCCATGTTTGATAAGTATCATAATTCCATGCCCTTATCATATACTGATCTTACAAAAATACTGAAACCTCTGACGGTGGTGCCATTTTGCATACAGATCAAGTTGTCACATGTAGCATGGTGGAATCAGGGTGAGTTGTTTGATTGGTTGATTTATGTAACAGTGAAATATCTCAGTCTCCATTGATTAAAATGACGGCGGGAAGCTTCATATAATGTCTCATAATCCTGTCATTTTGAATAAAATCAGTTGTGCATTATTATTCTGTGATATATATTGTAAAGCTCCCGCTGTAACAAGGGTTCTTGTAAGGAGTACACTAACGAATACAGCAATGAATACATTGTATGAAATACACTGTAATGATTACCCTGTAATGGGTACACTAATGAAAAAACTAATGAATTCCTTGTTATGAGTACCCCAGTCTGAATTTAACAGTCTTTCAGCTTTACATCTGAGTACATCATAATACAAAGACTTGTGAATTGGTACAGCATTAATATACAAGAAATAATGTACAATATCTATTTTCATTTAAAATATATGACCAGGACAAGGTTAACTTTTCATTGGAGACCTGCTGTTTAAAATGTTGTAAAACCTTGAGACAGCTGTAACAATATCTAGGAATGTGAAGATCAACACAATAGGAAGGAAATTTCAGGCTGTGAATTAAAATCAAATAAACTGAAATTTGTGCCATTTTATTTGCTAGTTATATAGCAATGCTTATAGTTAAACCCAGAACAGCATTTTTTTTAGAAAAAAATTCCTGAGAATTATGAGTTACAATAAGTTCATCCTATCACAGCATGTATTGTGCTGATACTTATCCATTAGGATATACATACAAACACACATCACAGGTCAGATCTGGACCAACTGCTGAATCAAGATCAGGATTTCAGTCTTGATATGTATATGTGTGTTTTTGTTGATTATTTATCCTGACCAGGTACAATACTTCAAGCTCTCCTGGACTGGCAGAATTACTATGAAGTTCCATGTGGGACAAGAATATTAGATGAATAAACATGAGAAAAAGAAAGAAGATGAGTTAAAATATCAATAATATTAAAGCTAAACCTGTTTCTAAATATTTATGAATTTCAAACAAGTGAAATGCAGAAAATACTAAAAAAACTGTCTTGATGAGTAATATCTTAAAGAATTATATTCATGTGATGATTATGATGAAGGCTGATGGACTATTTAATTATAAACAATAACTGTACGATGATTGCAATCCTTTATCATTTCCATTAGTTTTCTTCTTGTTTTGTGTTCTTAACATAGTATGAGTTTTGATGAATTAATGAAAACAGCTTATTTATGTATGACATCTTAAAGTCGAGCTTTGCCATTTGTCCTGCAAACAGTACTACATATTTATTATAGCTTTGTTTTTTTCATTACATGGTCAAATTCACTATTCAGCATAATACAAAAGTGACATGCTCCAAGACTAACAAAAAAAAACACACTTTGAGCAGGAGCTTTATACATCAGACATCTGTTACATTGACTGTGATCCTGCAGTTATCCTAGACCACACATTAACTGTGATCCTGCAGTTATCCTAGACCACACATTAACTGTGATCCTGCAGTTATCCTAGACCACACATTAACTGTGATCCTGCAGTTATTCTAGCCCACCCATAAACTTTTATAACCCACACATTAACTGTTATAACAACTACTGTGTTGACTTCAGGATTCAGAAAATGTTACAATATAAACACATTTGTTCTGTACATAATAAAAAAGCAGCTACTAAAACTAACCAGCAATGCCCCCAGCAACCACCCACCCTGCCCCCAATTTTTATGTTTGTCCTTTTTTTAAGTATATTAAACATTAATGGATTTGGCTTGTAACAGATGAGTTTAAACAGAGGATTTTTTTTTTCTAAGGAATTCCATGGTGTCATTGAAAACTCAGCGTGCATCTTTACGTACAACAGGAGGGGCAAAATTGCTGCAAAAAGTTTTGATGATGCTACATACAGTAAAAGGTTTGATGATGCTACATACAGTAAAGTTAATCTGCACAACCTTTACATATATTATCAAGGTGGCATTTACCAGCCTTAACATATAAGTTTGGGGGCATATAAGAAAATTTTGTACTGTATTATAGACAGAAAAAAAAACTGTACATAGACCATCAATAAAATTTAATATTCACCTTTCTAACAAAGATACACCAGTCTTAGGAAGTCGGACATATGGTTTCAAACACTGCCATATGAATACACATGTGCAGCAGGGGTATAGAGGGCAAAAATATTGCTGTAAACCTGCAAAAATGTATAGAAATGCAACTGAACATATCTTTGAATGCATTTATCAGCGGTTTCATATACCTTTAAACATATAAGCTGAGCTAACATTTGGCATTTCATTTGTGGACCTTCAGTCATTTTACACTTTCCCTAATAACATAAATAAAACAAACCATGGGAAATTATATGTATGATATAATGTTTTAATTCTGAAAATGCAGAAATCCAGAGATTTTATAACCATGCAATCTAGTTTATCCTGATAATGGTCTGGCATTCTGCAAAGCAAAAAATTGTGATCTGACTTTCTCATATATAACATGTCTGGAAGATGATAATAAGCATTATGTAATGAGCATCACTTTCTTCAGACAGTATTGCACTAAAGGACTACGTAAAAATTACATATATTTGTTATCGATTAAAGTTAAACAATAAAACCTGTTATTTAATCATGAAGATAATTTCTCCAAAAGAGAGAAACAATGAGAGAAACAAAACCAAAAACAAATCTCATTCAATAAACTGCCACAGATTTCCTCTCAGAAGTGTATAGTTTCTTTTTATTTACCTGTAATAATATGAAATATTAAGTACAGGTAGCATTCTCCTTGCAGAGCTGGTTCTATCAGCCTGTCAGGAAGTTATGAATTCTAGACAAATCCCCAAGAATAAAAGTGATCAAATGAACAGAGATTTGAACCAGTCATCAATTTGGTACAGATCATGTGACAGGTTGGGATCACGTGACTAGTTTGAGATACTGGTATTCTTAACATGATCCTTGTTCATGTTTAAATCTGATACAAAGTGTCTTGTTCATGTTTAGATCTGACACAAAGTGTGTCATTTGCATTTTGGTGTATTGAACCTTACTGAACTTTTATAAGATGCCTTTATCATTACATTGATTAGCATTATCATTCACCATTAACAAGTACATGATGCGCTGTAAGAACATGTATATTATAACAGACATGGCATAAAGTTTCTGCTTGACAGGACTTAGAGGTACAACCCCCCCCCCCCCCCCCCCGATCACTTCTTTATATGGTCATGCATGGCCATGACTACCTTGTTTCTTAGTATACCCAGCATTTGTGATTGCAAAGTTATCTTCATTAACAGGTTTTGAGAGACATCTGTGAGAAACCTTAACAAGACTGTCTGACAATTAGTAAAAGTCATCTTCATCTTGCTTCCTTTATCCTTTCCCTATAATTCATCAAATCTACACAAATTGCTCTCACAGAGCTAAACCCTCTTGTTCTTGATTGTGTTCTCACAGATTTTACATTACAGAAGCAACCTTTTTATTCCAGCCAGTAAAGTATTTAATGATAATCAGATAGGGAGAATATTGATATGTGTGATGTATACACCTGTGTATAATACATTCACATGATGAACTGCCATCAAACTTCAGGCTGACATGTTTAGTGTCAGCTGTTTCAATCTGATACAGCCTGTGTATAATTCATTCACATATTAGATGTACTGCCATCAAACTTCAAACTGACATGTTTAGTGTCAGCTGGATCAATCTGAGCAACATCTGGGGCAGCCTTCTTTTCTGTAGATATCTGTGGATATGTGTGATCATTTGTTTCTTCTGCTGCCCGCATGATGGCGCTAGAGTTGCGGGAGTCATTATGATTTGTCTGTATGGTGTTAATCGTCGTAGGTTGATCGTAGCCGTAGCTTGATGATGGGAGTCCTGACACCCTGCCTTCATGGTTTGTTGCATAACCTGGGTTTTCAAATGCAACAGAGTCATTTTTGAAGCGAGAGTGGGTATTCTTCCGAAATTTCACATGCCAAATATATACTGCTACACCAATGGCTATCACTGCAACAAGAGCAAAAAACACGCCAAGTCCTACTGCCACAGAACTAGGACCTCCCATATGGGCCATCGGGGTTAAATCCTCGGGAATTTCAACTGTTATATAGTTTGATGGCTCACTCTCGTGATGTAAAGCTTTTGCTGTGACATAAATCTGGTATGTTGTTCCTCGTTTTAGATTGATCAGCCTGTATGATAACATATCAGGGTCAGTGCCTATAACCACTGGCGCCAAGCCATCAGAGGGCAGCACTGCCTGATAATAGATGATGTACCGTTTAACTGCCCCTGGATTAGTGAGGGGTTTTTCCCAAGTTAAATGGATGAAACTGTTCTCCAGAATTGTTGCCTTTAGGTGGACTGGTCGGGAAGGGTTTAACCGGTTTGTCGTCAGCCGTACAGTTACTGACTGAACACTTTTGCCATGGTGGTTGACGGAGTATACATAGGCCTCAAACTCTGAATAACTTGGAACCTCAGAAATTTTGACTCTTGTTGTGTACTTTTGCTGCAGAAAAACAAAGTTAGGATAAAAAGCTAAAACCATGCTACTAAGTATAATACTCAGGATTTCAGGAAATTAAACTTTCAAAGTATACAGTTAATTATAATACTAATTAAGACATATTAGTACTTATAATACCTGTACTATAGAATGTTTTCTGACATGATTTACTGATTTATCTATAACCCTTCCAGGTGGTAATCGACAGAACCAACATTAAAGTCAGATTTTTACCACAATGGTAACAAAGTATATTTCATTTAAAATATTCTGTTTGTCCCTGCAACATCATGAAAGTTCTCAGCAAATCTTGATGAAATTATGCTTAAGGATAGGTCTTGGGGCAAAAAAAAAACCACAATTGCAGGATAACTGACTGGTAAAATCAAACTCTGGCTCTGCATTCAGCTTAATTTACATGAGCTTTATTTATTTGTCTTAAATATCACAATGTGATAAGAAAAGCATTATCTAGCTCTCTTTATAGTTTTAGTGTTCTGCATGATGTAAATGTCAATTAAAGAGACTTTCTGCACCAGCTTACCACAGTGATTGGGCGATCTTTCCCTTTGCCACTGAAGCGATAATGTACCTCATACATACTGACAAGGTCAAAGGTCTTAGTTGGTGGTTTCCATGTCACAATCATATAACCATCTTGCAGGTATGCCTTCAAATCTGTGGGGGGCTGTGGAATTTTCTCTTTAAAAACAAAAAGTTAAAAAAGCAAGCATCAAATAAGTATTTTCAAATTTCCTATGTAAATTATGAAACTGAATATTTGGTTATCAATTATAGAAACCTTTTATGACAGCACTGCATGCAATTTTATTTCTATTAATATTTTTCAAGGTTTAATTTCAATGAACCATCGGAAATTTTAAGCTTTCAGAATATTCCATTTTGGCTATAGCTGGCCCGGAAAAGCAGTTTTGTTAATATCAGTGAAATACTGGCACAATATCTACATGTCCACTCCTGACACAGTTCTGAGACCTTAATTTAACTAATTAAAGACTGGTGGTCCTTAATTTATAAGTATGGGTATGATACCATGTCACTGTAATGTAATATATTACAATACACTTTGTGATAAACCCATATCAGTTGGTTAAGTAAATTATTACATTGATGGGTCACTTGGTCCACTGTTAAAATCACAATAAATATATTTTTGTGAATGACTCAAAAGATAAGTCAATATCTCACTTTGTCCCTCCTCCATACAATCAACTATAGACTCCACATGATTCAGGCATTCCTGGGCCCTCGGATCAAAGAATCCTGAGTGGATTACACCGCTGCAGGCAGGGTAGCAAAATGATGGGATATCAGGTTGCTTTCTGCAGCATTCAGTATGGTTACGGCCATCTAAAACAAAGAAATCTATAATTAACCCACTCATACCAGCATTCAATATGGTTACTGCCATTTGAAACAAAAAATATATAATTAACTCATACCAGCATTCAGTATGGTTACTGCCATGTAAAACAAAGAAATATATAAATAACCCCCCAATACCAGCAATCAGTATGGTTACTGCCATGTGAAACAAAGAAATATATAATTAACCCCCAATACCAGCAATCAGTGTGGTTATGGCCATGTGAAACAAAGAATTATATAATTTACCCCCCAATACCAGCATTCAGTATGGTTACATGCAGCCATATGCAACAAAGAAATATATAATTATCCCACTCATCCCAACATTCAGTAAGGTTAAGGCCATCTGAAACAAAGAAATATAAAATTATCCCACTCATCCCACGTTCAGTAAGGTTAAGGCCATCTGAAACAAAGAAATATATAATTATCCCACTCATCCCATGTTCAGTAAGGTTAAGGCCATCTGAAACAAAGAAATATAAAATTATCCCACTCATCCCAACATTCAGTAAGGTTAAGGCCATCTGAAACAAAGAAATATATAATTATCCCACTCATCCCAACATTCAGTAAGGTTAAGGCCATCTGAAACAAAGAAATATATAATTATCCCACTCATCCCACGTTCAGTAAGGTTAAGGCCATCTGAAACAAAGAAATATAAAATTATCCCATTCATCCCGACATTCAGTAAGGTTAAGGCCATCTGAAACAAAGAAATAAATAATTATCCCACTCATCCCCACATTCAGTAAGGTTAAGGCCATCTGAAACAAAGAAATATAAAATTATCCCACTCATCCCTACATTCAGTAAGGTTAAGGCCATCTGAAACAAAGAAATATAAAATTATCCCACTCATCCCAACATTCAGTAAGGTTAAGGCCATCTGAAACAAAGAAATATAAAATTATCCCACTCATCCCAACATTCAGTAAGGTTAAGGCCATCTGAAACAAAGAAATATAAAATTATCCCACTCATCCCACATTCAGTAAGGTTAAGGCCATCTGAAACAAAGAAATATATAATTATCCCACTCATCCCAACATTCAGTAAGGTTAAGGCCATCTGAAACAAAGAAATATATAATTATCCCACTCATCCCAACATTCAGTAAGGTTAAGGCCTTCTGAAACGAAATATATAATTATCCCACTCATCCCAACATTCAGTAAGGTTAAGGCCATCTGAAACAAAGAAATATATAATTATCCCACTCATCCCACGTTCAGTAAGGTTAAGGCCATCTGAAACAAAGAAATATAAAATTATCCCATTCATCCCGACATTCAGTAAGGTTAAGGCCATCTGAAACAAAGAAATAAATAATTATCCCACTCATCCCCACATTCAGTAAGGTTAAGGCCATCTGAAACAAAGAAATATAAAATTATCCCACTCATCCCTACATTCAGTAAGGTTAAGGCCATCTGAAACAAAGAAATATAAAATTATCCCACTCATCCCAACATTCAGTAAGGTTAAGGCCATCTGAAACAAAGAAATATAAAATTATCCCACTCATCCCAACATTCAGTAAGGTTAAGGCCATCTGAAACAAAGAAATATAAAATTATCCCACTCATCCCACATTCAGTAAGGTTAAGGCCATCTGAAACAAAGAAATATAAAATTATCCCACTCATCCCAACATTCAGTAAGGTTAAGGCCATCTGAAACAAAGAAATATATAATTATCCCACTCATCCCAACATTCAGTAAGGTTAAGGCCTTCTGAAACGAAATATATAATTATCCCACTCATCCCAACATTCAGTAAGGTTAAGGCCATCTGAAACAAAGAAATATATAATTATCCCACTCATCCCAACATTCAGTAAGGTTAAGGCCATCTGAAACAAAGAAATATAAAATTATCCCACTCATCCCAACATTCAGTAAGGTTAAGGCCATCTGAAACAAAGAAATATATAATTATCCCACTCATCCCAACATTCAGTAAGGTTAAGGCCATCTGAAACAAAGAAATATAAAATTATCCCACTCATCCCACGTTCAGTAAGGTTAAGGCCATCTGAAACAAAGAAATATATAATTATCCCACTCATCCCAACATTCAGTAAGGTTAAGGCCATCTGAAACAAAGAAATATATAATTATCCCACTCATCCCAACATTCAGTAAGGTTAAGGCCTTCTGAAACGAAATATATAATTATCACACTCATCCCAACATTCAGTAAGGTTAAGGCCATCTGAAACAAAGAAATATATAATTATCCCACTCATCCCAACATTCAGTAAGGTTAAGGCCATCTGAAACAAAGAAATATAAAATTATCCCACTCATCCCACGTTCAGTAAGGTTAAGGCCATCTAAAACAAAGAAATATAAAATTATCCCACTCATCCCAACATTCAGTAAGGTTAAGGCCATCTGAAACAAAGAAATATAAAATTATCCCACTCATCCCACGTTAAGTAAGGTTAAGGCCATCTGAAACAAAGAAATAAATAATTATCCCACTCATCCCAACATTCAGTAAGGTTAAGGCCATCTGAAACAAAGAAATATATAATTATCCCACTCATCCCAACATTCAGTAAGGTTAAGGCCATCTGAAACAAAGAAATATAAAATTATCCCACTCATCCCACGTTCAGTAAGGTTAAGGCCATCTGAAACAAAGAAATATATAATTATCCCACTTATCCCAACATTCAGTAAGGTTAAGGCCATCTGAAACAAAGAAATATAAAATTATCCCACCCATCCCAACATTCAGTAAGGTTAAGGCCATCTGAAACAAAGAAATAAATAATTATCCCACTCATCCCAACATTCAGTAAGGTTAAGGCCATCTGAAACAAAGAAATATATAATTATCCCACTCATCCCAACATTCAGTAAGGTTAAGGCCATCTGAAACAAAGAAATATAAAATTATCCCACTCATCCCACGTTCAGTAAGGTTTAGGCCATCTGAAACAAAGAAATATAAAATTATCCCACTTATGCCAACATTCAGTAAGGTTAAGGCCATCTGAAACAAAGAAATATATAATTATCCCACTCATCCCAACATTCAGTAAGGTTAAGGCCATCTGAAACAAAGAAATATAAAATTATCCCACCCATCCCAACATTCAGTAAGGTTAAGGCCATCTGAAACAAAGAAATATAAAATTATCCCACTCATCCCAACATTCAGTAAGGTTAAGGCCATCTGAAACAAAGAAATATAAAATTATCCCACTCATCCCAACATTCAGTAAGGTTAAGGCCATCTGAAACAAAGAAATATAAAATTATCCCACTCATCCCAACATTTAGTAAGGTTAAGGCCATCTGAAACAAAGAAATATAAAATTATCCCACTCATCCCAACATTCAGTAAGGTTAAGGCCATCTGAAACAAAGAAATATAAAATTATCCCACTTATCCCAACATTCAGTAAGGTTAAGGCCATCTGAAACAAAGAAATATAAAATTTTCCCACTCATCCCACGTTAAGTAAGGTTAAGGCCATCTGAAACAAAGAAATAAATAATTATCCCACTCATCCCAACATTCAGTAAGGTTAAGGCCATCTGAAACAAAGAAATATATAATTATCCCATTCATCCCAACATTCAGTAAGGTTAAGGCCATCTGAAACAAAGAAATATAAAATTATCCCACTCATCCCAACATTCAGTAAGGTTAAGGCCATCTGAAACAAAGAAATATAAAATTATCCCACTCATTCCAACATTCAGTAAGGTTAAGGCCATCTGAAACAAAGAAATATATAATTATCCCACTCATCCCAACATTCAGTAAGGTTAAGGCCATCTGAAACAAAGAAATATAAAATTATCCCACTCATCCCACGTTCAGTAAGGTTAAGGCCATCTGAAACAAAGAAATATATAATTATCCCACTCATCCCAACATTCAGTAAGGTTAAGGCCATCTGAAACAAAGAAATATATAATTATCCCACTCATCCCAACATTCAGTAAGGTTAAGGCCTTCTGAAACGAAATATATAATTATCACACTCATCCCAACATTCAGTAAGGTTAAGGCCATCTGAAACAAAGAAATATATAATTATCCCACTCATCCCAACATTCAGTAAGGTTAAGGCCATCTGAAACAAAGAAATATAAAATTATCCCACTCATCCCACGTTCAGTAAGGTTAAGGCCATCTAAAACAAAGAAATATAAAATTATCCCACTCATCCCAACATTCAGTAAGGTTAAGGCCATCTGAAACAAAGAAATATAAAATTATCCCACTCATCCCACGTTAAGTAAGGTTAAGGCCATCTGAAACAAAGAAATAAATAATTATCCCACTCATCCCAACATTCAGTAAGGTTAAGGCCATCTGAAACAAAGAAATATATAATTATCCCACTCATCCCAACATTCAGTAAGGTTAAGGCCATCTGAAACAAAGAAATATAAAATTATCCCACTCATCCCACGTTCAGTAAGGTTAAGGCCATCTGAAACAAAGAAATATATAATTATCCCACTTATCCCAACATTCAGTAAGGTTAAGGCCATCTGAAACAAAGAAATATAAAATTATCCCACCCATCCCAACATTCAGTAAGGTTAAGGCCATCTGAAACAAAGAAATAAATAATTATCCCACTCATCCCAACATTCAGTAAGGTTAAGGCCATCTGAAACAAAGAAATATATAATTATCCCACTCATCCCAACATTCAGTAAGGTTAAGGCCATCTGAAACAAAGAAATATAAAATTATCCCACTCATCCCACGTTCAGTAAGGTTTAGGCCATCTGAAACAAAGAAATATAAAATTATCCCACTTATGCCAACATTCAGTAAGGTTAAGGCCATCTGAAACAAAGAAATATATAATTATCCCACTCATCCCAACATTCAGTAAGGTTAAGGCCATCTGAAACAAAGAAATATAAAATTATCCCACCCATCCCAACATTCAGTAAGGTTAAGGCCATCTGAAACAAAGAAATATAAAATTATCCCACTCATCCCAACATTCAGTAAGGTTAAGGCCATCTGAAACAAAGAAATATAAAATTATCCCACTCATCCCAACATTCAGTAAGGTTAAGGCCATCTGAAACAAAGAAATATAAAATTATCCCACTCATCCCAACATTTAGTAAGGTTAAGGCCATCTGAAACAAAGAAATATAAAATTATCCCACTCATCCCAACATTCAGTAAGGTTAAGGCCATCTGAAACAAAGAAATATAAAATTATCCCACTTATCCCAACATTCAGTAAGGTTAAGGCCATCTGAAACAAAGAAATATAAAATTATCCCACTCATCCCAACATTCAGTAAGGTTAAGGCCATCTGAAACAAAGAAATATAAAATTTTCCCACTCATCCCACGTTAAGTAAGGTTAAGGCCATCTGAAACAAAGAAATATAAAATTATCCCACTCATCCCAACATTCAGTAAGGTTAAGGCCATCTGAAACAAAGAAATATATAATTATCCCACTCATTCCAACATTCAGTAAGGTTAAGGCCATCTGAAACAAAGAAATATATAATTATCCCACTCATCCAACGTTTAGTAAGGTTAAGGCCATCTGAAACAAAGAAATATATAATTATCCCACTCATCCCACGTTCAGTAAGGTTAAGGCCATCTGAAACAAAGAAATATAAAATTATCCCACTCATCCCAACATTCAGTAAGGTTAAGGCCATCTGAAACAAAGAAATATATAATTATCCCACTAATCCCACGTTCAGTAAGGTTAAGGCCATCTGAAACAAAGAAATATATAATTATCCCACTCATCCCACGTTCAGTAAGGTTAAGGCCATCTGAAACAAAGAAATATAAAATTAACCTACTCATATATACCACAATTCAATATGGTTATGGCCACCTGAGACAAAGAAATATATAATTAACTCATACCAGCATTCAGTATGGTTATGGCCATCTGAAAAAAAAATATATACTGTGGTTGGCTTCATGTTCGCAAGGCTAAAATTTCGCGATTTTTAAATTTTTAATGTTTCGCGAGGTTTTCATTTTCGTGATCTCACCAGAACCCAAATATTTGGTAAAGCCATACCTATGTGTGTTATAAAATGAGAATAAGTCATGAGTTTGTGATATTTTTCTCATATAACGATGGGCCCGAACACAAAACACAGGTAGTTAAGTTCAAATTAAGGGGAACGTTTTCCCTATACCTGCATGAATGTAACTTATTATAACAATTCTCATTGTTCTAATCTATTCCCATACAATTATTGGCTACATTAAATAAGAAGGACGTAATCCATTGGCCAATTATTCCCGAGGGTTTCATTTTCGCGATTATTTCCCATTCGCGAATATCGCGAAATTAAAACCCTCTCAAACAAAAAGGCAACCACAGTAATTAACCCACTCATATCAGCATTCACTATGTATGGCCATCTGAAACAAAGAATTCACTAGGTTACCGCCATCTGATCAAAACAAATAAATATATAATTAACTCACTCATATAAATCAGCATTCAATATAGTTACAGCCATCTGAAATAAAGAAATATATAATAAACCCATGGATTCCCTGAGTATTGTGATCTTGCATGTGCAATTCAATATGGTCAATGGATCATTAATCCTGACTTCATTCTCGTACCTCCATTTAAATCTGCATTTTGGTACAATGTTCGGTTTACAATGGAAAAGACATTGGTTGTAAGATTGTACTAAACAAAATTGAGTCTCTCAAAGGACAAAATGCATGTCCTTCAGCTATTGTTTAACCATGTGGGTGTTGCTAGATGAAAAAAGACGTTAATCATACTGTAAGACATATGTACAGAAAGATGATTTTTGTTGTAGTTTTGAGCTTAAATTCTGTTGAGTTTCATCCAAATCTAACAAATATTCCTGGTACGAATCATGGCAACAGTCCTCAAAGTAGCTTATAGACAGGTAAAAAATTGAATATATGTGCCATATTAAAGTGTTGGAGGCATTTTATGTTAAAAGTGGTAAAGCAAGTGTTTTAGGGTATTTTGAGGGTGCTGAATTAAAAAATAACTGTTTACAGGTGTAAAAATGCCGTCTTCACCTTCAAAATAAAAACAAGGGACCCATGGGTCATGGCGCTCAGCTGATCCTGATTGGACTATAAATGTATCACCATTGTGATACTATATTGAGTAGATAAAGCTTATGAATATCATGGACATGTTGGGTTTTATAAAGGAATATAATGTAATATGTGAGTAAATGATATATGAAATAACCTGACTGATGGATTAATATGGAGTAAAATATAGTGGTTTAGTTTTTAGACCTAATTTGAGGTTTCCAAGGAAACTTTTTATGGGCTTCTCTGCATGTCAAGACAGAAGATTCTAGGTCTAGGCATTACGATTTGTGCCCTGTAAAATTCGTAAAAATCGAAAAAATACCAGTTGCGCCATCAGACTGCAGAAACTGATGAAACATTCCAAGATCAATATCCGTGCAAAGAATTATGGTGATCATTGCAATAGTTTTTCAGATACTTGAGCTTTTGTATCAAATTTTCCATCATTCTGGGGGGTACTTGGGAGCCCCATAGCTCGAAGAAAATGAGTAACAGAGACCTTTTTCAAAGTTTCTAAGGAGACTTTTAATGGGCTTCCCTGCATGTCAAGAGAGAAGATTCCAGGTCCAGGCGTTACGATGACCCCATCTTAAGGTCTCATAAATAGAGAAAATAATTCGTAAAAATCGGAAAAATACAGGTGGTGCCACCAGACTGCAGAAACTGATGAAACATCCCATGATCAATATCCATACAAAGAATCATGGTGATCAATGCAATAGTTGTTCAGATATTTCAGCTTTTGTATCAAATTTTCCATTATTCTGGGGGGTACTTCTGAGCCCCATAGCTCAGAGGTTATGGGTAACAGAGACCTAGTTTCAGGTTTCCAAGGAGACTTTTCATGGGCCTCCCTGCATGTCAAGAGAGACGATTCTAGGTCCAGTCATTAGGATTTGTGCCCTGTTAACCGATGACCGCATCTTTTAATGTCTCAAAAATAGAGAAAAAAACACGTAAAAATCGAAAAAATACAGGTGGCACCACCAGTCTGCAGAAACTGATGAAAAACCCCATGATCAAAATCAATGCAAAGAATCATGGTGATCAATGCAATAGTTGATCAGTTACTTGAACTTTTGTATCAAATTTTCCATTATTCTGGGGGGTACTTCGGAGCCCCATAGCTCAGAGGTTATGGGTAACAGAGACCTAATTTCAGGTTTCCAAGGAGACTTTTTATGGGCCTCTCTGCATGTCAAGAGAGAAGATTCTAGGTCCAGTCGTTACGATTTGTGCCCTGTTAACAGATGACTGCATCTTCAGAGGTCTCAAAAATAGAGAAAAAAATTCGTAAAAATTGAAAAAATACAGGTGGCGCCACCAGTCTGCAGAACTGATGAAACACTCCATGATCAATATCCATGCAAAAAATCATGACCATCAGTAATGTAGTTAATGAGATATTGAAGTTTTTGTATGAAATTTTTGACTATTCTGGGGGGTACTTCGGGGCCCCATAGCTCGAAGGATATGGGTAACAGAGACCTAATTTCTGGTTTCCATGGACATTTTTTCATTGACCTCTCAATGTCTCAAGAATGAAGATTCTAGGTCTAGTCTTTACAATTTGTGCCTTGTTAACAGATGTTCACATTTTTAAAGGTCTCAAAAATAGAGAAAAAAATTCGTAAAAAATCGAAAAATACAGGTGGCGCCACCAGTCTGCAAGAACTGATGGAACATCTCATGATCAATATGTATGCAAAAAATCATGACCATCAGTGATGTAGTTAATGAGATATTGATGTTTTTGTTTGAAATTTTTTACTTTTCTGGGGGGTACTTTGGGGCCCCATAGCTCAAAGGATATGGGTAACAGAGACCTAATTTCTGGTTTCCAAGGAGATTTTTCATGGACCTCTCAGAATGCCAAGTTACAAGGTTCTAGGTCCAGCGGTTACTATTTGTGCCTGGTTAAGGGACGGACAGACGGACGACGGACAAAGAGTGATCGCTATAGCTCAGATGACTTTCAGTCAGCTGAGCTAAAAAATTGTAAAAATTTGAAAAAAATAGAGGTGGCGCACCCAGTCTGCAGAAACTGATGGAACAGGTCATGATCAATATGTATGCCGAAAATCATGACCATCAGTGTTGTAGTTATTGAGATACTGCAGTTTTTGTATCAAATTTTCCATTATTCTGGGGGGTAATTTGGAGCCATACAGCTTAAAGAATATGGGTAACAGAGACCTAATTTCAGGTTTCCATGGAGACTTTTCATGGGTCTCCCTGTGTGTCAAGAATGAAGATTCTAGGTCCAGTTTTAATGATTTGTGCCCTGTTAACAGATGTTCATAACTTTAAAGGTCTCAAAAATAGAGAAAAAATTTGTAAAAAAACCCGAACAAATACAGGTGGTGCCACCAGTCTGCAGAAACTGATGAAACACTCCATGATCAATATCCATGAAAAAAATTATGGTGATCTCTGCATTAGTTGTTCAGATACTTCAGCTTTTGTATCAAATTTTCCATTATTCTGAGCTGTACTTTGGAGTGCCATAGCTCAAAGGATATGGGTAACAGAGACCTAATTTCAGGTGTCCATGGAGACTTATCATGGGTCTCCCTGTGTGTCAACAATGAAGATTCTAGGTCCAGTCCTTAGATTTGTACCCTGTAGACAGATAACTACATCCTGAAAGGTCTCAAAAATAGAGAATAAAAAATTGTGAAAATTTGAAAAAATACAGGCGGCACCACCAGTCTGCAGGTACTGATGAAACACCTCTTGATCAATATGTATGCCAAAAATCATGACCATCAGTGTTGTAGTTATTGAGATGTTGCAGTTTGTTTTTATCAAATTTTCCATTATTCTGGGGGGTTATTGGGAGCCCCCCATAGCTCAAAGGATATGGGTAACAGAGACCTTATTTCAGGTTTCCATGGAGACTTTTTATGGACCTCTCAGTGTGTCAAGAATGAAGATTCTAGGTCCAGTCTTTATGATTTGTGCCCTGTTAACAGCTGTTCACATTTTTAAATTCGTAAAAAATCGAAAAATTCAGTTGGCGCCACCAGTCTGCAGGAAGTGATGGGACATCTCATGATCAATACGTATGCCAAAAATCATGACCATCAGTCAAGTAGTTAATGAGATATTGAAGTTTTTGTATGAAATTTTTGACTTTTCTGGGGGGTACTTTGGGGCCCCATTGCTCGAAGGATATGGGTAACAGAGATCTAATTTATGGTTTCCATGGAGACTTTTAATAGGTTTCTCAGTGTGTCGAGAATGAAGATTCTAGGTCCGGCGGTTACGATTTGTGCCACGTTAACAGATGACAGCATCTTTAAACGTCTCAAAAAAAGAGGAAAAAATTGTAAAAAAAATCGAAAAATACAGGTAGCGCCACCAGTCTGCAGGAACTTATGGAACATCGCATGATCAATATGTATGCCAAAAATCATGACCATCAGTGTTGTAGTTATTGAGATATTGAAGTTTTTGTATGAAATTTTTTATTATTCTGGGGGGTACTTTGGGGCCCCATAGCTCGAAGGATATGAGGAACAGAGACCTAATTTCTGGTTTCCAAGGAGATTTTTCATGGACCTCTCAGTGTATCAAGAATTTAGATTCTAGGTCCAGTCTTTAAGATTTGTGCCACCTTAACAGATGTTCACATTTTTAAAGGTCTCAAAAATAGAGAAAAAAATTTGTAAAAAATCGAAAAATACAGGTGGCGCCACCAGTCTGCAGGAAGTGATGGAACATCTCATGATCAATATGTATGCCAAAAATCATGACATCAGTCAAGTAGTTAATGAGATATTGAAGTTTTTGTATGAAATTTTTGACTTTTCTGGGGGGTACTTTGGGTCCCCATAGCTCGAAGGATATGGGTAACAGAGACCTAATTTCTGGTTTCCAAGGAGATTTTTCATGGACCTCTCAGAATCCCAAGTTACAAGGTTCTAGGTTCAGCGGTTACGATTTGTGCCTGGTTAACGGACGGACAGGCGGACAGACAGACGACGGACAAAGAGTGATCGCTATAGCTCAGATGACTTTCAGTCAGCTGAGCTAAAAAACATAATGGCTGCCATTTCAATACAATTTGAGCTATAACTTGGGTTTAGGGCAACATAGAAGATTAGATGTGGTGGCAATACCCATGTTTATGACACTGAAGATTTCATAATGACTACTACAAAACCTGTACCTAGCTTGGGCTTGCAGCCATTTTGAAATCCAAGACGGCCGCCATCTTGAAATACAAGATGGCAGCCATGTTCACATTCAAGCTTCTGGCAGTGTATCTCTCACAACCCTTCAATCACACTGTAAATTAATGTAAAAATAATTTATTTTATCATGTAGCCTTTGTAGGCCACAAATTGTTTAACAATTGAAAAACATTTAAACCCCTATGCATTTATCACATCATATAGTACTTGCCCTTTGATAAGTTCGTATCTACCAAGAAATGAAGCTTTAACCTGATACTAATTGTTCGCTGTTGTTATTTTGTTTTACTCACACCTTTGATTTAGTAATACTAATCGGTTTCTCTTTTATATATTTTCTTTTTGTTGTTTTTCTCTATATATACACACTTCAGTTATACTAATATTGCTTTCTTTTGTTTTGTTTGAGTACTCATGATGGGACATTTGGAACATCAATGAGTTAGTATGCCTCACATTGTTATAATAATAAGGTTCTTTAATACTAATACTAATACTTATCCGAAAAGAGTGAATTTCACAAATGGATGACTTAACAGCTAAAACGTAATTATATTTCTTTTTCACCATAGGTAGTGTGAAAAATTCCTCATCATGGAACCAGTAGTCAGCCTAAAACGACCTATCCCAATTTCCTTCAACCTGTGCGTAATATGCCAAGAAAAGAAGGATAAATTACGTACTGCCACAGAAACAAGTCTAAGCACTTTGTCTGAGATTACCCAAAAGCGGCAATAGTTATGCCAAGTTGTGTACAGGGATACAGTTGACAGACTCTCATAAGCATTGAAACAAGACTCCAAAACTCAACTAGTTTGGCATGGAACATGTTATGTTAATTATACAAATAAAAGGAGACTTGGTAAGCCATATGTAGACTCGTTGGCAGAAAGTTGTCCATCAACATCAGGAGCAGACGCCCAACCTTCTGCTTATCTTTGTAGTAGCTCACAGGCCATAAATTGGAAATTATGTATGTTCTGCCAAGAGGTAAAGGCCAAACATCAGTTACCACATTCAACAAGAGCACTGAAATACTACAAGCTTCACAGTTTGAACTAAAAATGCGAGCACGTGTTGCAGGTGTTAGTGACCTAATTGCCGCAGAAGGAAAGTACCATCTGCCTTGTTATGTGCAGAAAGGCTACCAAAACTAAACAGGATTTTCAAGATACTGACATTGCGCTGATTTGTCTTTGTGATAAGATGAAATATTCTGCTGAACATGGTCATGTGTTAGAGGTCACAGAAGTATGGAACCAGTATTGTGTACTTGCGGAAGAGTTAAACATCGAGATTCCAGTTTCGTTTTTCAGCAGAATGGGCACTTTCAAGGATAAACTGATAGATAAGGTCTGCGACTTTTATGAGATACTTGTACTTTGTGATAAAGCAGCAAGTGAGAGATGCAGTGTCTTTGTCCCACTGAAGTTTGCTCACATATCCATTTCAAAGATGACCCTCGAAGATGATGATGGCAGTGTAGACATGATCCCCATCTACAAACCGCAGGAAGAAGATGATTTCCTTTCTATGATACATGTTGCGTTGAAGCTTAGAGGTGATATAATGTCACACCCACTCTATGAAGACGTAGATGTCAGTGAGCAGGCAGCAATAGACTGTGTACCAGATAGTTTATATATGTTCCTGAACATGATGATTGGTGGCCAGCGCCTGCTAGAGCAAGATGCTGATGAAGATTATGATGACAGCAAGGCGGAGTCTGTTAGACAACGTTGCATCCCTAGTATTGCACAAGATTTGATTTATACTGCTACTGGAGACAAGCAAGAACTCCTTCCACGCCACTCAATGTGCTGCTTGGTAGAGAGGGTCCCCAGCTTGCAGCATCAAAGATGGCATCAAACTCGCCAAAAATACTACGCTAAGTATTCCTGATGCCATGAATGATATCTTTCCTGCACCTGCAAAACGTAAGCATGTGACTCAGCCTCCTTCAAATGATGGTACTCTTGAGGAGTGGTTTGACAGGCCATCTGATGAGCCATCTATAGCATTGAAGGCACAAGCAGCAGATCATGCACTCATGATAACACGACAAACAGCATCTCCAAAGCCATCGTGGACTGAGTTCAACGAGGAACACAGTAATGTTGATCCTGAAATGACTACTGTTGGTTATCTACCAATCATTCAAGCCCCTGCACATGATATTGATACTCTGAACACTGTAGTTCAATGAGCCTTGCACATCACACAAGCTTTCAACCAGAAACACATAGTTCTGACGGTCCATGAAGCCCTCATCCCAAAGCTAATGCAGCTGAAGTGGTCTGTACCAGAATATGAGAATATTCTCATCCCACGCCTTGGTGGACTGCATACAGCAATGAACTTCCAACGAGCAATTGGGAGCATATGCAAGACTGTGGTCTGATTGATGTGTGGATTGAAGCTGGAGTCCTTGGAGCCAACGCAGCACAACACGTCATGGCAGGCAAAGCATATTCGCGGGCCATTAGAGTCCACAAGATCACATTACAGGCTTTATGGCAGCTACTTCTTCCACAGTTCTACAATTACTTAGATGATACTCAGTTGAAAGTAAAACTGCAGAGCAATTTGGAATCTACCAACTATGATATCGCAGAGCTGGTGATGGAGATGGTGAGTATTCTTCTGATGTTCATCAGAGCACAGCGTGATGGTGTCTGGGACCTTCATATGTATGCTTTTAGGAGGATGCTACCATTCTTCTTCAGATACGACCACACCCATTATGCTAGGTGGGGTACCATATACATGGCAGAAATGAACCGCCTCCCACCTGAAATCCTCCAGGAATTCCAGGCAGGAAATAAATTTTGTTGTCAGAGAGTCTGCCAGAAGATTCAACCAGGTATCTCGAGACGACAGCCAAGAACGGCTGAATGCTACAGGGAAGAGGAGTGGTGGAATTGTTGGCATAACAAGGACTATCACAGCACTAGGCAGATGGGCATTGTCATTCAAGGACATACATATCAAGCAAAACTAGAGAGATGCTAATGATGTTCGAACAAGAGGAAAGTGATGTGCACTCTGAAGCAACACCATCAAGGAAAAAAGCGTGATAACCTTGATGAAGAGAAGGTAGTGTCAGCTTTCCAACGTTTCAATGTGTTCAGTGAGGGAACACCATCTCCAGTTCTGAAGAACGTTGTTACCAAAGATCTGGTGACAGACAGCATTCAGCATTCTTTCCTCAACACTGAGAAGCTGGGACAGGAGCACCTGGACGAGTCCGTTGGTCAGCGCCTTGTTACCCCTACTGATATTGACTTTAATGCTGCTCTGCATAAGAATAAAACCCCCACATTCTCTTCTCTTTATGATGTGGATCCGAAAGAAACCAAAAGCAAAGAGACAACACTCAAAGCTGACAGAAACATTCTGCAACGACTCCTCACAGCATGTAAGGCAGGACGTGTGGTGAACTTAGACAGTATTCTGCAGCATGAACTCATGCCTGTCCCTATATCACTTGCTGCTATGAATGGGAGTCTAGTAACAGGTAGTAGCAGTAAATCGCAACTGGAAAATGAGTTGATTCAAGATGTTCCAATCGAAGAACAGGTGACATTAACTGGAACTAATTGCTTGGTAATTGATGGTCAAGCAGTAGTGATGGCTCTCAGAAAGCCCAGTGGAATTACCACATTTAGTGAATATGCTGCTTTGTTTGTGAATTCAGTGTTTACCATCGGGGCAGAATTTGAGCGGATTGATGTAACCTTTGACAGATACCAGCATGCCTCAAGACTGGAACCAGAGTGAAGCGTACCCGGGGCTATAGACCAATACGTAGGGTAATAGAGAATCACGACGTCCCTCTTCCAGACAACTGGTGCAGTTTTCTCTCACTTGTAGAGATTAAGGCAAATCTCGCCGAAGTCCTTTCACAGCAGCTCATGACACAAGCTGTATATATTAAGCCCACTGTAGTTGTTGTGGCTGGAGGATTCACACAGATCACAGATGTGAAATCATCAGATCCAGAGATGGACACATCACCCCTGCAGGCCAATCTTGAGGAGGCGGATACGGGTCTTGTGCTTCACTGCTTCAACACAAATGCAGAAACGATGGTGGTGTTAGTACGTGAAACTGATGTACTTGTCCTTCTTGTGGCTCATTTTGCTAATATGCCATGTTCTCAGCTCTGGATGAGGGCAGGAACCCTGAAGAAACCAAAATACATTCCTATCCTTAGGCTTAACTAGGATATGCCACCCTACCAAGTCGAAGCTTTACTGCCATTCCATGCAATTACTGGATGTGATACAGTGTCGAAACTTGTTGGCCATGGCAAAAAGACATCCTGGAAGGTATTTCAAACCCACAGCCGATTATTGACAGATCTGGGCAGGGGAGATATAACTGAACAGATTATTAGCGATGCAGAGAAGTTTATATGCCGTCTCTACAAAGTACCAGAGGGCGTGGACAGATGCGACAAGGCACATGTGATACTTTTCTCTAAGGGTTACCCACAAGAGTATCTGCCACCAACATCGGATGCAGTAAGGTTGCACATAATGCGTGCACATTACCAGGCTTTTATTTGGAAAGAAGCTACCGTCAATACTCCAGTACTCCCGCAGGTAACAGACATGGGGTGGACATATGTTGATGGGAACTTGGTTCTGAAGCTGATGACACTACCTCCTATTCCCAAGGCATGTTGATGCAGCAAAGGTTGTGCATGTGGCAATTGCAGTTGCAGAAAGGCCAAGCTAACCTGCACAGATGGGTGTGCATGTGCATACAACAGCCAGCAGAAGTGTAGAAACAGACCAGACTGAGACATTGATCAGTGAAAAATTCACTGCTCTTCATTGTACAACAAGGTATAACCTTGATTTTATAATGCTCAAAATAAACCACACATTTTCACCCTAAAATTACAACAATTTTATTTCCGGAAGTTTGTCAGTAGCTGATACTTGCATTTTAATCTTGGCATACCTGTAATCAGCCATGATGGAGTAGAAGTAATCATCATTAGTAGATGTATAAACATGGCGCTGAAAAAGCCCAATGTTGAGGGAATTTGCGTTGGACTATTATTTCAGAAATTGACATGGGCATAAATTTATAGATCTTACTCGGGAGCCATTTTAAGATTTAGGCCACCATCTGATCAAGTATTCATTGGATTCCTTGACCCTGAAAACATGGGTTTAAACATCAGAATCATACAAACTTTTCAAACCGAAATATAGGCAGAATTCATTTTAAGTGGCAGCCATTTTGAATTTTGGGAGCCATCTTGGAAGAGGTCCTGAATTCTTCTAAGTAATTTTACTGGATTTCTTGACCCTGAAAACATGGGTACAGACGACAGAATATCAGTGCTGGTAGCTTAATCATTGACCAAGTTATGATGACTTAAGTGATATTGGCGGCCATTTTGGAAAAATGCGCCCTCTTAAATCACCCAACGCTCGCTAGCCAATTTGCTTACAACCTGAATTCTAAACCTTAACCCATAAAGTTTCCAAAATATCTGTTTCTTTGTATTTACAGCGGTTAAATGCTATAAAAGATGAAAATACATGGCAATAAGCAGGAAATTTTAACATATGGCTGCCATCTTGAAATTCAATATGGTAGCCATCTTGGCAGCAAACCCAATCTAGGTACAAGATTTGTAGTAGACAACATGGATTCATCAGTATCACAAACATGGGTGTTGACACCACTTCTAACCTTCTATGTTACATTAAATCCAAGATTAGTTAAAAATTGAAATTGTGTTGAAATGGTGGCCATTTTGTTTTCTGAATTTTGAAGGTGAAGACGGCATTGGCGCACCTGTAAACAGTCAAATATTTCGAAATACCTTAAAACACTTGCTTTACCACTTTTAACATAAAATGCCTCAAGTATTTAATAATCATCAAATTTTAACCTGTCTATTAGTGACATCTGACCTGATTAAATACACATAAATCTTGCCTATAATAGAATTCTGGCTAGATAATCTATTGGTGAGAAGGTTTAGCTAGATTTGTGAAAATCCATGAAATCCCTGGTCAGTTATCATTGTGACACTAAAAGTTAACAGACGGAAAATGGACAGAAGGACAGACCGTGCGTATACCATAACATGTCCCATTATAGACAGGCTTATAATAACCCTCATTTTTTCAAGAGCACCAGAACAAGCCTTTAGCGTATATATATCTGCAGTGACAGTTGATGAATATTCTTACCTGCACCACATCTGAGGATTTTTGGCAACTCCAGGGTACAGACCAGTCTATTCTTCAGTTTGTTCAAAGCTGACAGATCCACATCAAAGCTACAGGCAGGCAGACACATGCTGTTCACACTGGCCTGGACACAACATTCTGCAAAGGAAGAATGATTTTCACTGACAACTCCTGCAGATTAAAAAAAAGAACAACAGATAACATGGGTGAAAACATGACCTCCACAAACAAGGGACCCATGGGTTACATCGCTCAGCTGAATTTTGGAAAATATTATTAACTGCAAAATATTTTAATTTCTTTTGGTTTTTCATGTATATTATCATTAGAAAAGCTATGAGAAAATGGCCCTGCTAAAATGAAACTCTGTAAATTATAGAATAATGGACATGAGCTAAACCATTTAGTGATGCACCAATGGAACAAATAGGCCTACGGTAAGTGTTATTTAAAAGTAACATTTCATAAACAAATAATGTGTGAAGGTAATTAAGTTTTCAAAAGTTAAATATATGGCCATATGAGTTAAAAATTAATACAATAAAGTTTGACCAATATTCCTAATTTTAATACTAAGTTAACAGTGTTATTCACACCTAGGCCCCGCCAACTTTAAGAGATATGAATGAAATGCTACAAAGTATTTATATCTTCTTAAATCTTGTCAGTTAGCACTTACATTAGATCCCAATATTTTATCTCACTTGAATATTAGGAATAAATTCCTGATTTTTTTTCTTTAAAACAATCAATATTGTCCAAGTCTCATCAAAAAGAATTTATTTAACACCAAAATTATAAGATTAATCTTGTTTATTAGTCCTGTGGATTGAAGGGGTGGGTGGGGGAGGGGTCTCCGTTAATACTGCTCGTTGCTGAAAAAAATGTTAATTTTAAGATTCATCTAGTTCATAGTACAGGTCTGTCAACAGAATGGGGGGGGGGGGGGGGGGGGGGTGTTGCCAGAGAAAAAGGCACCCTGTGGTATGGTATTAACTGCAGACAGCCTAATCAAGCTCAACTCAGTGGAGAGAGCTGCACTGAATGACCTACAGTCACCAAAGTGGACTGCTTGACGATGTAAGGGAATACAACAAGAGCCTCCAAAAAAATTCAATAACTAGCCTAATTTTGCAGCTTTTATTTTCAATTTTCAGATGTTACCAGATTAATCCTTATGTGTAAATGCTGTGTAAATTAAATCCACAGTACTTACAGGAAAAAAATGTGCCGTGGCCAAAGTTGGGCAAAATTTAAGGTACCAATTATATATTTTTGCCAATATTTAGAAAAATGTAACAGATTTTGATCTAATTTTTGGTATAAAATTAAATTTTGATTAATTAAAGTTATATTACTGAAAAAAAGTCCTTACCTTTAACACTTTTAGTCTTAAAAGACCAAATATCTTTCCTGATTTTTTTACAAAGTCCATTATGTTTGGGCCCATAACTTTTTTAAATTAAATAATACTGACTTAATTTCTAGCATGTACATAGGAACTATATAGAGGAATATTTATGGTAAATATGAAGAAAACTAGATGAGTGGTTTTGATATTAGGCAGTCCTGAAGTGTGAAAATAGATTTCTAATAAAAAATTGAGGTTTTTCCTTAATATCTCGAAGGAACAAAGTCCTATTGACTCAATTTTTGGCAAGGTAAGAGATTTTGGGGACATCTAACTGTATGCCGAATTTCAGATTCATAGGTCCAATGGTGTCAAAACGTGCCAGTCTTACGGACAGACATCCGGCAAGATGGACAAACAGACAGACGGACAGCTAGACAGACGGACGGACGACGGACAGTGGACCACGACTAAAGCTCAGATGACTTATAGTCAGCTGAGCTAAAAAATTGTTTCTGGATGTAATAATCATTTCTGATAATCTGATCAATAACATTTTATGTTGTTATAAGTGCAAGAATATTTTTCAACAAACTTGTAACTGTCCTTATATTGTAAACAGAATTAAAGCTTTCTTATTATATGTGTACAATAGTTGGTTTTTGTTTAATGCTAAATATACTGTAAAGTTCTCAAAAGAATACGTGGCCTCATTAAAATATGCACCCAATTTTTATTGCTCAGAAAATTTAGTCATTGATGCACACATACTACTTCCACTAAAACTCAGAACAGAACATGACACCCAAATTAAGCTCAAACTTCTACCTTATATGATGGAATTCATCAAAAAATCTTAGATTTCATGTATTTTTTTTAGAAGTGAAAAAATACATGCATGTACATATATATCTCCTGCTATTTTATCTGTATTACTTTTCATGACCCCTATATTTGTCTATATCTGCCAAACAAGAAGAAATCTGGTAGGCCGAAATGAATTTTTAATTGGTACTCTTTCACAATGTGCCCTATTTAGTTAATGCTAATCGACAAAATTTGCTACATGATTGGCTAGTGATGATAAGATAATCACATATTTTAAAACTTCCACTGGAAACACTGTTAAAGTGTATTGCTGCTGATTTAAGAATCCAACCTGTGACTTTGTGAGGAGCCCCTGGAATTACTACTGACTTAAGAATCCTAAATGTGACACTATGATGAGCCTCTGGTATTACAATTTATTTAAGAATCCTTAATATGACATTGTGAGGAGCCCCTGGTATTACTACTGACTTTAAGAATCCAACCTGTGACTTTGTGAGGAGCCCCTGGTATTACTACTGACTTAAGAATCCTAAATGTGACACTATGATGAGCCTCTGGTATTACAATTTATTTAAGAATCCTTAATATGACATTGTGAGGAGCCCCTGGTATTACTACTGACTTTAAGAATCCAATCTGTTACACTGAGGAGCCCCTGGTATTACTGCTGATTTAAGAATCTTACATGTGACATTGTGAGGAACCCCTGGTATTACTACTGACTTTAAGAATCCAACCTATGACATTGTGAGGAGCCCCTGGTATAACTGCTGACTTAAGAATCTTACCTGCGACACTGTAAGGAGCTCCTGGTATTACCACTGACTTTAAGAATCCTACCTGTGACATTGTGTGGAGCCCCTGGTATTACTACTGACTTTAAGAATCCTACCTGTGACATTGTGAGGAGCCCCTGGTATTACTACTGACTTAAGGAATCTTACCTGTGACACTATGTGGAGCCCCTGGTATTACAACTGACTTTAAGAATCCTACCTGTAACATTGTGAAGAGCCCCTGGTATTACTACTGACTTTAAGAATCCTACCTGTGACATTGTGAGGAGCCCCTGGTATTACTACTGACTTTAAGAATCCTACCTGTGACATTGTGAAGAGCCCCTGGTATTACTACTGACTTTAAGAATCCTACCTGTGACACTGTGAGGAGCCCCTGGTATTACTACTGACTTTAAGAATCCTACCTGTGACATTGTGAAGAGCCCCTGGTATTACTACTGACTTTAAGAATCCTACCTGTGACATTGTGAGGAGCCCCTGGTATAGTGTCAGGTGGAGGAGCAGATGGTATGAATCCCAGAGGATCTGTAAAACAAATGAGAAAATATAACCATACACATCCCAGAAGTAAATGATATGACACTGTAAATTCAAGGTATCTCTTACCAGGAATCCTTAAATCTTCAACTCTGTATATTGTGATAATTATAATATGCTGATAATTGAAGAAATTAATTTCACACCACATGCCGTGAACATCTCTAAATAACTACACAAATCACATCAAAGTTAATACTGGCTAAGCTTCAAATGAACATTATTTTAGAAAATGCATGATAACTATCTAGTGCATTGCATTTCTAATTTCAATTTGATAATTATTAAGTTTTCTGTAAGTCAGTAATCATCCTTTTTAAAATATCCATTGTATCTTTTTTTGCAGTTAATCCTGATATCATCAAAAATTACATTCTCAAGACTTGGAGCTTGTACATAATATGATCAGATTAATACAAATGTCTCCACACATATGTGGGGGGGGGGGAGATTTCCATTCTTGTTACTGAAGACAAAGAGGTCATACTTGACAGGATGATGGTGTCCTGAGCCTGCCCCTCACTGTTCTTGCCTACACACGTGTACATCCCATAATCCTCTGGCGTTACCATGGTAATGTTGAGGATGGAAATGCGCTCGGCCCTCTCTGGGTGTTCTCGGGTGATCTTACGGAACCTTCCTGGCCTGAGTGGGTCACGTGGGAGGTAGATGCCACCCTTGGTCCACATCAAGTGAGCAGGGTAGCCAGTATATACACAGGTCAGCGTGGCATTGCTCTGGTATGGAGCTGCCTTCACCTCCTTCTGACCTGCGTGTACCTCAGGCTTGACTGCCAATAAAAATCATTAATCACACATCATTAATCACACACCATTTAAACAAAAAAAGTGCTGGTTTTCAACTCCTTCAAACTTAAAAGTTTATAGGAGATGGCAAGACATGACCAACTTTTATAATTCACAAAATTATTAGACAAGTGGCTTATAAACATCATGCATGCAGTCCTTTTAGCAGCATGGCACTTAACACTAAGTTGTATACATGTTGAAATAATTAACAGGATTTCCTATACCCTTTCTTTTTACCAGAGCATAATTTCCAACTCACTCTCTGTGATGTATATTTCAGTACATGTGTCATTTTAACTTGATCATCAGCCATTAAAATACAGGGTTTATTTTTTCTATTAAGTAACATTTAACCCAATATGTTTTTTTTTGTCACCCAGAGAATAAGGATCACCATATGATGGTTCTACAAAACTTACACTGGACTTTGATATAAACATCATAATGTGAGGTGACCTCCCCCTTGGCATTAGCTGCGACACAGGTGTATTTTCCTCCGTTTTCTTTTTTGATGTCCTTCATGACAAGTTTGGACCCGTTAAACCTCTGTGCATGGTGGATCCAGTACACAGAGGGGGCGGGGTAGGCTCTGGCACTGCAGGTCAGGGTGACCGTGTCCCCTACACCAACTGCTGAACCTGGCTCTATAGCCACGTCCATGATGGGGTCCCCTGTATCATACATATCGTTATTTAAATGAACTCTCAAAAGCTTAAGTATTCATCATTATTTAAATTCTGAAGGAAAATATATAAAGTAAACAGTCTCTCTAAAAACAGAATAGTGTTGAGGATACTAAATTTATCTGGACAACAAATGCTTCAAATACATAATTAACTCTAAGAAATGGAAATTCCTCTTTTGCAAAAAAAAAACAGTGATCAATTGGTGCATTATATGATGTAACATTTCATAAAATCTAAATCATATAGCTTTTCCTATAGCTTTAGGCTGATTGAAATGATTCTCAATGGTTTGCTAATTCAGAAATCACAAGGTGCAAGTAAACATTAGGGTTCAAAATTATCAATTTCAATGTAATGACAGATCAGCCCTGTCCCGCCTCTTGGCAACAGTGAAGAATTTAAGCATGCTAATTATACCATTACAATTTGTGCCAAATTGTTGTTATGATTTGCACACCCTTGTCTTTTTTACTACTATCAACAACAGATTTATGCTGCACTAATTCTCATGCTTAATTAAGCCATCTTTCTTAGGCAAATAACTGAAACAATCAGTCCATACAATGTTTTAAATAAATCTTTGACCCTATAAAGTATATATCATTTTGGACCTGGGACAAGATACTTTCTAATGGTTTATTGTATTATATTTCAATTCAGTTTCATGCATTTTAATATGATAATTTTTTAATTATAAAGTACCTTTTTTATAACTCATTGAAAACAATTTATAGGGCTTTTAATATTAAATAACTTGATAATGTCAACATTCCATTCTGTGTTTCTTTCTTTCTTGAAAATGAAAATTTGTTTAAATGAAACTTAAGCACATACCTTCCCTGTGTGTCCACACTGTGTAGGTGGGTGTTGCAGGGCTTGAACCATATGGATTGACAGCAATCAGATAGATGTCATAGTGGGTGGCCTGCTCCAGACCAGTTACTTTGTATGTTCTTGTTGCCACCTGGTAAAAACAAAACATAAATACACATAAAGAATAAAACTAACCTGATTAACAAACTTGAACAGGTATATGACCATTGCCCTTATAATAAGGCATTTTAACCACAAAACAACAAGGTTCATTTTTCAAAATCTTCTGTAAAATAACCTGCAACAGCTGGTTATATTTTTATGCTGTTAATGCAACCCGTTAATACACCTAACATCTATATGTCAGCAAAGCATATCAACTTACGCTTCAAGCATAATAATCTTTCAAGCCTCTCAGTTCATACAAGTCTTTCATATTGACTTTCAGTTATGTTTACAGATCAAAAACATCAGGCAGTACAGATCAAAAACATCAGGCAGTACAGATAAAAAACATCAGGCAGCTTCAACATCAGACAACCAAGCAAGACAGAAGCAATTTTTTTTAAGCTTCATGTACTTCCACTTTCTCTGCAGTCATGTGACACACACCACATGTTCTCCGCAGTCATGTGACACACACCACATGTTCTCCGTGGTCATGTGACACACACCACATGTTCTCCACAGTCATGTGACACACACCACATGTTCTCCACAGTCATGTGACACGCACCACAGGGAGTTGCTCGTTTATCAAGATTCTTCTGAGTAACCTTAACTTCTAGTTCAGTATAATCTTGGTTACTTAATTATGTTTAATATTTCACAAATAAACATGTTAAATGGATTAAGTAATAATGTTATAAGGAACCAGAAGTCAACTGAACCAACCAAGGGAACTGAGTTTCCGGGAACCCGCAGGAGGCTTGAACTTTGTTGCAATTCTGACCTGGATGGTCACTAAGCTGCAAGACTCCACAGAGGAGGGATCTCCAGCGAGATCAAGAATTTCCCACCACCACCACATCTTTGCCATGTTCCACTCAGCTTGTCGAGATCATGCTTTGTCAATAGGGCATTTTTGCCCCCACCTTAATGTTATATTGGTGCCAAATTTTGTAAAGAAAGCAAATCTGTATGTTTTACCCAACTAATAAAGCAAAATAATTTTTCAAACTTTAATTGTTTGACAGATACTTTATTATTATTTGACTGTATTTAAGACTGTAAAACATTACATAATTGGTTAGGAAACTCTTCAATTTTAAGCTGTTGTTCAAGGATAACTTACTGACTTGATAAATAGACAGCTTTCATGTGTACCACAGGAACATAACAAGTGACCTATGGGTCATGACGCTCAGCTGACTTGGAAGAGATTTGCAAAAGGAAATTTTATCATCTGAATGGTAGTATATAACCATTCAACAGAAACATAACAAGTGACCCATGGTCATGACACTCAGCTGACTGGGAAGAGATTTGCAAAAGGAAATTTTATCATCTGAATGGTAGTATATAACCATTCAACTGAAGCAACAAACAGATTAACCAACAGGCTGAGATTGTGTCTGTATTAATATATCTCAAAAATAGAGAAAAAAAGCGTAAACTATAAAAAAAATACAGGTGGCTCCACCAGTCTGCAGAAACTAATAAAAACACTTAATGGTCAATATCCATGCAAAGAAGCATATAGTGGTCTCTGGATTAGTTGTTCAAATACTTCAGCTTTTGTATCAAATTTTCGATTATTCTGAGGGATACTTTGGAGTCGTATAGCTTGAAGGATATGGGTAACAGAGACCTAATTTCAGGTTTCCATAGACACTTTTCATGGGCCTCCTTGCATGACAAGAATGAAGATTCTAGGTCCAGTTGTTACAATTTGTACCCTGTTGACAGATAACCACATCTTTAAAGGTCTCAAAAATAGAGAAAATAATTCGTAAAACTTTGAAAAAAAATGGAGGTGGCACACCCAGTCTGCTAAAACTGATGGAACATGTCATGATCAATATGTATGCCAAAAATCATGATGCATCAATGTTGTAGTGATTGAGATACTGGAGTTTTTGTATCAAATTTTTCATTATTCTGGGGGGGTATTTTGGAGCCATACAGCTTAATGGATATGGGTAACAGAGACCTAATTTCAGGTTTCCATGGAGATTTTTCATGGGTCTCCCTGTGTGTAAAGAATGAAGATTCTAGGTCCAGTTGTTATGATTTGTGCCATGTTAACAGATGTTCATATCTTTAAAGGTCTCAAAAATAGAGAAAAAAATTCCAAAAAAAAGCCCGAACAAATATATGTGGTACCACCAGGCTGCAGAAACTGATGAAACACTCCATGATCAATAGTCATACAAACAATTATGTATCAAATTTTCCATTATTCTGAGCTCTGCTTTGGAGTGCCATAGCTCACAGGATATGGGTAACAGCTAGAGACCTAATTTCAGGTTTCCATGGAGACTTTTCATAGGTCTCCCTGTGTGTCAAGAATGAAGATTCTAGGTCCAATTTGAACCCTGTTGACAGATAACTACATCCTGAAAAGTTTTCAAAAATAGAGAAAAACTAGATGTGTCGGAACGACACGAATGCCCCCGCCTTGGGCAAATTAGAAACATTTGTAAAATTTGGAAAATTTTTTAAGTTCAGGAGGTGTCGTATGGTCAAAAGTAGGTCAACAAGGGCAAAATGCAAACTCGACTTGTAACAGGTCATTATCAAGCAACACACCAAAAATCATGCCAGTATATGCAGGCATTGTGAAAAAAAGTCCATACATGTGCATTTTCCATAAAAATTTCTGTCTTTCATGAAATTTTCTATGTTTAGGATCCGTAAAACAATCAAAAGTAGGTCAACCAGGATGAAACGCAAACTTGATCTGTAACTGTCATTATCTGCCCACACAAAAAAAATCAGGGTGGTATCTGCAGGCATTGAGGAAAAAAAGTCAGTACATATGCATTTGTTATGAAAATTTATATTTTTCATGAAACTTTCTATGTTCAGGAGCAGTCAAATGGTCAAAAGTAGGTCAACTGAGACAAAACAAGAACTCGATCTGTAACTGGTCATTATCTGCCTACACACCAAAAATCAGGCCCATATCTGCAGGCACTGTGAAAAAAAAGTCCATACATGTGCAGCTTTTTTATGAAATTTTCTATGTTAGAGCACCGTCAAACGGTCAAAAATAGGTCAACTGGGACAAAACGTGAACTCCATCTGTAACTGGTCAATATCTGCCGACAAACCAAAATTCAGGCCAATATCTGCAGGCATTGCGAAAAAACGTCTGTACATGTGTATTTGTCATGAAATTTCATATTTTTCATGAAATTTTCTATGTTCAGGAGCCGTAAAACAGTCAAAAGTAGGTCAACCAGGACGAAATGCGAACTCGATCTGTAACTGGTCTATATCTGCTCACACACCAAAAATCAGGCCAATATCTGCAGGCATTGCGAAAAAAAGTCTGTACATGTGTATCTGTCATGAATATTTCTATTTTTCATGAAAATTTCTAAGTTTAGGAGCCGTAAAACGGTCAAAAGTAGGTCAACCAGGACGAAACGCAAACTGGATCTGTAACTGGTCTATATCTGCCCACACACCAAAAATTAGGCCAATATCTGCAGGCATTGCGAAAAAAAGTCCGTACATGTGTATCTGTCATGAATATTTCTATTTTTCATGAAAATTTCTAAGTTTAGGAGCCGTAAAACGGTCAAAAGTAGGTCAACCAGGACGAAACGCGAACTCGATCTGTAACTGGTCTATATCTGCCCACACACCAAAAATTAGGCCAATATCTGCAGGCATTGCGAAAAAAAGTCCGTACACGTGTATCTGTCATGAATATTTCTATTTTTCATGAAAATTTCTAAGTTTAGGAGCCGTAAAACGGTCAAAAGTAGGTCAACCAGGACGAAACGCGAACTCGATCTGTAACTGGTCTATATCTGCCCACACACCAAAAATTAGGCCAATATCTGCAGGCATTGCGAAAAAAAGTCCGTACATGTGTATCTGTCATGAATATTTCTATTTTTCATGAAAATTTCTAAGTTTAGGAGCCGTAAAACGGTCAAAAGTAGGTCAACCAGGACGAAACAGGAACTCGATCTGTAACTGGTCTATATCTGCTCACACACCAAAAATCAGGCCAATATCTGCAGGCATTGCGAAAAAAAAGTCCGTACATGTGTATCTGTCATGAATATTTCTATTTTTCATGAAATTTTCTAAGTTTAGGAGCCGTAAAACGGTCAAAAGTAGGTCAACCAGGACGAAACGCGAACTCGATCTGTAACTGGTCTATATCTGCTCACACATCAAAAATCAGGCCAATATCTGCAGGCATTGCGAAAAAAAGTCCGTACATGTGTATCTGTCATGAATATTTCTATTTTTCATGAAATTTTCTAAGTTTAGGAGCTGTAAAACGGTCAAAAGTAGGTCAACCAGGACGAAACGCGAACTCGATCTGTAACTGGTCTATATCTGCCTACACACCAAATATCAGGCCAATATCTGCAGGCATTGCCAAAAAAAGTCCGTACAACTGTTTCATTTCGGAATGACGGAAGGACGGAATGAAGGAATGACGGACATTGGTAAAACTATATGCCCCGGCCACTTTGTGGCGGGGGCATAAAAATTGTAAAAATTTGAAAAATACACGTGGCACCACCAGTCTGCAGAAATTGATGACATCTCATGATCAATATGTATGCCAAAAATCATGACTATCAGTGATGTAGTTAATGAGATATTGAAGTTTTTTTATGAAATTTTTGACTATTCTGGGTGGTACTTTGGGGCCCTATAGCTCAAAGGATATGGGTAACAGAGACCTAATTTCTGGTTTCCATGACTTTTTATAGGTCTCTCAGTATATCAAGAATGAAGATTCTAGGTCCAGTCTTTACAATTTGTGCCCTGTTAACAGATGTTCACATTTTTAAAGGTCTCAAAAATAGAGTAAACAATTCGTTAAAAAATAAAAAAATACAGGTGGCGCCACCAGTCTGCAGAAACTCATGAAACACTCCATGATCAATATCCTTGCAAACAATTATGGTGATCTCTGCATTAGTTGTTCAGATACTTCAGCTTTTGTATCAAATTTTCCATTATTCTGGGCTGCACTTTGGAGTGCCACAGCTCAAAGGATATGGGTAACAGAAACCTAATTTCAGGTTTCCATGGAGACTTTTCATGGGTCACCCTGTGTGTCAAGGATGAAGATTCTAGGTCCAGTCGTTACAATTTGAACCCCGTTGACAGATAACTACATCCTCAAAGGTCTCAAAAATAGAGAAAAAAATTGTAAAAATTTGAAAAATACAGGTGGCGCCACCAGTCTGCAGAAACTGATGAAACATCTCATGATCAATATGTATGCCAAAAATCATGACCATCAGTGATGTAGTTAATGAGATATTTTTTTTTTAATGAAATTTTTGAAAATTCTGGGGGGGTACTTTGGGGCCCCATAGCTCAAAGGATATGATTAACAGAGACCTAATTTCTGGTTTCCCTGGAAACTTTTCATATGTCTCTCAGAATGTCAAGAATGAAGATTCTAGGTCCAGTCTTTACGATTTTTGCCCTGTTAACAGATGTTCACATTTTAAAGATCTCAAAAATAGAGAAAAAAATTCGTAAAAAAATAAAAAAATACAGGTGGCGCCACCAGTCTGCATGAACTGATGGAACATCTCATGATCAATATGTATGCCAAAATTCATGACCATCAGTGATGTAGTTAATGAGATATTGAAGTTTTTGTATGAAATTTTTGACTATTCTGGGGGGTACTTTGGGGCCCCATAGCTCGAAGGATATGGGTAACAGAGACCTAGTTCCAGGTTTCCAAGGAGATTTTTCATGGACCTCTCCGGATGTAAAGTAAGAAGATTCCAGGTCCAGTGGTTACGATTTGTGCCTTGTTAACGGACAGACGGCCGGATGGCCGGATTGCTGGACGGACGACGGACAAAGAGTGATCGCTATAGCTCAGATGACTTACAGTCAGCTGAGCTAAAAACCTACTAGAAACTTTAGATAACATTCAAATAATATAAGTATTCAAGAATTTGTCCGAGAAAAAGTCCAAAAGCATACATTATACTTGTCAAAAATATTTTATACATTAGTTAACTAATAAAATGAACTGGTTTTACAATACTGGCCATAATTTGTGCAATGGTTGATCAATAGAAGAAATACTTGTATCATACTGACCCTAATGACTTTGAAGCCCTGGTAAGTGCCGCTCTTCCTGTAGTATAACAAGTACTGTACATTATCTCCATTTTTTTTGGGTTGGTCCCACGCTACATCAACAGAGTGAGTCCCTACATTCATGATCCGGAAAGACTCAGGTGTTGACGGCAGACGGGCTGATAAAGGGAAAAGAATATAATGCACAGTGCAACACTGATAAAGGGAAAAGAATATAATTCACAGTGCACTGCTGATAAAAGGAAAAGAATATAATGCACAATGCAACGCTGATAAAGGGAAAAGAATATAATGCACAGTGCAACAATGATAAAGGAAAAGAATATAATGCACAGTGCAATGCCGATAAAGGGAAAAGAATTTAATGCACAGTGCAACACTGATAAAGGGAAAAGAACATAATGCACAGTGCAACACTGATAAAGGGAAAAGAGTATAATGCACAGTGCAGTGCTGATAAAGGGAAAAGAGTATAATGCACAATGCAGTGCTGATAAAGGGAAAAGAGTATAATGCACAGTGCAGTGCTGATAAAGGGAAAAGAGTATAATGCACAATGCAGTGCAGAGAAATGGAAAAGAATATAATGCACAGTGCAGTGCTGATAAAGGGAAAAAGAGTATAATGCACAGTGCAATGCTGAGAAAGGAAAAGAGTATAATGCACAGTGCAACGCTGAGAAAGGGAAAAGAACATAATGCAAAGTGCAACACTGATAAAGGGAAAAGAATATAATGCACAGTGCAGTGCTAATAAAGGGAAAAGAGTATAATGCACAATGCAGTGCTGATAAAGGGAAAAGAGAATAATGCACAGTGCAGTGCTGACAAGGGGAAAGAGTATAATGCACAATGCAGTGATGAGAAAGGGAAAAGAATATAATGCACAGTGCAGTGCTGATAAAGGGAAAAGAGTATAATGCACAGTGCAATGCTGAGAAAGGAAAAGAGTATAATGCACAAAGCAACGCTGATAAAAGGAAAAGAACATAATGCACAGTGCAAACACTGATAAAGGGAAAAAATATAATGCACAGTGCAGTGCTGATAAAGGGAAAAGAGTATAATGCACAATGCAGTGCTGAGAAAGGGAAAAGAATATAATGCACAGTGCAGTGCTGATAAAGGGAAAAGAGTATAATGCACAGTGCAATGCTGAGAAAGGAAAAGAGTATAATGCACAAAGCAACGCTGATAAAGGGAAAAGAACATAATGCACAGTGCAACACTGATAAGGGGAAAAGAATATAATGCACAGTGCAGTGCTGATAAAGGGAAAAGAGTATAATGCACAATGCAGTGCTGATAAAGGGAAAAGAGTATAATCACAGTGCAGTGCTGATAAAGGGAAAAGAGTATAATGCTCAATGCAGTGCTGAGAAAGGGAAAAGAATATAATGCACAGTGCAGTGCTGATAAAGGGAAAAGAGTATAATACACAATGCAGTGCTGATAAAGGGAAAAGAGTATAATGCACAGTGCAGTGCTGATAAAGGGAAAAGAGTATAATGCACAATGCAGTGCTGAGAAAGGGAAAAGAATATAATGCACAGTGCAGTGCTGATAAAGGGAAAAGAGTATAATGCACAGTGCAATGCTGAGAAAGGAAAAGAGTATAATGCACAAAGCAACGCCGATAAAGGGAAAAGAACATAATGCACAGTGCAAACACTGATAAAGGGAAAAAAATATAATGCACAGTGCAGTGCTGATAAAGGGAAAAGAGTATAATGCACAATGCAGTGCTGAGAAAGGGAAAAGAATATAATGCACAGTGCAACAATGATAAAGGGAAAAGAGTATAATGCACAGTGCAATGCTGAGAAAGGAAAAGAGTATAATGCACAAAGCAACGCTGATAAAGGGAAAAGAACATAATGCACAGTGCAACACTGTTTAAGGGAAAAGAATATAATGCACAGTGCAGTGCTGATAAAGGGAAAAGAGTAAAATGCACAATGCAGTGCTGATAAAGGGAAAAGAGTATAATCACAGTGCAGTGCTGATAAAGGGAAAAGAGTATATACTCAATGCAGTGCTGAGAAAGGGAAAAGAATATAATGCACAGTGCAGTGCTGATAAAGGGAAAAGAGTATAATGCACAGTGCAATGCTGAGAAAGGAAAAGAGTATAATGCACAATGCAGTGCTGAGAAAGGGAAAAGAATATAATGCACAGTGCAACACTGATAAAGGGAAAAGAATATAATGCACAGTGCAGTGCTGATAAAGGGAAAAGTGTATAATGCACAATGCAGTGCTGAGAAAGGGAAAAGAATATAATGCACAGTGCAGTGCTGATAAAGGGAAAAGAGTATAATGCACATTGCAGTGCTGATAAAGGGAAAAAGAGTATAATTCACAGTGCAATGCTGATAAAGGGAAAAGAGTATAATGCACAGTGCAATGCTGAGAAAGGGAAAAGAGTATAATGCACAATGCAATGCTGATAAAGGGAAAAGAGTATAATGCACAGTGCAATGCTGAGAAAGGGAAAAGAGTATAATGCACAATGCAACGCTGAGAAAGGGAAAAGTATAATGCACAGTGCAACGCTGATAAAGGGAAAAGAGTATAATGCACAGTGCAATGCATATAAAGGGAAAAGAATATAATGCATAGTGCAACCCTGATAAAGGGAAAAGAATATAATGCACAGTGCAACACTGATTAAGGGAAAAGAATATAATGCAAAGTGCAACGCTGATAACAGAAAAAGAATATAATGCACAGTGCAACGCTAATAAAGGGAAAAGAATATAATGCACCGTGCAACACTAATAAAGGGAAAAGCATATAATGCACAGTGCAACGCTGATAAAGGGAAAAGAATATAAAGCACAGTGCAAAGTGCATGCTTGGTTGGTGATTATATAACATTCTGCTCATCGTCAAGTGGATATTTAAATGAGTACACCTGTGATTCCATTAATATGAATGCATATGAGGTATGTATGCAGAAAAAAGTGGGCCCTTGCTACAGAGCTGCATGAGTAGGGAAGTCATTTGCCAGAGGAATAGCCTATCACTGTCACTGTCATCAAAGTCCGAATTTGCCCATCCATTCCCATGCATATGCCTTTTAGATTGCTACCCTGAGCAATGGAAACATGCTGCATGCACATATGTAAATACACTACACATACTGCATACACATATACATATGTAAATATACTACACATACTGCATATACGTATACATATGTAAATACACAACACATACTGCATAGACGTACACATATGTAAATACACTACACATACTGCATACACATATACATATGTAAATACAATACACATACTGCATACACATATACATATGTAAATACAATACACATACTGCACACATATACATATGTAAATACACTACACATACTGCATACACATATACATATGTAAGTACACAACACATTCTGCATAGACGTACACATATGTAAATACACTACACATACTGCATACACGTATACATATGTACATACACAACATTCTGCATACACATAATGCCACCTTGATATGCACACAACACTCACTCACTAATGACAGAATCTTTTAGATAATCAATCTGATAAATACATCAAGGAAATGATTCTGGCTGAATGAATGCTGGAATTTAAGAATAAAATGGAATGGAATGAATGAATGATGAATAAATGAGAGAATGATGAAATAGCAGGTAAATTCAATAATTAATTCATTGTAATGCATTTTCCAAAGTGAAGGAAAGAATAGATTACAAATATAAAAGTGTATTAGATATGAAATAATGGATGACTTTTTGTATTAGTGACAGATTCTCCATAAAGACATACGATATCCTTCCTTGAAGCAGCTAAGTATCTGCTCGGTGAACATGAGACAGTAGAGGTCATCGTAAGCGTCGGCCTTAGGCTGACCGTTACAAAAGCTCAGACAGTTTCGCGGGATGTTTCTTCTCCTGCAGCACTGTATGTGATCCTGCTTGTCTGCAATCAGCAACATATAATTTATCATCAACAGCACAGTCACAACACCCTCAACATGTGGCATATAAACTATGACCTAATAAGGCCAAAAAAAATAAGGTATGGTTCTCAGGCACTTTTTTTCAGAAATAGGTGCGTGCGGGCGGTATTTTATTTTTTACCTTTTTTTGAATGCTCCGATAAAATGTCATATGATCAGTGAAAAGCATTAAAATAACAATTTTTTTTGCTAAACAGGTTAAAGCACTACATGAATTGTATTATATATCTACTTGAAAGATAAAAATAAAAATAAAAATTTTTGATGCGGGGGTTAAAAATTGACGCGGGCAGTGCCTGAGAACCACACCTTTTATTTTTTTTTGCCTAACAACATGTTATTTTTTTTTATAATTATGATTGCTTAAAATTTCCAATCTTTACTGAATAAAATGCCAGGAACTTTATAATTATGTCACTGCCAAACATTTCTAACAGTTTTACTGTATTTTAAGGATTTTGTAAAGAAAAGTGAGGAATTTGATAATTATTATTACAATTTTATATATAATCCACAACGATGCAGACACAGATAACAAATTACAATTAACTTTTACCTCAGAGAATATCAGTATAAGGAATTCTTGGATAATGTTAATAAACCTCAATAAAACCTTGTGGGTAAAGATTTTGAAAGATATAATATCTCTTAACACACATAAATGGGGAAAAATCTTTGGTTTGTCATGTGAAAATCTAAACATAATGTTATACTAATGCTTTAAATTTGAAATTCATTTGCAACAACACACGGTCAAGGTATGCCCTCAAACATCTGAAATATATCCATTTACAATATGCATATGTAGAGGGAAGTCAATGAGATTCTGGGAAGATCGGGAATCCTCCCTGGAAAAATTAGAATTCTGATTTTCCTGAAAAAATGAGAATCCAGAGATGGTATGAAGGGATTCCCATTCTTCCCAGGAAGAATGAGAATTCTCATTCTTCCTGGGACAAATGAGAATTCCAGTCTCTCCTGGGAAAATTGAGAATTCTCATTTTTCCCGGGAGAGATTGGAATTCAGTTTTGAAATTCAAACCTGGGAAAAATGAGAATTCTCATTCTTCCACTGGGAAGAATGGGAATTATTGATGCCAACTTAACTCTTTTAATTTTTTACATATTTCTCTTTTTCAGAAAGAAACTTTCATGATCTTTCTGTCACATTAATTCTGAACTGTTCAAGTGTTGAAAAAGAAATAAATAGTCCACTCACACAAAATAGAAATATGATGGGTTTAGTACTATCATGTGTGAATAAAACTGATTTTAACAGAAATGTTTATTCTTTTTTTTCATGAGAAAAAATGTTACTGTTCTTTTAGCAATGGTCAGTTAATAACATTAAAGTTTTGTTATAATACCGTAGTAAAATATGCAAACGTAACCCACCTTAACTATTAAAAGGATATCATTTAACAAATTGGAGCTGGCTGGGAAAAATAAGAATTCTGGTTTTTCCCGGGCAAAATCAGAATTCTCATTCTTCCTTGGAACAATGAGAATCAAATCATAGTATGAAATGATTCTCATTTTTCCAGGGGGAAAATCAGAATTCTTATTTTTCCCGGGAGGATTCTGGATCTTCCCAGATTCTCATTCTTCCCTCGACATATACACATGAAGTTTCATGAGTAAGTATTATTCCAAACAATACCAAATAATGCAGAAGATACCAAGAAATGAGTTAATGGTTATAAATGCAAACTAACAATATCATACATGGTTGGTTAAAACCAGGCATTATCCCCTGCTGAATGCGATGCATTTTATATTAGAAGGTATATTAGTGGTAAAGCAATGTGTGGTCTGGATAAATACTACACATTTATCTACAACACACAGACAGTTGTGACTTAGTGGTTTGGTGAGTTAACCATCTAGACTGCTAGTTTTAAGCTGTGCACATATGTACTGCCTTTCTAAACCCACAGTGGATTATCAGTGATTATGTGCAGCAAGTGCTTAACTAAGCTGGGTTTCTTCATTTGAACTGTTAGCTGTACATTAAAGGGACATGATCAGGAGCAATATTATGCCTTTTCTTTAACACAATCAGTTCAGTTCTGCTTTAGATAAAGCTGTCCCAGCAAGTTAACCCACCTCAATAACACACAGTCTCAGTTAGGCTGTTTAACACCTTGTTATGGTTCTGCCTGTCAGTTTACACAAACAGTCCATGTGTCTGTTTACCATTAAAGCCCAGTGTGACTGGAGGTCCAATTTTGCCAATGCACGACAGTTCCCAAACAATGACTAGTCCAAACTATTCCATACCTGGACCTTATGTCCTGTAATATATAATTTATTCTCTTCGGCATGAGCAATATGGCCCAGTCTCAGCTAAATCACACTCCGCAGCAAGTGATTTTTCAGCCAGTGGAAACATGTTTTACATTTTTTTCTAATCAGGGCATCTCCTGATTGAAAGGCTTTGTAGCCACAGGAATGCATGGAGTCTAATGTGCTGTGTTTATGTTAACGCCTGCAATTGTGCCACTGTTTTTAACACCTGTGTACAAGAGTAAGCCAACTATTCCATGGCAATATTTTGGCAAGTACCAATTTATTTCAAAGAGGAGACAGTATTTATAGTGTTCATTCAACATGCTTTACAGGTGATTAGACCTCTTAATTAAAAAAGGTTTTGATATTATAAGCAAAAACATTCTATGATGTGGACTGGAATCTTCTTCTTTAATGGTGATGTGCAGTCAGATGATTGTAGTGCCCAATCAGAAAGCAGTTGCCATGTCAGTAATTGGTACAAAACATTTCTGTGTCACAGACACACCAGGAAAGCATGCATATAATTAATTCCAATAAAAAGCGGCCAGTATGGGCCATGACGCTCAGCTGAATTTAAGGAACCTTGAACAATGTGAAACATGTAAGACTCCCAGAGTGCTCAAAATTATACATTTTGTCAACAGACTTTAACTATAAGTAACAATGACTTTATACCACATCCAGCTCCTACCATTTGTGCCCATCTGACTAATATATTGTTAAATCATGTGGCATTCACACAGTTTGCAGAATGTAGGTCACAGTAACATCATTTCAGGTTTCAAAGAAATTTTAGCAGGAACGTACCTTCTTAGATCTTTGTCAAATTAGAAGTTTCCAGGTCCAACTGTAACCAATCATGCTCTTAATTAAATTAGAAGTTTTTAGATCCGACAATAACCAATCATGCAAATCTGTCCTATAGGGTGCTCAAATCGTGTTGCTTCATATATAAATATAGGACACTTTGATCCAATTTTAGGTTTCCTAGAAAATTTGCCTAGGACCTCCCTGAATGTACAGTTAAAAGATTCTAGGTCTAACACTTTACAGATGACCTCTTCATTTGAAGGTCTTAAAAATAGAGAAGAAATGCAAAAAAATTTAAAAAATACAGATGGCACCACCGGTCTGCAGGAACTGATGAAACACTCCATAGTGAATATGCATGCAAAGAATTATGGTGATCCATGCGTTCGTTATTCAGAAACTGGCCGGAGCTTTATTCTTGGGGGTACTTACAAGCCCCATAGCCGAGACTGAGAATATAGGTAACACAGTCCTTAATTTAAGGTTTCACAGGAGATTTTTCTTGGACCTCAAAGGGTGTTAATTTAGAAGATTCAAGGTCCAATGGTTACAATTTGTGCCCTGTTAACAGACGACCGCATGGTCAGACGGGACAACAGACAAAAGCGCGATCGCTATAGCTCAGATGACTTTCAGTCATCTGAGCTGAAAACTGCTATATGGAGTGAATGCCAGTTTAGTAGTAACACAGAAAATTATTGTGATTTCATTTGGTAAACATATATGTAAATTATTAAGTGTACAGTATCAAGTGAGATATCAACGATTGAACTGTGATAAATTTTCTGACTCAACTGTGTGTCAGGATTGTTGGTATATCTTTACAATCCGCAATGAAAACAAAGAATGTTTTCCATTGGTACTAAATTTCTATAAAAGCTTCATAATTTGGCCTTACTCTGTCATTAGAATTGATGAAAACACAAGCTTGAAACCTTCTCCAGCCACTATTGAGATTATTTAATACACATGATGCTCAAAGTCTCAGTGATGAAAATCAATGCTAGACTTCAGGAACAGGATTTCTGCCAAAGCCAGGTGGATACTTGCACCTGTTATGGGAAAATTAGGCAGGCTTATGGCAAACACTGGCATATTTCTTTTGCTGAATTAATTGTGTTCCCCTGTGAAATACTGGATCTATATTAACCATGGTAACCCATATTTCTGCCTGTCAATGTGTATTTAACAGCACACTTTCTCAACCAAAAGAGTGAGTGTCACCAGACAAACTAATTTTGTGGCAAACAACTGCAGTACACTGGGCAGGTCTAGGGTGGTGGATTATGAGACACAAAAGGGAAGGTACTCGATTATGCAAAAAGGAAGGTACTCGATGATGCAAAAAGGAAGGTACTCGATGATGAAAAAAGGAAGACACTGGCATGTGCTGGATCATCATGTGACACAGTGTTGTATTCATTACATATGTCACATCTGTCAGGGCTGTAGATGTACAGGTTACTGTATCATCCTTGTACCCCATGCTGGTAAGTCTGATTTAAGAACCACTTAAACATAAACTCTCAAATGTCTTACCTCCAGATGATGCTGAAAAAAATTTTATCCAAAGCTGAAGAGAATGTTAATATTTTCAAGTTTCTTACAATGTTACATGAAACCCTAAAAGAACGATAAATAATAAACAAAGTAATGTAAGGCAAGTGGTTGGATTTGAAACAAAACTGAAAATGAATATAAAACAAGAACGGAAACTCCTCTTTCTAAAAGAACAGACAAAATTTAAAAGAATGTAAAAAATATAAAAAACAGAGCATTTTTCAAATATAGAAAGGGAAGCTTGGGAAATAAATTAGAAATTAATCATAATAATTATTAATTATGAAAGCATGCATGAAAAATCAAACATGAAAGATACATGGTAACTATTTTGCTTATTTTTCTGTCATGACAGTAGGGGTAGCATGTATGTGTTACCGGCGGCACACTTAAGGATCTTCCCGAATTCTGACGAGCATTTCTCCAGGTCTGGTGCTGATCTACCATCACAGCCCCTTACACAAGAACTCTTTACATTTTCTTTCACACAGCAATCTGAAAAAAATACATAATCCTTGAAGCCTTTTCACTATTACTGCTTCATAATTTTCACAGACTAAATGGTCAATATATTCATTTATTATTATTATTACAAAAAAGGGGTTCCTTGTGTCATGTTTAAGGCTATTTACTCTCTAACATGTTTTTCATTATTTTTTTTCCTACAAAAGAAGACAGAATATTGTAAAGATCTTAATTTGATTTTTCCAGACATCCACTTTCACTGATTATGCTCAATTAGACAAAGGTAACAACTCAAGTTTGAGGGGTAGGATGTAGCTTGATGGTTAAGGCGTCAGATTTGGGGGTGGAGGTCCCCGGTTTGAATCCCACCAGGACCTCAATGGCTTAATGCCATGAAATCTCATAACAGAACCTCAGAAATTTGATCTAATGTCTTAACAACAGGTGAGGACTTCTGGATTACTTCTAACTCGATCGGTGCATATAAAACCGGAATTCCAGAAGGCTTCATAATAACATGTCATCCTTTATTATATGAATACCTTCATCCTCATTCAATAGACAGTGCTACCAACAGGCCATGGACCTATCCTTTAAAAAAAGTCTGAGGCCATAAATTAAATTTTATTTTAAAAAATGACTTAAAAGGAGTAAAGTGGATAAAACAGAAAAAGCAGTGTCACTGAAAGGAACACAGTTTGTTATATAATCATGGGGAGCACAGCTGAAGAACAACATTCTGATTGTTAATACTGGCTGAGAGTTGGCCAATTGGGAAGAGCATAACGGAGTGACTGGTAACACTGGCTGAGAGCTGGCCAATAGGGAGAATCATAACAGAATGACTGGTAACACTGTCTGAGAGCTGGCCAATAGGGAGAATCATAACAGAATGACTGGTAACACTGGCTGAGAGTTGGCCAATAGGGAAGAGCATAACAGAATGACTGGTAACACTGGCTGAGAGTTGGCCAATTGGGAAGAGCATAACAGAATGACTGGTAACACTGGCTGAGAGTTGGCCAATAGGGAAGAGCATAACAGAATGACTGGTAACACAGGCTGAGAGTTGGCCAATAGGGAGAATCATAACAGAATGACTGGTAACACTGGCTGAGAGATGGCCAATAGGGAAGAGCATAACAGAATGACTAGTAACACTGGCTGAGAGTTGGCCAATTGGGAAGAGCATAACAGAATGACTGGTAACACTGGCTGAGAGTTGGCCAATAGGGAAGAGCATAACAGAATGACTGGTAACACAGGCTGAGAGTTGGCCAATAGGGAGAATCATAACAGAATGACTGGTAACACTGGCTGAGAGATGGCCAATAGGGAAGAGCATAACAGAATGACTAGTAACACTGGCTGAGAGTTGGCCAATAGGGAAGAGCATAACAGAATGACTGGTAACACTGGCTGAGAGTTGGCCAATTGGGAAGAGCATAACAGAATGACTGGTAACACTGGCTGAGAGTTGGCATATAGGGAAGAGCATAACAGAATGACTGGTAACACAGGCTGAGAGTTGGCCAATTGGGAAGAGCACAACAGAGTGACTTGTAACACTGGCTGACAGCTGGTCAATAGGGAGAATCATAACAGAATGACTGGTAACACTGGCTGAGAGCTGGCCAATAGGGAGAATCATTACAGAATGACTGGTAACACTGGCTGAGAGTTGGCCAATTGGGAAGAGCATAACAGAGTGACTTGTAACACTGGCTGAGAGTTGGCCAATAGGGAAGAGCATAACAGAATGACTGGTAACACTAGCTGAGAGTTGGCCAATTGGGAAGAGCATAACCGAATGACTGGTAACACTGGCTGACAGCTGGTCAATAGGGAGAATCATAACAGAATGACTGGTAACACTGGCTGAGAGTTGGCCAATTGGGAAGAGCACAACAGAGTGACTTGTAACACTGGCTGACAGCTGGTCAATAGGGAGAATAATAATAGAATGACTGGTAACACTGGCTGAGAGCTGGCCAATAGGGAGAATCATTACAGAATGATTGGTAACACTGGCTGAGAGCTGGCCAATAGGGAAGACCATAACAGAATGACTGGTAACACTGGCTGAGAGTTGGCCAATAGGGAAGAGCATAACAGAATGACTAGTAACACTGGCTGAGAGTTGGCCAATAGGGAGAATCATAACAGAATGACTGGTAACACAGGCTGAGAGTTGGCCAATTGGGAAGAGCACAACAGAGTGACTTGTAACACTGGCTGACAGCTGGTCAATAGGGAGAATCATAACAGAATGACTGGTAACACTGGCTGAGAGCTGGCCAATAGGGAGAATCATTACAGAATGACTGGTAACACTGGCTGAGAGCTGGCCAATAGGGAAGACCATAACAGAATGACTGGTAACACTGGCTGAGAGTTGGCCAATTGGGAAGAGCATAACAGAATGACTGGTAACACTGGTTGAGAGTTGGCATATAGGGAAGAGCATAACAGAATGACTGGTAACACAGGCTAAGAGTTGGCCAATTGGGAAGAGCACAACAGAGTGACTTGTAACACTGGCTGACAGCTGGTCAATAGGGAGAATCATAACAGAATGACTGGTAACACTGGCTGAGAGCTGGCCAATAGGGAGAATCATTACAGAATGACTGGTAACACTGGCTGAGAGTTGGCCAATAGGGAAGACCATAACAGAATGACTGGTAACACTGGCTGAGAGTTGGCCAATTGGGAAGAGCATAACTGAATGACTGGTAACACTGGCTGAGAGCTGGCCAATAGGGAAGAGCATAACAGAATGACTGGTAACACAGGCTGAGAGTTGGCCAATTGGGAAGAGCATAACAGAGTGACTGGTAACACTGGCTGAGAGTTGGCCAATTGGGAAGAGCATAACCGAATGACTGGTAACACTGGCTGAGAGCTGGCCAATAGGGAAGAGCATAACAGAATGACTGGTAACACAGGCTGAGAGTTGGCCAATTGGGAAGAGCACAACAGAATGACTGGTAACACAGGCTGAGAGTTGGCCAATTGGGAAGAGCATAACAGAATGACTAGTAACACTGGCTGAGAGTTGGCCAATTGGGAAGAGCATAACAGAATGACTGGTAACACTGGCTGAGAGTTGGCCAATAGAGAAGAGCATAACCGAATGACTGGTAACACTGGCTGAGAGCTGGCCAATAGGGAAGAGCATAACAGAATGACTGGTAACACAGGCTGAGAGTTGGCCAATTGGGAAGAGCATAACAGAGTGACTGGTAACACTGGCTGAGAGTTGGCCAATTGGGAAGAGCATAACCGAATGACTGGTAACACTGGCTGAGAGCTGGCCAATAGGGAAGAGCATAACAGAATGACTGGTAACACAGGCTGAGAGTTGGCCAATTGGGAAGAGCATAACAGAATGACTGGTAACACTGGCTGAGAGTTGGCCAATTGGGAAGAGCATAACAGAATGACTGGTAACACTGGCTGAGAGTTGGCCAATAGGGAAGAGCATAACAGAATGACTGGTAACACAGGTTGAGAGTTGGCCAATTGGGAAGAGCATAACAGAGTGACTGGTAACACTGGCTGAGAGTTGGTCAATAGGGAGAATCATAACAGAATGACTGGTAACACTGGCTGAGAGATGGCCAATAGGGAAGAGCATAACAGAATGACTAGTAACACTGGCTGAGAGTTGGCCAATAGGGAAGAGCATAACAGAATGACTGGTAACACTGGCTGAGAGTTGGCCAATTGGGAAGAGCATAACCGAATGACTGGTAACACTGGCTGAGAGCTGGCCAATAGGGAAGACCATAACAGAATGACTGGTAACACTGGCTGAGAGTTGGCCAATTGGGAAGAGCATAACAGAATGACTGGTAACACTGGCTGAGAGATGGCATATAGGGAAGAGCATATCAGAATGACTGGTAACACAGGCTAAGAGTTGGCCAATTGGGAAGAGCACAACAGAGTGACTTGTAACACTGGCTGACAGCTGGTCAATAGGGAGAATCATAACAGAATGACTGGTAACACTGGCTGAGAGCTGGCCAATAGGGAGAATCATTACAGAATGACTGGTAACACTGGCTGAGAGTTGGCCAATAGGGAAGACCATAACAGAATGACTGGTAACACTGGCTGAGAGTTGGCCAATAGGGAAGAGCATAACCGAATGACTGGTAACACTGGCTGAGAGCTGGCCAATAGGGAAGAGCATAACAGAATGACTGGTAACACAGGCTGAGAGTTGGCCAATTGGGAAGAGCATAACAGAGTGACTGGTAACACTGGCTGAGAGTTGGCCAATTGGGAAGAGCATAACTGAATGACTGGTAACACTGGCTGAGAGCTGGCCAATAGGGAAGAGCATAACAGAATGACTGGTAACACAGGCTGAGAGTTGGCCAATTGGGAAGAGCATAACAGAATGACTGGTAACACAGGCTGAGAGTTGGCCAATTGGGAAGAGCATAACAGAATGACTAGTAACACTGGCTGAGAGTTGGCCAATTGGGAAGAGCATAACAGAATGACTGGTAACACTGGCTGAGAGTTGGCCAATTGAGAAGAGCATAACCGAATGACTGGTAACACTGGCTGAGAGCTGGCCAATAGGGAAGAGCATAACAGAATGACTGGTAACACAGGCTGAGAGTTGGCCAATTGGGAAGAGCATAACAGAGTGACTGGTAACACTGGCTGAGAGTTGGCCAATTGGGAAGAGCATAACCGAATGACTGGTAACACTGGCTGAGAGCTGGCCAATAGGGAAGAGCATAACAGAATGACTGGTAACACAGGCTGAGAGTTGGCCAATTGGGAAGAGCATAACAGAATGACTGGTAACACTGGCTGAGAGTTGGCCAATTGGGAAGAGCATAACAGAATGACTGGTAACACTGGCTGAGAGTTGGCCAATAGGGAAGAGCATAACAGAATGACTGGTAACACAGGCTGAGAGTTGGCCAATTGGGAAGAGCATAACAGAGTGACTGGTAACACTGGCTGAGAGTTGGCATATAGTGAAGACCATAACAGAATGACTGGTAACAGTGGCTGAGAGTTGGCCAATTGGGAAGAGCATAACCAAATGACTGGTAACACTGGCTGACAGCTGGTCAATAGGGAGAATCATAACAGAATGACTGGTAACACTGGCTGAGAGCTGGCCAATAGGGAGAATCATTACAGAATGACTGGTAACACTGGCTGAGAGTTGGCCAATAGGGAAGACCATAACAGAATGACTGGTAACACTGGCTGAGAGTTGGCCAATAGGGAAGAGCATAACAGAATGACTGGTAACACTGGCTGAGAGTTGGCCAATTGGGAAGAGCATAACAGAATGACTGGTAACACTGGCTGAGAGTTGGCCAATTGGGAAGAGCATAACAGGATAACTGGTAACACTGGCTGAGAGTTGGCCAATATGGAAGAGCATAACAGGATGACTGGTAACACTGGCTGAGAGTTGGCCAATAGGGAAGAGCATAACAGGATGACTGGTAACACTGGCTGAGAGTTGGCCAATTGAGAAGAGCATAACCGAATGACTGGTAACACTGGCTGAGAGCTGGCCAATAGGGAAGAGCATAACAGAATGACTGGTAACACAGGCTGAGAGTTGGCCAATTGGGAAGAGCATAACGGAGTGACTGGTAACACTGGCTGAGAGCTGGCCAATAGGGAGAATCATAACAGAATGACTGGTAACACTGTCTGAGAGCTGGCCAATAGGGAGAATCATAACAGAATGACTGGTAACACTGGCTGAGAGTTGGCCAATAGGGAAGAGCATAACAGAATGACTGGTAACACTGGCTGAGAGTTGGCCAATTGGGAAGAGCATAACAGAATGACTGGTAACACTGGCTGAGAGTTGGCCAATAGGGAAGAGCATAACAGAATGACTGGTAACACAGGCTGAGAGTTGGCCAATAGGGAGAATCATAACAGAATGACTGGTAACACTGGCTGAGAGATGGCCAATAGGGAAGAGCATAACAGAATGACTAGTAACACTGGCTGAGAGTTGGCCAATTGGGAAGAGCATAACAGAATGACTGGTAACACTGGCTGAGAGTTGGCCAATAGGGAAGAGCAAAACAGAATGACTGGTAACACAGGCTGAGAGTTGGCCAATAGGGAGAATCATAACAGAATGACTGGTAACACTGGCTGAGAGATGGCCAATAGGGAAGAGCATAACAGAATGACTAGTAACACTGGCTGAGAGTTGGCCAATAGGGAAGAGCATAACAGAATGACTGGTAACACTGGCTGAGAGTTGGCCAATTGGGAAGAGCATAACAGAATGACTGGTAACACTGGCTGAGAGTTGGCATATAGGGAAGAGCATAACAGAATGACTGGTAACACAGGCTGAGAGTTGGCCAATTGGGAAGAGCACAACAGAGTGACTTGTAACACTGGCTGACAGCTGGTCAATAGGGAGAATCATAACAGAATGACTGGTAACACTGCTGAGAGCTGGCCAATAGGGAGAATCATTACAGAATGACTGGTAACACTGGCTGAGAGTTGGCCAATTGGGAAGAGCATAACAGAGTGACTTGTAACACTGGCTGAGAGTTGGCCAATAGGGAAGAGCATAACAGAATGACTGGTAACACTAGCTGAGAGTTGGCCAATTGGGAAGAGCATAACCGAATGACTGGTAACACTGGCTGACAGCTGGTCAATAGGGAGAATCATAACAGAATGACTGGTAACACTGGCTGAGAGTTGGCCAATTGGGAAGAGCACAACAGAGTGACTTGTAACACTGGCTGACAGCTGGTCAATAGGGAGAATAATAATAGAATGACTGGTAACACTGGCTGAGAGCTGGCCAATAGGGAGAATCATTACAGAATGATTGGTAACACTGGCTGAGAGCTGGCCAATAGGGAAGACCATAACAGAATGACTGGTAACACTGGCTGAGAGTTGGCCAATAGGGAAGAGCATAACAGAATGACTAGTAACACTGGCTGAGAGTTGGCCAATAGGGAGAATCATAACAGAATGACTGGTAACACAGGCTGAGAGTTGGCCAATTGGGAAGAGCACAACAGAGTGACTTGTAACACTGGCTGACAGCTGGTCAATAGGGAGAATCATAACAGAATGACTGGTAACACTGGCTGAGAGCTGGCCAATAGGGAGAATCATTACAGAATGACTGGTAACACTGGCTGAGAGCTGGCCAATAGGGAAGACCATAACAGAATGACTGGTAACACTGGCTGAGAGTTGGCCAATTGGGAAGAGCATAACAGAATGACTGGTAACACTGGTTGAGAGTTGGCATATAGGGAAGAGCATATCAGAATGACTGGTAACACAGGCTAAGAGTTGGCCAATTGGGAAGAGCACAACAGAGTGACTTGTAACACTGGCTGACAGCTGGTCAATAGGGAGAATCATAACAGAATGACTGGTAACACTGGCTGAGAGCTGGCCAATAGGGAGAATCATTACAGAATGACTGGTAACACTGGCTGAGAGTTGGCCAATAGGGAAGACCATAACAGAATGACTGGTAACACTGGCTGAGAGTTGGCCAATTGGGAAGAGCATAACCGAATGACTGGTAACACTGGCTGAGAGCTGGCCAATAGGGAAGAGCATAACAGAATGACTGGTAACACAGGCTGAGAGTTGGCCAATTGGGAAGAGCATAACAGAGTGACTGGTAACACTGGCTGAGAGTTGGCCAATTGGGAAGAGCATAACCGAATGACTGGTAACACTGGCTGAGAGCTGGCCAATAGGGAAGAGCATAACAGAATGACTGGTAACACTGGCTGAGAGCTGGCCAATAGGGAAGAGCATAACAGAATGACTGGTAACACAGGCTGAGAGTTGGCCAATTGGGAAGAGCATAACAGAATGACTAGTAACACTGGCTGAGAGTTGGCCAATTGGGAAGAGCATAACAGAATGACTGGTAACACTGGCTGAGAGTTGGCCAATTGAGAAGAGCATAACCGAATGACTGGTAACACTGGCTGAGAGCTGGCCAATAGGGAAGAGCATAACAGAATGACTGGTAACACAGGCTGAGAGTTGGCCAATAGGGAAGAGCATAACAGAGTGACTGGTAACACTGGCTGAGAGTTGGCCAATTGGGAAGAGCATAACCGAATGACTGGTAACACTGGCTGAGAGCTGGCCAATAGGGAAGAGCATAACAGAATGACTGGTAACACAGGCTGAGAGTTGGCCAATTGGGAAGAGCATAACAGAATGACTGGTAACACTGGCTGAGAGTTGGCCAATTGGGAAGAGCATAACAGAATGACTGGTAACACTGGCTGAGAGTTGGCCAATAGGGAAGAGCATAACAGAATGACTGGTAACACAGGTTGAGAGTTGGCCAATTGGGAAGAGCATAACAGAGTGACTGGTAACACTGGCTGAGAGTTGGTCAATAGGGAGAATCATAACAGAATGACTGGTAACACTGGCTGAGAGATGGCCAATAGGGAAGAGCATAACAGAATGACTAGTAACACTGGCTGAGAGTTGGCCAATAGGGAAGAGCATAACAGAATGACTGGTAACACTGGCTGAGAGTTGGCCAATTGGGAAGAGCATAACCGAATGACTGGTAACACTGGCTGAGAGCTGGCCAATAGGGAAGACCATAACAGAATGACTGGTAACACTGGCTGAGAGTTGGCCAATTGGGAAGAGCATAACAGAATGACTGGTAACACTGGCTGAGAGATGGCATATAGGGAAGAGCATATCAGAATGACTGGTAACACAGGCTAAGAGTTGGCCAATTGGGAAGAGCACAACAGAGTGACTTGTAACACTGGCTGACAGCTGGTCAATAGGGAGAATCATAACAGAATGACTGGTAACACTGGCTGAGAGCTGGCCAATAGGGAGAATCATTACAGAATGACTGGTAACACTGGCTGAGAGTTGGCCAATAGGGAAGACCATAACAGAATGACTGGTAACACTGGCTGAGAGTTGGCCAATAGGGAAGAGCATAACCGAATGACTGGTAACACTGGCTGAGAGCTGGCCAATAGGGAAGAGCATAACAGAATGACTGGTAACACAGGCTGAGAGTTGGCCAATTGGGAAGAGCATAACAGAGTGACTGGTAACACTGGCTGAGAGTTGGCCAATTGGGAAGAGCATAACTGAATGACTGGTAACACTGGCTGAGAGCTGGCCAATAGGGAAGAGCATAACAGAATGACTGGTAACACAGGCTGAGAGTTGGCCAATTGGGAAGAGCATAACAGAATGACTGGTAACACAGGCTGAGAGTTGGCCAATTGGGAAGAGCATAACAGAATGACTAGTAACACTGGCTGAGAGTTGGCCAATTGGGAAGAGCATAACAGAATGACTGGTAACACTGGCTGAGAGTTGGCCAATTGAGAAGAGCATAACCGAATGACTGGTAACACTGGCTGAGAGCTGGCCAATAGGGAAGAGCATAACAGAATGACTGGTAACACAGGCTGAGAGTTGGCCAATTGGGAAGAGCATAACAGAGTGACTGGTAACACTGGCTGAGAGTTGGCCAATTGGGAAGAGCATAACCGAATGACTGGTAACACTGGCTGAGAGCTGGCCAATAGGGAAGAGCATAACAGAATGACTGGTAACACAGGCTGAGAGTTGGCCAATTGGGAAGAGCATAACAGAATGACTGGTAACACTGGCTGAGAGTTGGCCAATTGGGAAGAGCATAACAGAATGACTGGTAACACTGGCTGAGAGTTGGCCAATAGGGAAGAGCATAACAGAATGACTGGTAACACAGGCTGAGAGTTGGCCAATTGGGAAGAGCATAACAGAGTGACTGGTAACACTGGCTGAGAGTTGGCATATAGTGAAGACCATAACAGAATGACTGGTAACACTGGCTGAGAGTTGGCCAATTGGGAAGAGCATAACCAAATGACTGGTAACACTGGCTGACAGCTGGTCAATAGGGAGAATCATAACAGAATGACTGGTAACACTGGCTGAGAGCTGGCCAATAGGGAGAATCATTACAGAATGACTGGTAACACTGGCTGAGAGTTGGCCAATAGGGAAGACCATAACAGAATGACTGGTAACACTGGCTGAGAGTTGGCCAATAGGGAAGAGCATAACAGAATGACTGGTAACACTGGCTGAGAGTTGGCCAATTGGGAAGAGCATAACAGAATGACTGGTAACACTGGCTGAGAGTTGGCCAATTGGGAAGAGCATAACAGGATAACTGGTAACACTGGCTGAGAGTTGGCCAATATGGAAGAGCATAACAGGATGACTGGTAACACTGGCTGAGAGTTGGCCAATAGGGAAGAGCATAACAGGATGACTGGTAACACTGGCTGAGAGTTGGCCAATTGAGAAGAGCATAACCGAATGACTGGTAACACTGGCTGAGAGCTGGCCAATAGGGAAGAGCATAACAGAATGACTGGTAACACAGGCTGAGAGTTGGCCAATTGGGAAGAGCATAACAGAGTGACTGGTAACACTGGCTGAGAGTTGGCCAATTGGGAAGAGCATAACAGAATGACTGGTAACACTGGCTGAGAGTTGGCCAATAGGGAAGAGCATAACAGAATGACTGGTAACACAGGCTGAGAGTTGGCCAATTGGGAAGAGCATAACAGAGTGACTGGTAACACTGGCTGAGAGTTGGCATATAGTGAAGACCATAACAGAATGACTGGTAACACTGGCTGAGAGTTGGCCAATTGGGAAGAGCATAACCAAATGACTGGTAACACTGGCTGACAGCTGGTCAATAGGGAGAATCATAACAGAATGACTGGTAACACTGGCTGAGAGCTGGCCAATAGGGAGAATCATTACAGAATGACTGGTAACACTGGCTGAGAGTTGGCCAATAGGGAAGACCATAACAGAATGACTGGTAACACTGGCTGAGAGTTGGCCAATAGGGAAGAGCATAACAGAATGACTGGTAACACTGGCTGAGAGTTGGCCAATTGGGAAGAGCATAACAGGATGACTGGTAACACTGGCTGAGAGTTGGCCAATTGGGAAGAGCATAACAGGATAACTGGTAACACTGGCTGAGAGTTGGCCAATATGGAAGAGCATAACAGGATGACTGGTAACACTGGCTGAGAGTTGGCCAATAGGGAAGAGCATAACAGGATGACTGGTAACACTGGCTGAGAGTTGGCCAATTGGGAAGAGCATAACCGAATGACTGGTAACACTGGCTGAGAGCTGGCCAATAGGGAAGAGCATAACAGAATGACTGGTAACACCGGCTGAGAGCTGGCCAATAATAGTCAGGTGGCTTAACAGAATTATTGTTACACGCCGGATATAATCACCAAATTTTGTATGAAGTATCTGCAGGTCAATCCTGATCATTCTGGAGGGGATGCCCACCTGAACTCTGTTTCTGGTTCTTTCAGCAGGCCCGAGTCCAAAATTACAGGATTTTACGTAAAATTTCACAAGTTTACAAAAATAAATGGAATGTTATAAACTCAACTGACTCTCAAACTCATTTTAAATTAATCGATATACATAATAAGGACACCATTATGAAATATCATGAACATTTATCATTGAAATTTTGAAGAAATTCATGTTAAAGTATAATTGTAGGTCACAAGAGGTCAAAAGGTCACGTCATCCATTGATGTGAAACTGTATCCGGTGAGCGTGTTAATATATGAGAAACTAAGAAATATATCATTTCAACAAAAATTAAAATTGCAAAATGGTTAGGATTTTTAAGATTCACACCCATATAATTAAAATATATAGGGAATATACTAGTAAATATACACTTTCCAGTGAAACCATCCCTTTCGAAAGCTTTATCTGACGTCGTATTGACGAAGAACCTAGGTGATTGAAACAATTTATTTAATTGTCCACACCTTTGATCAGTAATTTTCAGGGCATAAATACATCTCGATCATAAATATGGAAAATGCTATATTAAAAATTTGTCATAAAGCAATATTTGTTTACGCTTACCCAAAAATAATATCTAACTGGAGAGACAAGGGCTACAAGCAAATCCATGGACTTATTTAGTCTCATATATTGACTTATATAATACGCCAATGGGCGGTTCTTGAACACTTATGGGTATTATATATGTTTGGAAAAATAACATTTCAAAGAATTTAATAAATTTGAGTAGAATTAACGATGGTAGCATTTTAGATCATGTTTCAATACGATGGAGCTTCCAGCGTTTAGTCATCTGTTGTTGTATTTTTATGGGTTGAGAGTGGATAATAGTTTGAACATATATTAAATAAATACTTCATTGATAATTTTATTTAACGACCTAATTCCTAATTTATTATGAAATTATTTTTCTGATTATTGTACAAGGAACATACAAAATCAAAGAATTTGGTATTTATTGACACTTTATTTACATAAAAAACTAGTTCATACTAAATGTTTTTGCACTGAAGAAAATGTTGACTACATTTACAATATTATTTATGTAGGTAAAATGAATATGCTAATGATGAATTCTGGTGACTAGACCGCATGAGTCTTAAGTTTTGTAGGTAAAACATAATATTTTCAAATGTCTTAATAGTCAGCTAACTGAACAGAAATAATCGCTACATATCGAACAAAAACACCAAATTTTGTAAGCTTCAGGTCAGTCCTGCAAGTGCCCATTCTGAAGGCTAGAGTCCACAATAGCAGGATAACAAAACATTATCATACCTTTACAACAATGAAGGGAACGCAGTAAAGACGTTTGAATCTATATTTCATTTTCATTTAATCAATAAACATATTAAGAACACCATAATATATCAAACATCTGTTGCAGTAAATATGACCAAAACCAGTTTATAGGTAATATGTATATAGCTTCAGGTCAAAAGGTCACGTCATCCGTGTATCCTTTAATTGGCCCCGCGTTTTAAAGTTAAAATATTGGACCTCAGCTTTTAAGATTCTAACAACATTCACCTGAGGATCGGGTCGCATCCCACAAAACATTCTGTCGTGAATTTACAGTTTTGTTTTTCTTCAGTGTTATATATATATATAAATATATATATATATATATATATATATATATATATATATATATATATATATATATATATATATATATATATATATCAATAGTGCATAACTGTTCGGTTGATAAAGATCATACTAGTATAGGTGTTATCTGGGCAGCTCAGTTTATGATTGGAGTTAACATTCACAGCCTACATGGACTGGACCATTATTTTTACTGGACAACACCTGTATAGATAGTAATTTCGGCGGCCGCACATTCTGATTAAGAATTTAATGTGTATCATAGCATACACTCGTCGTCTATTCCAGCAAGACCATATGTTTAAATGCTGTGTCTGAATACATAGTTACAAAGAAGACAGGTTATTGAAACAATTGGTTGAGCTGCCCAGATATTTGATCATTGAGGAACTGGGCTTAATGCATCTCAGTCATGATAAATGATATACAGGGAAATGAGACAATTCTAAAAATTATAACATAAAGTAGCATTTGTTTACACTTATCCTAAATAAAATTTAACTGTAATAACAAATTTGGCTTGTGACTTTGTTCAGATCTATGCACTGTGAGACCGTGGATACCTTTAGAGTACAAATTAAGTTAATGAGGACCTATGAAGATCAGCTGGGTGTTAAATTCGTTGAGAATAAACATGTCTCTATACATAAGAGGAATTTGTTCGACTGAGCTAACTTTAATTGTTTATGATTATGTGAGTGAATATGAATATGCTAAAATTGTATTATGATGCCGAGACCGCCATTTTAGTGCAAGCCTAAAGTTCTATAGAAGCAAACACGATATATCTATCAAGAAAAGGGGGCTTTGTCTTAAGTTTACCTACATACTTTGTTGTTCAGAGGTGTTTGTCGATGTTGGATTCCTAAACTTAAGAACCTTTAGGGTGAATTTCAGAGAGTGTTTTGAGATACAGATAACACATATATTGGACATGGAATATAACTGGTCGATTTTGTTATTCAGACATATACTTTCAAGCTTTCATTTATTTATAGACATCTTGTTTGCAATTAAATCATTTCATAAAGATATTTTTACCTAATACGGGGAATAGAATGGCCTGTGAATATTGGCCTGGAACGTATTTTTCTTTGTCTTTAATTTAGTATATTATTTACAATATTCTATCCAGACGAAACGGATCTAAAGTGATTTTTCCTTTCACTGATCCATAATATTTTTATGCTAAACTTTGGTATTTCGGTGAGCTAAAATATGTTTTAGGCGCTTAAACGAAATTAGTATGTACTTCACCTGGGGATCTCCTCCTTAAATCAACCCCCCAGAATGTACTCTATCCACCTACAAAGTTTGGTGCTTTTATCCGACCTGTAACGATATGGTCCAAATTTAAAGCTAAGCCACCTGACTAAAATCAAATATTGATTGTACACCACTTTGCAAATGTAACTACCCAAGTTGTGTTCCAGAATGTGCCAGTACAACTAATATATCGCATTGTAACCTTTAAGCATTTATAATATGATCAGCTTATTTGATAAAGCAGTCTGAAGGATTTTATTTCTACGTAATATTTCGATTTGTAGTGCATTTTGAAACAGTTTATGCTTAAGTGGTAATTTGTTAACATATTATCAGGAATCTGCTCGCACTCTTGTAACATGGCAGCTATGAGAGTTAATACAATAATTCTAATAAAAATTCATTGTGCTGGCCAAAAAGGTTTACATTTTGAATTGCAACGATTTACTTTATATTTGTTGCAATGAATAACAAGAACAAATAAAAAAAATTAATGTCAGGTTGATCTTGATTGGAAATATGGTTTATCGGTCATATTTAGTTCAAACACCAGTAGCTACTAAGGCAACTATCCTTTATTATATACATTTAATACTTTCCAAAAAACTCAATCACAAACTCAACAATAGTAAACAAGAAAAATATTTCCACATTTTTTCGTTTATACACTTAATATCTTGATTAAACGTTTGCATGTAGCTTTCCTAGTCACGAATTTGAGAAAAGGTATGGTCACGTGACCATTCTACATTTTTAGGGCTACAAGGTGTATAATATATCAATGTAAATGGTAATGACAGAAAGAACACTTCTTTGGCTTTCTTTTGGTATGTAATTAACTATATTTCATTCAACCGTGGTGGGTGTAAGGTTATTTTTCCTTCCCTGCCCCTCTTCATTTTCATGCGAAAAGAAGGTACTGTGATACACAAGGTGCAGATGGTTTTCAGGCTCTGAAACTCATCTCGCGGGTACTCTATGAGGGCACCCCCTCTGAAATCATCCGTTTTGGTGTACTCTACCCATATACAAAATTTGGTGCTTTTATCCGGTCTGTAACGATATGGACAAAATCTGACGCTAAGCCACCTGATTATAAGGGGGAGCATAATAGAATGACTGCCTATACTAATGTTGACATAATTATATACACAGTGTGACGTAAGTTAGGAGTCACGTATATATATATATATTATCTGGGCTCTGTGCCACCAAAGATCATACATTTTTTAATCTCAGGGCTTAACATTTTTTAATATATGGAGTGTGTTGATCCCTTACCAAAATGGAAAGTACTCACATATATGTGCCTTATATGTCCCTTATAAGGGCCTTATATGTCCCTTATAAGGGACATATATTTCCCATATAAATGCTATGTATGTGAGTTATATGTATATTGCAGCTATATGTTTAGTCAGGCATTGTTATATGTGAGTTATAAGGGAGTTATATGTTTGTTATATGTCAGTTATAAGGGAGCTGCACATGAGGCCATTCTGTACAGTTCATTTATATGTGACTTGTATGGGAGATATAAGGGAGCTGAATGTGAAGGGGTTCTGTATATGTCAGTTATATGTCAGTTATAAGTTTATATACTGTGAGCTTACTGTTCTATAAGATAGGACTTAGACATTTTCCAAGGGAACACAAATGCTGCAGAAACTTCTAAGTCCCAGCTCCATTATGGTTTTAAGAAAATGAATTAAAATTGAATAATAAATACTGAAGAAGTATGTTGTAATGGGTATCAAAATAACCAGCTTCCTCAGAACTTTATGTATATTAGAAAAAATATACTATAAATAATTTTTTTTTCATCTGATTTATACATTAAGAGGTGTAACTATAGTAATCATGCATGCAGTAAAACATCATTTACTCAAAACACAATACAAAAAAATAATTTGACCATATTTCACATTGATTATAATTTGTGCCCTTGATAATTATAAGAAAAAATAATTCTTTTGGAATGTAGTGTATATACAAACACTACAGCATCTAATTGCAATTGATAACTACTTCATAAATACAGAACAAAGGGTATTGATGTAGTGTGCCACTGACCAATCATGGGAATACATAGGCATTAACCTAATATCATATTGGTTTTAGAAACAGCTCAACACCCACACATTCCAGCTGTAAAATATTGCCATTGAAAATCAACAGCATTGATAAAAGCATAGGTACTTAAAAAAATAAGTATCTGCATTCTTATTGTGACAATTAATAACCAGCATTCTAATCAGTAAATTTCACAAGTATATGTAACCCCCCCCCCCCCCCTAGCAGACAAGCTTGCTGTACAAGCTCTCTCTACAATGGACCTTTGACCTTACTGTACCCTGCCCTGGAACAGTGGTGACGTCACATGAATACTGTACAGGCTGTGCACAACAAAGGCATGCAGAGTCAGTTTACATCCGGTAACCGTTAAGGGAGTACACACTTTGAAGAGAAGTTCTTTGTCAAGCTGCTCAAGCAGAAGGGGAATGTATAGCTAAAAAATGTCTCATTGGTGAGTAATCTTGCATTATTTAAGTTATTTTTGCATAGTAAACCAGTGATTGCATAAAGATGACTTCACCTATCTTGGTTTGCCCTGAAAAAAACAGAATTTGTGTGTTTCAAGATAACATTTCCTATTTGGTGGCCCTTTTTAACAAAATAACACATTTTTGACAAAAAGCTGATGCTGTTGCCCCTATATAGTGACAATGTGCATGTTCTATGCACCAACAGGAAGTTAAGAACATCCTTTTCAGTGATGCTATTTGCAATTTGGTGTGGAAAAATCAAGAGTCAGCAGCAGGCCCCAAAGTTTACATATTGATGTAATTTCTTAATGTCCCCTACCTGTGGTAGGGATGATCAGTTAACCTACATAAAGCTTAATCAGCACACAAATGCTATGAGTACCACATACTACCATTTCATTTGTTGAACCTATGGCTATTGACCATGTGATTATTTAGCTGAACTCTGGGTCATGAAAAAAAAGCTGCTACAAGGTAAAGATGTTCCTTTTCATTTTCCAAATTGACTTGAATTTTTTGTCTTGCTAGAGTGCCCAAAAGTTATAATATGGTTAAAAATTGTTAATTATACAATGTTCATAAGTTTTTCTTTCAGGCAAAGTAAACATTAAACACTGTTGATCATTGCTGAATTTACAGCCACTGTCTCAATTTTGGTGAATGCCTTTTTTTATAAAATTGAAGAGAGGTTTGCTGTGCTCAACCAAAACATTTCAACTAATCTAAAAAATTAATCAAATATTTTTCCTATTGGAGTCTATCACACAAAAACTCTTAAATTAAGCTTTAATTTCATAATATGCCCTTCTACATGTCATTTACATATACTGTAAACACCAATTTATTAACAATTTGATACATAACACAGTATGTTTCATAACAATCCACAAACCATTCATAATCATATGTATGAATTTAATCTGAATTTGACATCAGAAGGTCAAGAACACCCTTTTAAAGGTCATGAGCACTTTAACTTTAATGGGCTTGGTCCTCTGACTTTCATTTGAGGTTTCTTCTGACATATTCACTTTCATTACAAAAGAAAAAGCATAATAATTTGGGAATTTGTTTCACTAAGGATCAGATGATTTCATTAGGTACTATTTTGATTCCCAAAGAGAAATCAAATCTGGTTCAATTTACAGGTTAATCAAAAGTGCATTTTTAGTCTACCTTGAATGATTTCTTTTTATATGTACATGTAGTAGTGCCATTTCACCATAAAAGATCAAGAAGTCATTTTGAACATCATTGATATACTGTATTAGTAATATTATTGATGTGAGGCCCTTTTTTAGTCCATTTGTCTACTTAAATGTCAAAATATGCAAGACTCCATGTTCTTAATTATTCATTTCCAACAACCTTTGTTTCTATGATTTGTAATGGTTTCTTTACTTTTCCAGTATGAAGAAATGGTGCAGAAAGTAAAAGGAGAGCCCAGATATCTCCAGCCCTTGCAAGAATTGTCTGGTAAGCATATTCAGTTAATCATAAAAAGGAACATTTAAATCTTTTAGCTAATGGGAAATGTTATGAATTGTAAGTTTTTTTTTATCAAATAGCTGGAACTTACCATATTTGAAGTGCAAATTTGGTGGTTAACATTTATTGTGCATATGGGATATTAATATATTATTATAAACTGTTTACATGTTAAAATTGTTTCAACTGAGTAACCTACTTTCTGAACCTATGAGCATCTTTAGGCCACAGTGTCTGTCCTGTGACCAGTATATTTGATAATCTGTAATGTTTGTATATACTCTGTATAACTGGAAAACTCTTCCTGTGTTAGTAATTGAGAAGTCCAACTGTATTTACTTATAATCCTAAATGTTAAACAGGCATATTTTCAGAACATTGAAAACCCCTATATAGAGAGCAGATGTACTTTCAGTGAAATAAATTCTTTTCCTTTTTTGACTTGTGTGTTGCCTCCAGATAAGGTAAACTTCTATAAATGTTAAGAAAAGCAATACTAAGCATCAATGTCAAAAGATATTCTTTAAACTTATTTAATAAAATAATTAATGCAAGCAATAATGACTATATGTGTATACTTAGACTGGTAACATTTGTTTTTGCAGGTCAAACAAGAGGGGACTGAAAAGGATTTAGAGTGTGGCAAGGGTGTATATTTCCTTCCAGCCTTCATTCTCTAAAAGGACAACACTCAAATCTGACTGAACCAGGGAGTTTTAAAAAAATCTTATGAAAATATTATTTTCAGTTTACAAATGTGTAAATAAACATTAATTTTGGCTCTTGTATTTTCTTACTTTTATGTTTCATGTGTTTGCGTCCATATGACTGTGAAGTTGATGACCCCCAGTGTGACTGCAGGCCAGCATTGATTTCAAGGAATTGCACAGTGCAGGAAGCTCACCACACACACACAAACCTTAATTTCTATCATCTACCGTAATTCCTTGTGGAATAAAGAAAAGAGTAAACACCTTTCAAAACAGAACATACAACAGACAGTAACTGAGCTATTGACAAACAGTACAGAAGGTGCATACACTGACTTACACGTGAGTTATATGTCACTTATAAGGGACATATATGGCACTTATAAGGCTCATATATGTCACATATATGGGAGTTATAAGGCACATATATGTGAGTTATAAGGCACATATATGGGACATATATGGAAGTTATAAGGCACATATATGGGACATATATGGGAGTTATAGGGGACCTATATGTGGAAGCCTTATAAGTGACATATAAGGCCCATATATGTGACATATAAGGCTCCTACCTAATTTGCATATAAAATCCATATACCGGACATATATGTGACATATATGGGAGTTATAAGGTTGGATATAAGGGACATATATTGCACATATATGTGCCTTATATGTGCCATATAACTTTCACATATATGGCACTTATAAAAATTTTTGGTAAGGGATGTAAAGTTCTAGGACCTGTGAGGTGTGGGTTCAAGTCCTGATCTTACTGTTCTCTGATTGAGTACCTGAAAGACCCCTGGTTTATGTCTTTACCACGAGGGGGTGCCCTCTTCACCTGGGAGTGAATAAGTACTGGTTAAGGACAATGGGTGAATGTAGAAAAAATAACTTCATAGCCTATATTTTGGCATCTTGTGCTCACCGGGGGAGCTGTTACATACCACACAGGCCAGGAGGAACAATACAACGTTCTCTACCATCAAAGTAACAATAAAAAAACTGTATTAATTACACCCCATAAGAAAATTAAAATATAACAATAAACTCTGGTCTCCAAAAGACTGTAGACAAAATGACATAAATAATAAAACAACATGTAAATGGTGAACATCCCTACCTGTAACATTGGCTGGTACTGTCCTATTTATCTTTGGATGGGCAGCAGCTGAAGATGAAAAATTAGAATTTATATACCGACTCTCTACTTCATTTAATGTTATATATTTATTTGATTTCATTAGAATTATTCTAAAACCTAAAAAGGACCTGAAGAATAAATAAAATGAGCACTCTGCAAAAAATACTTGAAACAAGAGATCCAGGGGCCTATTATGTGCACTGATGATATTTAATGGATGATCAAGACATAAAATAGTGAAAGTCAAAACACCATTTCAGCATTAGTCTAACAAAGGTGGCGCCATCTGTGGCTTACATCTGCTTACCATCACATAATCAATAGTTGCAGCAATTCCCGATACATTTGGTTTTATTCAATTTTCATACATTACTTAATCAAATAAAATAATAAAATCTATAGTTGTATGACATCAAACAAATTCAAAATAATTAAAATTCAATTCTTGATCTGCATATATAATCTCAGGCATATTGTTTTCCAACTGCTAGCTGTACAGCCAGACTGACGCCAGACAAAGGGCAATTGCTTTAGCTCAGATGACTTACAGTCAGCTGAGCTAAATAAAAAATCTTAACTGAGCTTATGACTTTTCTTATAGGTCACCAATATAGGTCATGGTGAACTTATTTCAGTTTTCCACTGACATTCTAGGCCTAACAAAAACAATGTGTGCCCTGCCTGTCTTCATAGGTGCTAAAAATCCTGTTTTCTGCCTGTAGGTTATTAAATGTAGGTCACCATGACCTAATTTCAAGTTTCCAGGGAGATTTGCTTAGAACCTCCCAGGACGTTAGAAGGTTCTAGGTCTCACAGATACGATTTGTCCGAATCTGACATTCAGGGTGCTCTGTGATGATATAACATCTTATCCCTATAGGTCAGAGAATATAGGTCATGGTGACCTAATTTCAGGTTTTCAAGGAAATTTGCTTAGGACCTCCCTAAATGTCAGGTTACAGGATTCTAGGCTTAACAGGTACATTTTGTGCCCCATCTGACTGTCTGAGTGCTTAAAATCATGATGACTTACAGTCAACTAAGCTAAAAATAAAAATCATAACTGAGTTTACCATTCAGGAATGTGCGCACCGCGATTCGTGGCGTGGGGACGCTAGATCCCTCTTGGTTGTAGGCCAGCACCTGAGCACTGTATACTGTGTCATCCTTCAGGTTCTGCAGGATGTACATCTGTCTCTGTCCTGATTTAGGTGTCACTCTCACCTGAGTAAAACAATATCTTGGTGAGCTTTTTCTTCCTCTGCCCACATATACACTGGATCTTCAATGTGTCTGATTTTCCAAACTGACCTTTGTTTAGTTTAATACACATCATTCACAAATCTGCACCTGATCTTTATATTTGAGCATGACATAATTTCAAGGTTTTCAGCTACTTATCCTGGGACTCTAGTGATTGCTTGATAAATGCATATGTCTAGTATACTGTGCAGTACAAAACTTTTGCACATTTTTTCATTAATTGTTTACATGCTACTTATGATCTGATCATTGAAGACTGGAGCTTAAATGCAAAGCATCTAACATACAGTCTTTGTGATCTTATATAAGTTAACTCTCTCCTTCACTACATTTAATGGCAAGCAGCCTGTAACATACTACTGGTACATGAAATATATGGGTGCACCCACTACTCATTTAATAACATGTCATTACAGTTCCACTTTGTTCCCTCTTCATCTACCTATAATGATTTTACACTATTTTATCATAATGGGTGCTTCCTTATTTCTGAGTCTCCCTTTTTTTGTCTGCCTTTAATTTTACAACATATATGTGCACATGGGGACATGAAGTAGCAGATTTCTTTACATTATTTGCCTTTACTCTTATAACCCTTACATATATGTGTTTTTTTTCAGATTTTTAACTGTCCCTTTTTTTCATTCTCTGCCATTACTTTATAACATATATGTGGGGAACTTCCATATTTTAACTGTCAATTTATTTTCATTTTTTTCCTTTACTTTTATAACATGTGTTGGTACTTCCATAATTTGACTTTCCCTTTCTTTTCATTATTTGCCTTTACTTTTACAACATATATGTGTGTACTTCCATATTTTAACTGTCCCTTTCTTTTCATTATTTAGCTTTACTTTTACAACAAATATGTGGGGTATTTCCATATTTTAACTGTCCCTTTCTTTTCATTATTTGCCTTTACTTTTATAACATACATGTTGGTACTTTCTTATTTTAACTGTCCCTTTCTTTTCATTATTTAGCTTTACTTTTACAACATATATGTGGGGTATTTCCATATTTTAACTGTCCCTTTCTTTTCATTATTTACCTTTACTTTATATCATGTTACAGGTGCTCTTTTTATTAAGTGACACTGCGTCACTTCTGATGTGGCACTCGTGTCTGGCCCCGTATTACATTCTATGTTTAATCCGTACTGGTTGAACTCTTGTTGTTGTGCTGGCTTGGGGCGAGATCACGTGTACACCATGGTGTGTAGAGGCACAGCGATGTTTTCTAGAGAATTCCTGAAACGCGTGTTACTGTGTTGTGCAAGATCTTATAGACTGTTTGAGAAGTGGAAAATTCTTGGCCTCGGGTGTGAAGGTATATAAAGGGACTGTGTTTTAGAACGGAAGGGCAGAGAGAACAGCAGAGCAGATTCCAGCGGACGCAGAAGTGTGTGTCAGGACTTTATCTGACGAATGCAGCAATTATAGATTTTCAAAGACTTTCTCCTGGATTTTATGCATTTGGACTTCAGTTTACTTTCTGGGTTGTTGCAAGAACTTTCCACTGGACTGTCATTCTCCGAGAGTTTACATTTAAAGGACGTATCGTTGTGATGGTGTTGGTATCCAGGTACTGTGCACATACATTATTTTCTCTGTGATTGTATTGACTTGTTACTATACCGCTGTTTTACTGTATTATTGTATTGATTCAGTGTATTGTATTGTTAGGGTTGTTTTAAGAATAACTTATAGTTATTTGTTAACAAAAAAATACTGACTTCTGTATTCATTCCCCTAAACATTTCACGCTGCCTAGTGTTACAGAATCTGATTTTTTTTTATCTCCATTACAAAATTTGTGTTCATCACGCATATGTGATCGGTTTATATTAGGTTTCGTAACAATCATATATGTGGGTACTGCCGTATTTTAACTGTCCCTTTCTCTTTATCATTTGCCTTTATTTTTTAATTTGCCATTAAATTTTATAATATATATATGGATACTTCCAGATTATTTACCGTCCCTTTCTATTTGTCACCAGACATAACTTTTAGAACATAGCATACTGTGTTGTGCAAGATCTTATAGACTGTTTGAGAAGTGGAAAATTCTTGGCTTGGGGTGTGAAGGTATATAAAGGCACTGTGTTTTAGAACGGAAGGGCAGAGAGAACAGCAGAGCAGATTCCAGCGGACAAAGAAGCGTGTGTCAGGACCTTATTCGATGAATGCGGCAATTATAGATTTTCAAAGACTTTCTCCTGGATTTTATGCATTTAGACTTCAGTTTACTTTCTGTGTTGTTGCAAGAACTTTCCCCTGGACTGTCATTCTCTGAGAGTTTACATTTAAAGGACTTATCGTTGTGATGGTGTTGGTATCCAGGTACTGTGCACATACATTATTTTCTCTGTGATTGTATTGACTTGTTGCTATACCGCTGTTTTACTGTATTATTGTATTGATTTAATGTATTGTATTGTTAGGGTTGATTTAAGAATAAATAATAGTTATTTGTTAACAAAAAACAACTGACTTCTTTATTCATTCCCCTAGACATTTCACGCTGCCTAGTGTTACAGAATCTGATTTTTTTTTTCTCCATTTCAAAATTTGTGTTCATCATGCATACGTGATCTGTTTATATTAGGTTCCATAACATAAAATCGGGGGGCTCGTCTGGGATGCTTAATAGTTTTCAAGTTTATTAGGCCTTGACCTTGACATGTTATCATACATTGTTTACAAGATTACATATTGTTTACAGTACATTGTTTACAGGATTTATCTCAGTGGTTTTTTGTTTTTGTTTTGACATCTTAACATGGCAGATTTCAAACCTGAGACTTTTGCTGACGATCGGGACCCTGATCAACTTGAACAGTTGTCAAAAGACCAGTTGTTGCGTTTGGGACAACACTTAGGGCTAAGTGTGAAAAAAGCTTTGAGAAAGCCTGATATCATTGCTAAAATCATGCAAGATCTAGTTAGCAAAGGTTTAATTGAAGAGACTGAAGTTGAAACATCAAAAAATGACAGCCTTGCTATGCAATTAGAATTGAAAAAGTTGGAAATGCAACATGAGCTAGCATTAAAACAGTTAGAATCAGAAAAAGAAAAACAGAGAGAAGAGAGGGAAGAACATGAAAGGTTAGAAAGAGAAAGACTAGAAAAAGAAAAAGAAATTGAGTTAAAACGACTGGAGTTAGAAAGACTCAAAGTAGAACGTAGTCTAAGTGCTGCCCCAACCCACAGTTTTGGTGTTACTAAACACATTAGACTTGTCCCTACATTTCAAGAAAAAGAGGTAGAGAAATATTTCTCACACTTTGAGAAGGTAGCTGAATATTTAAAATGGCCAAAGGAAAATTGGACTATGCTGTTACAAAGTGTATTGACTGGCAAGGCCAGAGAAATTATACAGAGCTTTCAGTAGAAGCTGCTGCTGACTATGACCTGGTAAAACGGTTAATCCTAAAGATTATGAGTTAGTTCCAGAGGCTTACCGCCAGAAATTCAGAAATTGGGAAAAGTCCAAAGAACAGACCTACGTCAAATTTGCTAGGACAAAAGAGCAGTTGTTTGATTGCTGGTGTAGTTCTAAAAATGTAATGAAAGATTATGACAATTTACGCCAGTTGATTTTGCTTGAAGAATTTAAGCGCTGCATTAACGCAGATGTTAAAACTTTTCTCGATGAGAAAAGTCCTGAAAAACTTGACACTGCTGCTCAATCAGCTGATGATTATTCATTGACACACAAAATGTCCTTTACTAGCAAATCAAACCAGTCATTAACAAATAAGAATGTAAAACAGTATGGTCAAAAGAAGTTTAAAGCGCAGTCACCCAGTACAATTAGTCCTGATAGTTCAACAAAGCCCATAGCTACACCTCAGTCCACGTCCACTGTGTCTAAGTCCAACAAAGACCAGTCATTTTCAAAGAAAAAAATCTGTAATTACTGCAAGAAGGAAGGTCATCTAATATCTGACTGCTGGAAACTTGCGAATAGACCAAATAGCAAACCTCCTTGCTTTGTTTCAAAATCTATGCAAAGCATAGTACAAGAGCCAGGCTCTTTTCATGTAAATAAGGGGTACAACTCCTTTGTTGACTCAAATAAAGAGTTTGATGCTACAGAGGCCCAAGTGCCGACTGAATCCAAAGAAGAATCCTTAGCTTGCGGGGTAAAAACCTCAGTTGATTCCTTCGAGGAATTAAATAAGGCTAGGTCCTTTCAAGACTCTGGTGAGGAGTGTTCTCTAAATGAGGCTAAGTCCTTTTATGACTCTTGCGAAATTATTTTAAATGAGGCCAGGACCTCTCATGACAAACAAAAGTTTGCTTAGGAGAATGCCTCTGTTGACTCCCATGAGGAGTTTGATGATAAAAAGCATGTAGATTCCTTAGATGACTCTGAAACAGAGTTTATGACTGACACGGTCAATGTCAGTTCTTTGTTTGATGAGGTTCCTCTCCTGACTCTAAAATGGAGTTATTTGAGCCATTCATACATGATGGTTTTGTATCACCTTTAAGTGATTTTTCAGATTCTACCCTTACTAGAATTTTGAGGGACACTGGTTCAGGCCAGACTCTCATGTTAGCAAACACTTTGCCATTTTCTGGTAGGTCCTTTACTGGTGCACATGCACTTGTTAATGGTGTGTTTTCAGACAGGCACACTTCAGTTCCGCTTCACAGTATCCATTTAAAGTCAGATTTGATTTCTGGGAATATTACTCTGGGCATGAGAACTACTTTACCCTTTAAGGGAATTCAGTTGCTACTAGACAATGAAGTGGCAGGTGATCAAGTACAGCCTGTACCAACAGTGACAGAACAGCCGTCATTTGATCAGGAGTCAGGACACTGATCCGGAATGTCAGGAAATTCCTGGTTTGTATCCTTCATGTGCTGTAACTAGATCTATGGCCAAGAAAAACACACATGAGGATAATGGTCCAGATAATAACACTCTGACAGTCACTAGTGACTCGTCTAATGACTCGCACGTACAGGATGCAGCATTCTCAAGGTCAGAACTTATTGCGGAACAGCATAAGGACCCTGATATTTCATGTCTGTTTCCCAGGGCAGTTTCTAAAGATGAACTATAACAGAACCGAGTTTGTTTCTATGTCAACAAGGGACCCATGGGTCACGGCGCTCAGCTGATCGTGATTGGACTATAAATGTTTCTCCACTGTGATACTATATCGAGTTGATAAATTATGAATAGCATGGACATGTTGGGCTATTATAAAGGAATGTAATTTAATATGTGAGTAAATGATAAATGAAATTACCTGACTGATGGATTAATAGAGTCAAATATAGTGGTTTAATTTTTATTTATTTAGGAGGGGTTGAAAATTGTGATATATTTGAGCAAATATGAATGCAATGACAGCAGTAATAAGCAGTAGTAGAATGATGATAAGGTTATTTGTTGAAGGATCTAAAGTGTATGGTAGCCTGCAAGCTTTCAATTTGACAGATTTGATGTTATGATTAACTATGCTGATGAAGTGATTTATGAATTTGTGACTGTATGACACAATATCTCTTTAGTCTTGACAAGGTACAATATTGTGATGCCCACTATGTCTACATATTACACAATATTGACATAATTTCTGGCATGTACATAGGTACCTATGGACAAATAGTTATACAAAATATTAAAGTATGAATATATCTGATTCATCTTGTTCTTGCTTACTGAGGCTGACTTTGGGATGGGGTTCGGAGAAGGGAAAAGTGAGGGCAGCACGAAGGTGGATGTAGAAATATTCTATTGTAATGATTTTCATTTATATAAGAATATGAAAAGCTAAGAGGAAAGGGGCCCTCCTACTTGGTTATAGTAAAGTTCTAAATATATGATTGCAAACTAATACTTTGACAAGACTGTCATGAAGAAAAACAGTAAAAGTTTTGAGATACTGTGATGCATATGAAAATTTACAGATGGACAGGCAAGTGGACAAAATGGACTAATACCTTTATTTCACTTTCAAGGGAATAATGCATTTAAGTTTATATATAATCCTATTTTTTTAAGCATATCCACTTTTCCATTAAGAAGTTTTTATCTGAATCATTTTTTTACTTACAGGTTTTATAAATTTTTAATAAAAAACCTGAAAATATAAGTTAAAATATTAGAATTGTTGCAAAAGTTGCAATCATTATATATACAGAGTAAAAAACTGAAACTATAAGTTAAAATATTAGAATTGTTGCAAAAGTTGCAATCATCATATATCCAGAGTGTAGCTCATATTGGGTCATATTATGCATACACATATATTTTATTATTTTTAAATCATAAATGTTTAAACTGAATTTAAAAGAAAATAATGCCACAACATGGCATCTACAAGAATATTCCTTGAATCACTATTAAAAAGTTTTGCACACTTGAGTTTTCAGTACATGCTTAATTTTATTCACCAAAATGAAATAAAAGATTCAGTAAATTTGATAAAATAAAACATCTTTTCAAATAAAGTATACACACTGTTGGTTGAATGAGGGACAAACAATATCATTGTGCTAATTACTATCCCAGTTTTAATTTATTACTGGAATTAATAGTCAATTTCACACCTTTTGAAGTTTTTACTCTTCTGAAGTAAGGAATTATACTTATATAATTATAATTATACTTATACAGCCAAACTTTCATAGCAATACACCACTTTGTGGACACAATTAAATGTACACTTTAATCATTGTAACCCTGGTGGTACTATACAAAATCTAAAATGTAGCATAGCCTAGAATAAGAATGAATCAAATACAGAAAATAATAACATTCATCTAGTTTATGCACCATCTGGGGGGGGGGGGGGGGTGAAGGGCAGAGGGGAAGCCTGCTGGTACCTAGTGGCCAAGCTGACCCAAGGCAAGCTGCCTGGGGTGGGTTACATAATGCAAGTGAAGGCTGTACTACTAGGTGGGCTAGATGTAAACAACACTTGACATGGTGTATGAAAACATGAATAAAAGCTATTCTTTCCAATCAATTTCTTTGAAATTTCAGATTTTAAAAGATTAAATCCTTATGTATATATGCTGTGAAAATTAAATCAACAGTGCCAAAGTTGGACAAAATTTAAGGTATTGATTTTTTATTAATGCTAATAACTTGAAAAATTTGCAAAATTCAGATCCAATTTTGGGCAAACAATTGAATCTTGATTAAATAAAGTTATATTCCTGAAAAAAAGTCTCTAGGTTCAGCAATTCTCATGTTAGGTGAGTAAATATATTTCCTGATTTTTAAAAAAAATTGCCTTATGTTTTGGCCCATAACTTCAAAATAATACCCAATACTGACCTGATTTTTGGTATGTTCATAGAAAATGTATGAAAGAATGTGAATTATAAATACGATCAAAAACAGATCAGTGGTTTTGATATTAGGCAGCCTTGAAGTGTAACAATGGCTTTTTTTATGGAAAACAGAGTTTTTTTTCCTTAATATCTCGAAGGAATGAAGTCCTAATGACCCAATTTTCGGTATGGTAGGAGATTTTGGGGACATCTAAAATTATGCCAACAGCCTGGGGAGCATAGAGATGTGCACTGAATGACCTACAGTCATCAAAGTGGACTGCTTGACAATGTAAGGGAATACAAGAGCCTCCAAAAAAATTCAATAACTAGCCTAATTTTGCAGCTTTTATTTTCAAATTTCAGATTTTAAAAGATTAAATCCTTATGTATACATGCTGTGAAAATTAAATCCACAGTACTTACAGGGAAAAAACGTGCCGTGGCCAAAGTTGGGCTAAATTTAAGGTACCAATTTTATTTTTTTGCCAATATTTAAAAAAATTTAACAGATTTTGATCTAATTTTTGGTATACAATTAAATTTTGATTAATTAAAGTTGTTTTACTGGAAAAAAATCCCTACCTTTAACACTTTTAGTATTAAGTGACCAAATATCTTCCTGTTTTTTTTACAAAGTCCATTATGTTTGGGCCCATTACTTTTTTAAATTATATAATACTGACTTAATTTCTGGCATGTACATAGGAACTATATAGAATAATATTTATGGTAAATATGAAGAAAATCAGATGAGTGGTTTTGATATTAGGCAGTCCTGAAGTGTGATAATAGATTTCTAATAAAAAATTGAGGTTTTTCCTTAATATCTCAAAGGAACGAAGTCCTATTGAACCAATTTTTGGCATGGTAAGAGATTTTGGGGACATCTAACTGTAAGCCGAATTTCAGATTTGTAGGTCCAACGGTGTCGAAACGTGCCAGTCTTACGGACGGACATCCAGACGGACGGACGGACGGACAGACAGACGACGGACAATGGACCGAGACTATAGCTCAGATGACTTATAGTCAGCTGAGCTAAAAATGGAGTGCTTATGCATAAATAACGACCACCTGATGTATGCGCTGATGATGAATGGGCCATCAAACATCAAATAGTAATGCCCAAAAGTTTTCGCATGAAGTTCTAAGCATGGCACATGAGGCTTCTTTGTCTGGCCATTTAGGTATAAAAAAAACTTATCAGAAAGTTAGTACACACTTCTATTGGCCTAACCTAAGGAAAGGTGTTGTACAATATTGTAGGTCATGCCATACATGCCAGATGGTAGGCAAGCGTAATCAGAATCCTCCTAAGGCCCCACTTAGGCCTATTCCTGCTTTCAAGGAACCATTCAGTAGGATTATTGTTGGTTGTGTTGGACCACTGCCCAAAACAAAATCTGGACATGAATACTTGCTGACATTTATGTGCGCATCTACCTGGTTCACTGAGGCAATACCATTGCACAAAATTAATGCCAAAAGAGTTTACAAAGCTCTGAACAGGTTTTCTACAACTTTTGGATTACCAAAATCTGTCCAGTCTGACCAAGGGTCTAATTTTATGTCTGGCTTATTCCAACAAGTTATGCTTGAGCTAGGTATAAAACAGTACAGCTCTTCGCCATACCATCCTGAGAGTCAGGGCGCCCTCGAGCATTTTCACAAGACATTAAAAAGCATGATCAGGACTTATTGCTATGACACACAGAAAGGCTGGGATGAAGGAATCCACCTATTGCTGTTTGCTGTCAGAGAATCCTTTCAAGAGTCCTTGGGTTTCAGTCCCTTTGAACTAGTTTTTGGACACTCCGTTCGAGGTCCATTGAAACTGCTTAAAGAAAAACTCTTGTGTGAAAATCCTGATTCTCTTAGTTTACTGCAGTATGTCTAAGACTTTCGCACTAAACTACACAATGCTTGTGAGATTGCAAAGTCAAATCTAAAATCTGCACAAAGTAAAATGAAAACAAAGTATGACAAGCACACTGTAAGTAGGACGTTTGAGCCTGGTGAAAAGGTCCTTGCCTTACCTCCCATCCCTGGCAAACCTCTGCAAGCTAGGTATTTTGGTCCTTACATTGTTGACAAGACAGTCAGTGATTTAAATTACATACTGTTGACACCAGATAGACGTAAGAAGAAACAACTGTGCCATGTTAACATGTTGAAAACATATTATGACAGAAATAGCACATCAGATGTTGTATAAAATGTTACTGCTGTTAATTGTGTAAAAACTGACCCTTACCCAGTTAAAGTAGATACTGATTGTAAGTGTGATGTAGACATTCAGTGTGGTACAGTACCATTAAAAAACTCAGACGTGCCTAACAACCTGGATGCCAAACTGTCACACCTTACCCCACAACAACAACAAGACCTCAAGAATCTGCTGCGGAATTATGAACATTTGTATAGTGACATTCTAACGCAAACTACCATGTTGTGCCATGACGTTGATGTAGGCAAGGCAAGCGCAGTCAAGCAACATCCATATAGACTGAATCCAGAAAAGCAAAAGTATCTACAGGATGAGATTCAATATTTGCTGGACAATGATTTTACTGAACCTAGTAACAGTAACTGGAGTTCACCATGTATTCTTGTGCCAAAACCTGATGGAAGTTACCGTATGTGCACAGATTATCGAAAACTGAATTCTGTCACCAAGACTGACACATTCCCTATTCTGAGGATCGATGATTGTATTGATAGAGTCGGTAGCTCCAGGTATGTTTCCAAGTTTGACTTGCTAAAAGGATTCTGGCAAGTTCTGCTGACAGATCGAGCGAAAGAAGTGTCCGCATTTGTGACGCCGCAAGGACTGTACCAGTATAAAGTTATGCCGTTTGGCATGAAGAACTTGCCAGCCACGTTCCAGCGCCTCATCCATATGGTTGTCAAGGACATTCAGGACCTCATCGTGTACAGCGACAAATGGGATAAACATCTGCAAATTCTTCGCGACCTCTTCAAAAAGACTCAGTGAAGCACGTCTGACTGTCAACTTAGTTAAATCTGAGTTTTGTCATGCACAAGTACCATTTTTGGGTCATATTGTAGGGCAGGGTCAGGTAAAACCTCTCGATGCTAAAATAAGTGCTATTTCTGCATTTCCTAGACCAGAGAACAAAAAGCAAATAATGTGTTTTCTTGGTATAGTTGGGCACTACAGGAAGTTTTGTCCAAATTTTGCTGCTGTAGCTGAACCTTTGACTTATTTGTTAAAGAAGAAACAAAAGTTTGTATGGAATGTTCAGTGTGAAAATGCATTTCAGAATCTGAAAGCAATCCTGCAAAGTTCACCAGTTTTTGTGGCTCCAGACTTTTCTGTACCTTTTAAGTTAGCTGTAGATGCTAGTGATACTGCTGCTGGTGCTGTGTTGTTACAAGAAGGCAATGATGGCATAGATCATCCAATTTGTTATTTCTCAGGAGAGTTAATGCAAACCAGAACAAGGGACCCATGGGTCATGGCGCTCAGCTGAATGAGACAGATATAATTGTGTCACTATTGTTGTATGTAGGTCTGTAAGATTTCATTTTGACAGATGTAATTTTTTGTATTAATTATGTAGTTGAGCGGAATAGTTATATAGAAGTATCAGTATTTTATATATGAACAAGAATGTGTGTCTAAAATATTGCAGTGGGAATGACCAGATGTTGTAAATTGCAGAGGAAGGAAGTGGAGATTTGCAAGTATAAAAAAATACACATTTAATAAATCAAATATTTATGGAAAAGTAGAAAACTTATATGTTTTGGGAAGCAGTTGTTGCTGAATTAGAGAGGAAACAGAATGTCTCAAAAAGTATCTATAGAGAAGAAATTGTAGATTAAGCTGTTAGAAGTTGCCATGTTTGATCTGAATTGAAGAATGGGGGATTGTTGCTAATAATATCTTGTGATCTGACCATGTGTTTTCTAATGTTGAAACTGAAGCATTTAAACAGTTAGTAAAGACAAGTTCTATGGTATTTCCATAGTCATTGGTTGGTTCTCTGACTAGTTGTTGACATTAAAAGAGTTGACATAATTGTGTCAATTTGGTGTTATATATTATATTAGAAATGTCAATATTGAAATGGCCCATGATCACTATAGGAAGGTTGAGGTCAACTTGAGAGACTAAAACCTGGGAGTTCAGAGAAGAAGTTACTGATGGGACATACAGGTAACCTATAGAGGAAAACAATCTGAAGTGACTGAGTCTAAGTGTGAATATAGAGAAGAGATGACTCAAAATCTGGTGGGGACTAAGCTGTTTGGCCTGATTGGAGGGGGGGGGGGGGGATGAGAGTTTAAAAACACCTTTGTGACTCTGTATATTTATTTCTTTATTTACCTGTTATAAATTTTATGCAGTTGCCAGACGAATATTGTCCTAAACAAATACTCAGTGGCAGGGAGTGAGGAAAGTTACAACACCTTTGCATAAACATACAGGATACAAAATTTAATCTTACAGGTAAAAAAAATTTTTATTCATAATTATTGAATATTTAAAAACAGACAGAGAGATAGAAAAACAAAGCAAATCACTTTAATTCCCATTCTACTGAGGCAGAAAAATACTGAATGAATGTTTGGATTAGGTCCTCATTTTTTTATTACATTTATTTTTTATTAAGGGAAATTTTGGACAAATTTATAAATTTTACTATACATTTACAATATATATCAATTATATTTGAAAATTTAAGTTGATTAACAATTCTAAATTGTATCAACATTTACAGTTAATCTGCTCAGTCAACATCACATTATATACACAGATGTATTTATTTTTTCTTAAAATATATATTTTTTTAAATTTGCAAATAACACTTGATTCAGGAAAAGTTGTATACATTGGATTGGAAACAGCAATGCAATTAATGCAACATATCTGTTGGGGGGGGGGGGGGGGAGGGAGGTCAGGGCTGCCATGTAATTCTACATTTGTGATAGCAGTGTTGCATCACTAATAAGTTTACCCAGGCAAGGCTGTAGGGACCAGACATGGCTGGTCTGGAGGTTCAAAATGAAAATACATTAGAGCCTCAGAAAAACTTCAATAACTAGAACAATTTTTAAGCTTTTACTTTGAAATTTCAGAATTTAAAAGATTAAATCTTTATATATCAACTGTGAAAAGTAAATCAAATGTTCTTACAATAAAGAAACATGCCATGGTCAAACTTGGGCAAAATTTAAGTTATATTGAGGAATATTTAATGTAAATATGAAGAAAACCAGGTGAGAAGTATGAAAATAGATATTTAATAGAGATGTATACAAATGTATTTAATTTTTTCTAAAAATATATTTTTAAATTATACCTTTTTAAAATTATATAATACTAACTAAATTACTGGCACGTACATAGGAAATATATAGAGAAAAACAGTAAAAGTTTTGAGATACTGTGATGCATATGAAAAATTTACAGATTGACAGGCAAGTGGACAAAATGGACTAATACATGCTTAATTTTATTCACCGAAATAAAATAAAAGATTCAGTAAATTTGATACAATAAAAACATCTTTTCAAATAAAGTATACACACTTTTGGTTGAATGAGGGACAAACAATATCATTATGCTAAATACAATCTCAGCTATAATTTATTACTGGAATTAATAGTCAATTTCACACCTGGTGAAGTTTTTACTCTTCTGCAGTAAGGAATTATACTTATCTGATGAACATCCACACTTTCATAGCAATACACCACTTTGTGGACACTATTAAATGTGCACTTTAATCATTGTAACCCTGGTGGTACAATACAAAATCTAAAATGTAGCATAGCCATGAATAAAATAAAATACAGAAAATTGTAACATTCATCTAGTTAATGGGGGGGGGGGGGGGGGGGGGGAGTGAGGAGAAGCCTGCTAGTAGTGGCCAAGCTGAGCCTGAGGCAAGCTGCCTGGGGTGGGTAACATAATGCAAGTGATGGCTGTTCTACTAGGTGGGCAAGATGTAAACAACACTTGACATGATGTATGAAAACTTGAATAAAAGCTACTCTTTTAAATCAATCCCTTTGAAATTTCAGATTTTAAAAGATTAAATCCTTATGTATATATGCTGTGAAAATTAAATCAACAGTGCTAACAGAGAGAAACGTGCCATTCCCAAAGTTGGACAAAATTTAAGGTATTAATTTTTTATTTATGCTAATAACTTGAAAAATTTGCAAAATTCAGATCTAATTTTGGGTAAATAATTGAATCTTGATTAAATAAAGTTATATTCCTGAAAAAAAAGTCTCCAGCTTCAGCAATTCTCATGTTAGGTGAGTAAATATATTTCCTGATTTTTTTAAAAACTGTATTATATTTGGGCCCATAACTTCAAAATAATACCCAATACTGACCTAATTATTGGTATGTTCATAGAAAATGTATAGAAGAATATGAATACTAAATATGACCAAGAACAGATCAGTGGTTTTGATATTAGGCAGCCTTTAAGTGTAACAATGGCTTTTTTTATGGAAAACGGAGGTTTTTCCTTAATATCTTGAAGGAACGAAGTCCTAATGACCCAATTTTCAGTATGGTAGGAGATTTTGGGAACATCTTATGGTATGTAAAATTTTGGATTAGTAGGTCCAATGGTTTTAAAACGTGCCCTGTTAACGGCCAGACGGCCGGCCGGCCGGATGGACGGACAAAGGACCACGACTATAGCTCAGATGACTTATAGTCAGCTGAGCTAAAAACTACTCCCCTATTGAAAAAAAATGTTTGGCTTTGATTTTGGCGATGCAACATTTTGAAGTTTATGTTACTTCATCAGTCAGGCCTATCATTGTCTTCAGTGATCACAATCCCCTCACGTTCATGAACAAGTTGAAGTGTAAAAATCAAAGATTGTTGAGATGGAGTTTGTTCTTACAGGATTACAATCTTGATAGCGTACACATTAAATGGAAAGACAATGTACTTGCTGATTGCTTATCGAGATGTTTATGAAATGTTGTAAACAAGATGTTTATGTAATGTTGTAAATAAGATGATTTTTGAGATGTTGTAAAATTTTAGTGATTGTGATCGCAAAAAGAAAGTTGTCTGTGAAAACTTTCTTTTTTCTTACAGGAGGGGGAGTGTTACAGGTGCTCTTTTTATTATGTGACATGGGCTTAACTCCTGTTGTGGCACTCGTGTCTGGCCCCGTATTACATTTTATGTTTAATCCGTACTGGTTGAACTCTTGTTGTTGTGCTGGCTTGGGGCGAGATCACATGTACACCATGGTGTGTAGAGGCACGGCGATGTTTTCTAGAGAATTCCTGAAACACGTGTTACTGTGTTGTGCAAGATCTTATAGACTGTTCGAGATGTGGAAAATTCTCGGCTTGGGGTGTGAAGGTATATAAAGGGACTGTGTTTTAGAACGTAAGGGCAGAGAGAACAGCAGAGCAGATTCCAGCGGACGCAGAAGTGTGTGTCAGGACTTTATCTGACGAATGCAGCAATTATAGATTTTCAAAGACTTTCTCCTGGATTTTATGCATTTGGACTTCAGTTTACTTTCTGGGTTGTTGCAAGAACTTTCCACTGGACTGTCATTCTCCGAGAGTTTACATTTAAAGGAAGTATCGTTGTGATGGTGTTGGTATCCAGGTACTGTGCACATACATTATTTTCTCTGTGATTGTATTGACTTGTTACTATACCGCTGTTTTACTGTATTATTGTATTCATTTAGTGTATTGTATTTTAAGGGTTGTTTTAAGAATAATTTATAGTTATTTGTTAACAAAAAAATACTGACTTCTTTATTCATTCCCCTAAACATTTCACGCTGCCTAGTGTTACAGAATCTGATTTTTTTTATCTCCATTACAAAATTTGTGTTCATCATGCATATGTGATCAGTTTATATTACCGTAATGTCTACATCAGTTCGTATCCTTCATTAGTTCGCACACTATAAATTTCCTGAATCATATTTTTCTATATTACATATATGAATTCGTACACCAACATACTGTGCCGATATTAGCTATTGCCGGTGACCACCGGCGGTCCGTATGAACAGTAATTGTAGCTATGATTAAAAAGGCTTTGCATGCGGAGATGAATCGATTTATCTACGCTGTTCACCTGATAACAACACATCTTTATGTCTTAAGGCGGGGAAGTAACATGATAATTAATCGGAACAATTTTATCAGATTTGCGACTTCATGTATGTAAATAGGAAAAACTGTCGCTTAACTGATACCGATGGGCCATCTTTGCTTCAGACTTGTTACAGCATGAATAAGATTTGAACAATAGAACTCGAGGTAAAAAATGTGTCGTAATCGATAAAATTTTGTTTACTTAATAATATAATAAGAAGGATGTGTAAGTGGGACAAAAATCACATTAGCTGATGATCATATATACTAGTAATCCACTTGGGACAAACCTCGCACGGACTGCTGTTCACAGGCATGACCTGGTGCTACAAGACATCAAAGGTTAAATGGAGATCGTCAGGGTGCTTTGAACCGCAGCTACAAAGGATATACCGCTGTCTTCAAGGGTTTTAATTTGATAAATCCCGGTTATGTCCCTGAAATAATTTTTTTTTCCCCGCTGTATAAATCTTATAAGAATCTCCCAAATAAAAACTTCCGCTTAATTCGTTGGTTACTGAGGCCATTTGGTTAAAGGCGCATGAACTGCTTTAGTGTGAACTATGTGCCCCTGGTTCAAACCCACCAATTTTTACCCCATTTTATGTTACTCCCCCGTCCCAGTTTAAAAATATGATAAACATATATTTTTTTTTCATTTATTTCTTTCCACTGAAATTACCAAACGGGTAAAATAAACAATTTATTGAAATATATAAATAAATCTGCTGAGATTACATATTCACGGCTGTAATAAGTTCACTTGCCGCCAGGTGGCACCCCGAATAAATTTCATTAACGCCCTAAGAAAATCACCATTACCATTTTATTAGGACGTATTCTGCAATCCATACAAATAATGTTTGTAAATGAATTAAATGTTGCCATGAAGTATTACAAAACAATAGTCCATTTTCTTACCACTAAAGATGCTACGCACCGCTGTAGGCCGTGAGAGACCCCTTGCTAATGATGTTTTCCTTTCATATCCAAACTGTGAAACACTTCGTTGCTTGTTTGTTTACCAATAATTTATTTGATGTGTAATATTAAGGTGATCAGTGACTCCTGTCAATTTTGTTTGCACCACAGCCGTGATCAAATAGATTTGTTAACATACTAATGAGGTACAAATTTAACAGTTTGGGGTAATGAATTACTGAAGTTCTATTGCCGGTAGCTGGATTTTTGACGATCTATATGATCTTTTGTGCCGGTCTGTGCGGTCGGTCTTTTTACCGAGCGCTACCCTGGATTCACACAAGGCATCTCTGATCCGCGTGGGGCTACCGAGCGCTCGGACTTTTTACCGAGCGCTACCCTGCCCTAACAACTTGCAGTGTTCTTACATACTCGGGACTACCGAGCGCTAGGAACTTTTTACCGAGCGCCACCCTGAATTCACACCAGGCATTGCTCTGACCCTGCAGGGGCTACCGAGCGCTCGGACTTTTTTACCGACTCGGAGCGCTACCCTGCTCTATAACAACGGGCAGTGTTCTTACATTATACTTGGGACTACCGAGCGTAAGGGACTTTTTACCGAGCGCTACCATCGCGCACATGACAACTATTTTTTTACCGCATTCAGCACAAACCACCATATTTAGTATACAGCATGTTTCTTAGTTAATCCAGCATACAAAATAATTAACGACGTCTACACCCTGGATTAGATCGATGATTTCTTTATGATATATTTATATATATATATATATTATGATAAACATACATATAAATTTGATATATATATATATGTGTAAATACATTTATTCATATATCAGTAGTCCTATATAAATATAATATATAATTTAAAATTATGCTATATATTTACATATATCAGAATATATATATATATATATATATATATATATATATATATATATATGAGAGAGAGAGAGAGAGAGAAAGAGAGAGAGAGGGAGAGATAGAGAGTAAAGAAATAAAGAGAGAGCACTGTACCATATATATCATATTTATCCGATATAGGCTATAAAGGAGAGAGAGAAAAAATGAAAGAGAGAGACAAACAGACAGAGAGAGAGAGAAGAAGAACCTGAATTAGAGGGAAAGGTAACAAAGACCTATATACTATATATAATATTTATCCGATATATATATGAGAGAAAAAGAAAGAAAGAAAGAGAAAAAGAGAGAGAGATAAAGAAAGTAAGAGAGAGGAAGAAAGAAAGAGAGACAGTAAGGGAAAGAGAGAGAAAAAGAGAGAAGAGCCGGAATAAGAGGGAATGTAATAAAAAATACATATATATTCTATGAGGTTATGTTATATTATAAAATTAATACATGATTTACTGCTTGATATATAGATTACATATATATTTTTTATAGCATGATATATATATATATATAATTATTAATATATACATATATAGTATTAGTATAGGCCTATATATATATATATATATATATATAGAGAGAGAGAGAGAGAGAGAGAGAGAGAGAATGAGTGGGAAAGATAACATAAACGTTGCTTATTCATGTTATATATAAAACAAATACAATGTAAATAATTGAATATGATATTTTGTGTTGATTGCGGTTAAAACTACTTATTTGTCATGTGCGCGATGGTAGCGCTCGGCAAAAAGTCCCTATAGCGCTCGGTAGTCCAAAGATGTTTGAAATATGTAAGAACACTTCCCGTTGTAAGAGCAGGGAAGCGCACGGTAAAAGTCCCCAGCACTCGGTAAATGACTGGTGTGACCCTAGGGTAGCGCTCGGTAAATGACTGGTGTGACCCTAGGGTAGCGCTCGGTAAAAAGTCCAACCCGGTCTGTGAGTTACGAATGTTAAGTCTGTTACGGCCGGCAGTACAGCCCGTCCCGGTTACCCCCGACCGGCGCGGCTAAAACCCTGTATATCATACATATATATATATATATATATATATATATATATATATATATATATATATATATATATATATATATATAATACACCGGTTTATATAATTAACATGGGAGTTGCCGTACATCATCTATTATCGCCCATCGCCGGTTCTCAGGTGTCAAACGATCTTCTCTCCTGCAATATTCTAATTTTTCATATTTTTTATATAATAATTCACACACCGAGAAAAATAATTATTTTTTCCTGTACGAATTCAAGTAGACATTACGGTAGGTTTCGTAACAATCATATATGTGGGTACAGCCGTATTTTAACTGTCCCTTTCTCTTTATCATTTGCCTTTATTTTTTAATTTGCCTATAACTTTTATAATATATATATGGATACTTCCAGATTATTTACTGTCCCTTTCTATTTGTCACCAGACATAACTTTTAGAACATAGCATATGTTGGTACTTACTGACTTGAGACTGTCCCGTTCTCTGACTTGCCAATAGTCTATAATGTAGTTTACGATGGTGTCAGGGAAGTGTGCAGGAGGCAGCCATGTTAGGGTGATGGAGTTTGTGCTCACATTCAGCATCTGGAAGCTTTGTGGCTCACTTGGCAGTTTGGCTTTTGAGTTGTGAAAAATTTCAATATAGATTAATTAATAACACATTTAACAAGTAAGAAACAAGAAATGTAAAAAAAAACTAAGGACGACTGTGTGGCACGAGGAAACAATGATTAGCTACAGTGAAATCTGTCTGAAGGACCACCTATCTTACAGGACCACCTGTACATTAGGACCACCCTTGGATGGACCAACAGCAGTTACACTTGTTATGACAGACAGGCCATCTAATAAAACTCCCTGTGCAATAAGACCCTTTTTGGCCAGTCCAAGGGATCTCATAACACTCTTGCTATGTTATGCAATAAATACATTTGGTGCATCATGTTTAAAGTTTATTATGTTGGCAGGGCCTGAGAAATACATAATCAATTTTGTTTTGCCTGATATCTATCAATCAGACATGATGAGAACATTAATTATCACTGGATTCTACATTCATATGAAAGTGAACAATATACGACTCAATAGGAGAAACCCTAGAATTACACTCAACATTAAATTTTCATTTTAGACAACATCTGTTCCAAACTACATGAGCTTTCAGAAACAGCTTTACAGCTGGCAAAAAGAAGCTTTCTTTATGTATAGAGTGCTCTGTCCAATCTGATGTTTTGCAGCTGTGTTTAAAAGAGAAAATTTTTGCCAACTGTCTGTTACTGCCTTGCTTCATGCACTGTAATATCTGTTACTGGGAGGGGGACTCACCAATGCCTTGAATCATGCACTGTAATATCCATTACAGGGACTCACCAATGCCTTGCTTCATGCACTGAAATATCTGTTACTTGGACTCACCAATGCCTTGCTTCATGCACTGTTATATCTGTTACTTGGACTCACCAATGCCTTGCTTCATGCACTGTAATATCTGTTACTGGGACTCACCAATGCCTTGCTTCATGCACTGTAATATCTGTTACTGGGACTCACCAATGCCTTGCTTCATGCACTGTTATATCTGTTACTTGGACTCACCAAGGCCTCGCTTCATGCACTGTTATATCTGTTACTTGGACTCACCAATGCCTTGCTTCATTCACTGTAATAACTGTTACGGGGACTCACCAATGCCTTGCTTCATGCACTGTAATATCTGTTACTGGGACTCACCAATGCCTTGCTTCATGCACTGTAATATCTGTTACTGGGACTCACCAATGCCTTGCTTCATGCACTGTAATATCTGTTACTGGGACTCACCAATGCCTTGCTTCATGCACTGTAATATCTGTTACTGGGACTCACCAATGCCTTGCTTCATGCACTGTAATATCTGTTACTGGGACTCACCAATGCCTTGCTTCATGCACTGTAATATCTGTTACTGGGACTCACCAATGCCTTGCTTCATGCACTGTTATATCTGTTACTGGGACTCACCAATGCCTTGCTTCATGCACTGTTATATCTGTTACTGGGACTCACCAATGCCTTGCTTCATGCACTGTTATATCTGTTACTTGGACTCACCAATGCCTTGCTTCATGCACTGTAATATCTGTTACAGGGACTCACCAATGCCTTGCTTCATGCACTGAAATATCTGTTACTTGGACTCACCAATGCCTTGCTTCATGCACTGTTATATCTGTTACTTGGACTCACCAATGCCTTGCTTCATGCACTGTAATATCTGTTACTGGGACTCACCAATGCCTTGCTTCATGCACTGTAATATCTGTTACTGGGACTCACCAATGCCTTGCTTCATGCACTGTTATATCTGTTACTTGGACTCACCAATGCCTCGCTTCATGCACTGTTATATCTGTTACTTGGACTCACCAATGCCTTGCTTCATTCACTGTAATAACTGTTACGGGGACTCACCAATGCCTTGCTTCATGCACTGTAATATCTGTTACTGGGACTCACCAATGCCTTGCTTCATGCACTGTAATATCTGTTACTGGGACTCACCAATGCCTTGCTTCATGCACTGTAATATCTGTTACTGGGACTCACCAATGCCTTGCTTCATGCACTGTAATATCTGTTACTGGGACTCACCAATGCCTTGCTTCATGCACTGTAATATCTGTTACTGGGACTCACCAATGCCTTGCTTCATGCACTGTAATATCTGTTACTGGGACTCACCAATGCCTTGCTTAATGCACTGTTATATCTGTTACTGGGACTCACCAATGCCTTGCTTCATGCACTGTAATATCTGTTACTGGGACTCACCAATGCCTTGCTTCATGCACTGTTATATCTGTTACTTGGACTCACCAATGCCTTGCTTCATGCACTGTAATATCTGTTACTGGGACTCACCAATGCCTTGCTTCATGCACTGTTATATCTGTTACTGGGACTCACCAATGCCTTGCTTCATGCACTGTTATATCTGTTACTGGGACTCACCAATGCCTTGCTTCATGCACTGTTATATCTGTTACTGGGACTCCCAATGCCTTGCTTCATGCACTGTAATATCTTTTACTGGGACTCACCAATGCCTTGCTTCATGCACTGTTATATCTGTTACTGGGACTCACCAATGCCTTGCTTCATGCACTGTTATATCTGTTACTTGGACTCACCAATGCCTTGCTTCATGCACTGTAATATCTGTTACTGGGACTCACCAATGCCTTGCTTCATGCACTGTTATATCTGTTACTGGGACTCACCAATGCCTTGCTTCATGCACTGTTATATCTGTTACTGGGACTCACCAATGCCTTGCTTCATGCACTGTTATATCTGTTACTGGGACTCACCAATGCCTTGCTTCATGCACTGTAATATCTTTTACTGGGACTCACCAATGCCTTGCTTCATGCACTGTTATATCTGTTACTGGGACTCACCAATGCCTTGCTTCATGCACTGTTATATCTGTTACTGGGACTCACCAATGCCTTGTTTCATGCACTGTAATATTTGCTCCGTCTGCAGCAGACATTTCATTTGAGAATATGTGAATGTGAAGTTAGCGGCCTGCTCCTTGGAGAATGCACAAAACTGAAGACAGTCTGGCTCCACCTGATTTGCTCGACAGCATCTCTGATGGTCACGACCATCTGCATATTGAAGAAATGATACAAACACATCAGCAATTAATGATCAAATATAAACTAAAAATAAACAACGACTGGTTTTGTGAAAACTTAGAAAATATATGCTTCTCTTTCCATAAATTGGCCTGTATAACCTCACCTATATTTTGATGATTATGAACAATTTTTCAAAATATAAATTCCTAAAATCATTTGAGAAAGTCTGTGACTAATAAGATTATAATGAAACTAGAATACGGGTAGTTGACAAGCAACTTCTTGTATCAACCCAAATCAGAGTATGACGGGTGAAGTGAGGCATGGATTGAGTGGCAAGGGGAAATAGAGTGAGGTGTGCTGCATATTATCATGGATGTCTGCAGCGGCAATGTGTATGTAGGTGGTGCCACCTACCACAAAATCCAGAAAGCTATCCAAGTTGTATACATATGCAAAATTTTAGGCAGATAAGTCAAACCACTACTTGTATTTGAGTGATTTTATCCCACAGCAGACAAACAGAAGGACGCTGTGCAAAAATGGTGGCAGGTGGCGCCACCAATTTTTTGTTTGATTAAGAGCTATGTGAGATCTATACATATGCAAAATTTCAGAAGGATATGTCAAATCAGTCCTGAGATATAAGCCTGAATGTCTGCAGCGTAAAGATAAATGTAGGTGGTGCCACCTGCCACAAAATTGTGAAAGCTATCCAAGATGTATGTACCTGCAAAATTTTACGCAGATAATTCAAACCACTGCCGAGATATGAGTGATTTTATCCCTTGGCAGACAAACATAGGAAGCTGTGCAAAAATGGTTGCAGGTGGCACCACCAGTTATGCATATGACAAAGAGCTACCAGAAATGCATGATAACGCTGTGTCAGTTAAATATTTAACGAGAGGAAAGTGTCATGAAATGAATTACGCTGTGCCGTTATAAGGACCAAACTCCTGTATTTCGATGGAACAAAATGCTACCAGTTGTATGTGAAGAACAGTAAATGGAAGAGCCACCCCGTGTTCAGAGGAAAAAAATGTTAACAAGTTCAAGTGGTGTAAAATAAATGGAACAGCCACATAAAACACCTGGGTACCTGGTTTCGAGGGGCCCGCGCAGACAGATTCTTGTGGACAACGGCAATCTCTCGCTGTGATTTTCTGTTATATCTTATTATGGTGCGTGATTGTGGAGACTGCACGTGTCCCATATACCCATGGCATCTAAGGAAAATCGTAAACACAATCCGTGTACTGGCGATGTTTTCAATTGTGTCAGTGATTAGTGACCAGCGGGTTCATTGTTTCGACGTGTTCTATTTTTAGTTAGTCTGACGAGCCTGATAATGTATTTTTTAATAAACGCCGGCCTTAAACAGAAGCCGGCCTTGTTTAGACGCCGGGTCAAAACTGGGTCTGAAAAAAATAAACGCCCGGGCGTCTGTTCAAAGAAATACGGTATGTGAGATCTATACACATGCAAAATTTCAAAAGGATATGTCAAACCAGTCTTGAGGTATAAGCCTGTATGTCTGCAGCCTGAATGTGAATGTAGGAGGTGTCACCTGTCATGAAATCATGAAAGCTATGCAGGATGTATACACATGCAAAATTTCAGGTGGATAAGTCCAACCAATGCAGAGATATGAGTGATTTTATATATAAGGCAGATGAACAGATGGACGCTGTGCAAAAACGGTTGCAGGTGGCGGCACCATTTTTAGTGTATGTTATAAATCTATCAAAGGGCTACATTTGTGCAAATTTATTAGCCTTGATGGTAAAACAGTGCCTGAGATATATGGGTTTATGTGCAGAAACAGACGCACAAATGGGTGCTGGGTGGAGAGGAAAGGCAAGAGGTCAACCAAAAATGAGGGTGCAGCAGTTCATATGTGACCCGATCGTAGATTGTATCTTTAACAATATATCTGAGGAAAATCCTATACTCATTTTATCATGATCATTTATATCTGATATGATGGTATATATATGAGAAAATCAGTCCATACTTGCTCCACAAGCAAGAAGTTTTCCTAAGTCATGTTCACAGCCTAGGATACGCTGGAGGTCATCAGCTGCTATTTGGGTGATGTTGGCCTCATAGCGACACAGGGGCATGCACTTGGACTGTACCCCTTCATTCAAACAGCAGGCTGTAAAAAAGATGCATTATATTTATATAAGATACACAGAAACTAGCCAAACATAAACCATACACGGGTTGTCTGAGGGAAATACTGTACAACATCTAACCTCATGGTGTACTAGTTTCTGCATCAGTCAAATGGGATTTCTAGTTACCATAATAGAGGACATGGCAACTTACTGTTGCCTTTAAATGAGATCTCACAAATATACTGTGGTATTATTTTTATAAGTTTACTTACCAAAATCTGTTAAACTTACCAGTCACATTGTGAGTTGGGGGCTGTGTAGGAGGAATCTTGTGGCTACTTTACATTAAACCTACCAGTCACATTGTGTGGTGGGGCTGTGTTAGGGGAATCTGTGTGGCTACTTTACATTAAACCTACCAGTCACATTGTGTGGTGGGGCTGTGTTAGGGGAATCTGTGTGGCTACTTTACATTAAACCTACCAGTCACATTGTGTGGTGGGGGCTGTGTGGTGGAATCTGTGTGGCTATTAAACATTAAACCTACCAGTCATTTTGTGTGGTGGTGGCTGTGTGGGGGAACTGTGTGGCTACTTTACATTAAACCTACCAGTCACATTGTGTGGTGGGGGCTGTGTGGTGGAATCTGTGTGGCTATTAAACATTAAACCTACCAGTCATATTGTGTGGTGGGGGCAGTGTGGGAGGAATCTGTGTGGCTACTTTACATTAAACCTACCAGTCACATTGTGTGGTGGTGGCTGTGTGGGGGGAATCTGTGTGGCTACTTTACATTAAACCTATACCAGTCACATTGTGTGGTGGGGGCTGTGTGGGAGGAATCTGTGTGGCTACTTTGCATTAAACCTACCAGTTACATTGTGTGGTGGTAGCTGTGTGGGGGGAACCTGTGTGGCTACTTTACATTAAACCTACCAGTCACATTGTGTGGTGGGGGCTGTGTGGGAGGATTCTGTGTGGTGGCTACTTTACATTAAACCTACCAGTCACATTGTGTGGTGGGGGCTGTGTGGGGGAATCTGTGTGGCTATTTTACATTAAACTTACCAGTCAAATTGTGTGGTAGGGGCTGTTTGGGAAGAATCTGTGTGGCTACTTTACATTAAACCTACCAGTCACATTGTGTGGTGGGGGCCATGTGGGGGAACTGTGTGGCTTCTTTACATTAAACTTACCAGTCACATTGTGTGGTTAGGGCTGTGTGGGAGGAATCTGTGTGGCTTCTTTACATTAAACTTACCAGTCACATTGTGTGGTGGGGGCTGTGTGGGGGAATCTGTGTGGCTACTTTACATTAAACCAACCAGTCACATTGTGTGGTTGGGGCTGTGTAGGAGGAATCTGTGTGGCTACTTTACATTAAACCTACCAGTCACATTGTGTGGTGGGGGCTGTGTGGGGGAATCTGTGTGGCTACTTTTACATTGAACCTACCAGTCACATTGTGTGGTGGGGGCTGTGTAGGAGGAATCTGCGTGGCTACTTTACATTAAACCTACCAGTCACATTATATGGTGGTGGCTGTGTTTTGGAGGAATCTGTGTGGTTACTTAACATTAAACTTACCAGTCACATTGTGTGGTGGGGGCTGTGTGGGGGAATCTGTGTGGTTACTTAACATTAAACTTACCAGTCACATTGTGTGGTGGGGGCTGTGTGGGGGAATCTGTGTGGCTATTTTACATTAAACCTACCAGTCACATTGTGTGGTGGTGGCTGTGTGGGGGAATCTGTGTGGCTATTTTACATTAAACTTACCAGTCACATTGTGTGGTGGGGGCTGTGTGGGAGGATCTGTGTGGCTACTTTACATTAAACTTTCCGGTCACATTGTGTAGTTGGGGGTGAGTGGGAGGAATCTGTGTGGCTACTTCACATTAAACCTACCTGTCACATTGCGTGGTGGGGGCTGTGTTGGGGAACTGTGTGGCTACTTTTACATTGAACCTACCAGTCACATTGTGTAGTGGGGGCAGTGTGGCAGGAATCCGTGTGGCTACTTCACATTAAACCTACCAGTAACATTGTGTGGTGGGGGCTGTACGTGTGGGGGAACTGCATGTGTGGCTACTTTTACATTGAACCTACCAGTCACACTGTGTGGTTGGGCCTTTGTGGGAGGAATCTGTGTAGCTACTTTACATTAAACTTACCAGTCAAATTGTGTGGTGGTGGCTGTGTGGGAGGAATCTGTGTGGCTACTTTACATTAAACCTTTCAGTCACATTGTGTGGTGGGGGCTGTGTCGGGGAACTGTTTGGCTACTTTTACATTGAACCTACCAGTCTCATTGTGTGGTTGGGGCTGTGTGGGAGGAATCTGTGTGGCTACTTTATTTTAAACTTACCAGTCACATAATGAGGTAGGGGTTGTGTGGGAAGAATCTGTGTGGCTACTTTATATCAAACCAAGGAGTTTACAGGGATGGAGTAACAACTGTCAGAAGCCCTGCCAGGTCGCGAGTGTCAGTCGTGCGCTAATTGCAATTAAGACATGATAAGCCCATTAACTCTATTGAAGGCCTATTGTGCCGCGGGGTTAGGCGCAGCGGCGGCACCACCTTTGATAAAGCGAGCCTGCTAGATGTTACTTCTGCGGTCCGCTGTAGCTCGCTGAAGCGAAGAGCGATATATGCAGTAACTGAGCAGTAAATCACTGGAATAACATTGACCGGAATTATGAATGCACAAATGGTTTGTTTTGTCAAGAATTACACGCAACAAACATATCTAGAAAGGTCTCGTGTTGAGGAATCACTTGATCGATTTTGGGATAGATGCGGTCACTCTACATCAACTTCTGCTGTGATTCATGACGGACGGACTGGTAAGTGTAAACCTTACTTTCCCTGAATAACTTCGGAAATATAAAAAATTCCATCAGTTCATACACTTCTGACTTATATTAATAATTAGCCATGTATTATAGTATTCCGTCGATAAAAAAAATTTTGACGCTTATGATCGGATGACTCTCATTTTGATGGATAACAGATAGCCATCGCCCCCTCTGTCACTGACGGCGTTGTTCTCGTATTATCGCCCATATTTACCGCAGCCAAGCTCAGGCGTCATTAGCAACGACAGCTTCACACGTTTCCCACACATAAGAAAATATGGTATTCAAATTTATGATTGTTAAAAAATTTATATTAAATACTACCCGAGATATATTTGGTAACTTAGGCCAAAAAAATAAAAGGGTATGGTTCTCAGGCACTTTTTTTCAGAAATCAATGCGGGCGGGCGGTATTTTATTTTTTACCTTTTTTTTGTATGTTTAGATAAAATGTCATTTGATCTGGGAAAAGCATGAAAATGACAGGTTTCTTCTTGCTAAACAGGTAAAGGCACTACATAAAAAAGATAATGGTATCGAAATTGTATTATTTTATCTTCTTGAAAGATGAAAATCAAAATAAAAATGTTTGATGCGGGGGGTTAAAATTGACGCGGGCGGTGCCTGAGAACCATACCTTTTATTTTTTTTTTTTTTGGCCTTACTCATCCTTGTCACAATATTTATAAAAATACCGGTACTATAACGAGCTGTTCCGAATAAGTCACGCCAAAGGCGGGTCTCTCGCGCTGTATCAATTAGCACCGGGCTTATCAGCGGTATCTCTTTGTGCCTTAGAGCAGCGAGTTTTATTACCCCCGTCAGCAACATCCGACACGGCAAGACTCTCACTTGATACTCCATCCCTGTAAACTCCTTAATTAAACCTAGCAGTCACATTGTGTGGTGGGGGCTGTGTGGGAGGAATCTGTGTGGCTACTTTACATTAAACTTACCAGTCACATTGTGTGGTGGGGGTTGTGTGGGTGGAATCTGTGTTGCTGGGTTGGCTGAAAATCAAACAAAATAAAAGAATAAACTGATTGTTATAATTTAACGTTATATATATAGCAATCTGTACTTCTGATTCTGAGGGACAACAAATATAAGTTACTTTATATCTTACAAGATTAGCATTCCAAATACATGTATTATTAAATCACAACATTGAGTTTTATATTCATCATATGACACTTGCCAGCAATTACAGCATTTAATGACAAATGAACACACACATAAAATAAAAGGTAAAATATATGTGGGTAAAAGGTGAAATATACATGGCTTCAACTTTAGGACTATACAAGTAATATTCCATATTATGTCCAGCTTATTTGGTCAGAGGAAACATTGGATGATTTACAATAAATGCCAAAATCAATCAACCATTTTTGTTTCAAAAGGTGTTTCATCAGGAGTAAATTAACTGCTCTTATTGCATTTTAAGGAATCACAAGACCATTCTTCGATACAAATATTAAATAACATATAATTAGAAAACTGCAAATTATAACTGAACCTACAAAAAGTAGCAATGGGTTAGCTGAAAATGATATGCAGGCTTGAGCAGAAAATCTGATTAAACAAGGAAAACTGGTAGTTATAAAAAAAAATATTTCCTGTACAAATTAATATTGCATTTTATATCCTTATTTCTCAAATTTAAATGTATATTCCATAACTCTCTATTTTCATCGTACCTTTAGAAAGTCAACATCTGACTATGTGGTACAAAGGAACTGGTCACAGGCTGATATTATAATACACATAAATCACCTTTTTAATTATTACATGCAAACTAATTAATTAAAAATATGTGATCCTTGGCATTTACCTTCTCATTATGCCTATAGCTTACTCCTTCTGAAGGCTCAAGGTTTAAAAACTGATGGAGAGAGATAAAGTGGCACCTAAAGCACAACTATGTAGATTGGTCCGAATTTACGCTAAGATTCTTACACACACGAGAATGCATACAGACACGAAGACCATGTGTAGTCCAAGACAGGTTAATACGGAGAGAGAGAGGGAAGCGAGGCTGGGCGGAAGTTATACATAAAACCCAGCGAGCTTTAACAAAACCCCGATCGGAGTACGGCATATGGTTATAATAGCATGTCAAATACGATGCTCAATCTTATATCTTCCCTTTTTCAGAATAATATTATACACAGTATAGCAGCACAGAATACACAATACATATGAAAATAAGCAACCTATTGATCTGACGCATCAACGTAGTGATCATAAACTATTTCAACTTTCAGGTATACTTGGGGTTAGGTTCCGATACACAACCATATCACATTACATATGACTGTGTAGATGCTGTACCAGGCTGACGAGTATTTGAACTAACCTCAACATTATCTGGTTCTGGCACAGCCTGTCTTTTAGCTTGATGGTTGGGTATAGGGTTATCTACAACTGGCTCTGGTAAATCTGTTACAACAGGCTAATCACTAACAGAAGATGGGTCTTCAGACACTGGAAGCAAGTGACGGCTGTTACGGCGATATACCCTCCCATTTGATCTAACATGATATGATCTAGGAGATTTGTCTGACTTAACAACCTGAGCTAGCCTATCATAACCTTTTGTGGTTTCCATACGAACAGTTTGGTTAAGAAACTGGAGTCATAGTAGGCTTTCTTTTGTTTTCTCAGTAAGACATCTGTGAACCTGTTCAGGCGGTATCACGAGAGGTTTGAGTAGTTCCTTGGCTGTTTGAATTACCAATCTAAGCCTACGAGACTTAAGTCTTTGTGCTGGAAACCCCAAAATAGAATCACGTGGAATATTTCTCAGGTTCAGTAATGCTAAGTATGGATCTGTGCCATCACACTCAGTTTTCTCTAGAATACCCTTAGCACTCTGAACGGCTCTTTCTGCTAAACCATTAGACTGAGAATACGTTGGGCTACTCTTAATATGTTCAAAATCCCGAATTCTAGCAAACTCTGAAAATTCTCTGCTACTAAACTGACCACCACCATCTGTCACAAGTGTATCTGGTATACCCTCCTTAGAGAAGTGGCTCTTCAAATTAGTTATGACCGCTCTAGAAGATGTGCTATGCAAATAATTCATCTCAAACCATCCTGAATATGAGTCTACAATAACCAGGTATCGCATACCATTCCTTTCAAACAAATCAAACGCAACAATAGACCATGGTCTATCTGGTACAGGGTACATTTGCATATAGGTTCTATCTGCTGATGAGCTCTAGTGCTATTACATACAGAACAGCCACTAAGCCTAGCCTCTATGTCTTTACATATACAAATCCAAGATACAACATCTCCAGCTCTACGTTTGGTAGATTCAGTACCAGGGAGTCCCATATGAAGCTTATCAATATATTAAGCCTGTAATGCTTTAGGGATAAGAGGGCGCTCTCCCTTAAAGATGATATCATTGTCTATACAAACAACTCATCACTTATGTTAAAGTATGGATGGAGGTCTACGGGTACATCACGGATATGATCCGGTCCTCCATCTTGTGTGACTTGTGTTAATCTCTGAAATGTAGTATCATCAGCAGTTGCTTTCTTAAGCTTTTCAGTTTGATTTGATGAAAGTCCTTCCAGTGTCATTACCTCGAGGTCATCCTGCTCCATAGCTGCGGAATCTCTACTTGGGGAATATGCACGTGATAATGTATCTGCGATATACATTTCAGATCCTTTCTTGTACACGAGCTGAAGATAATATTTCATTAGTTTCATTAACATCCGCTGCAAACGTTTCAGAGCTACATGCAAGGGTTTGTTCATTATAGCCACAAGTGGCTTATGATCAGTCTATATAATAACTTTGCGTCCATACACATAGTCGTGAAAATTGGTACTAGCAAACAGAACAGCGAGCAACTCCTTCTCAATTTGCACATAATTAAGCTTGTTCACTTGATGTAAGAGCTCGGGAGCCATTAGCTACTGGCTGGCCTTCCTGAAGACATGCTGCGCCTAAACCTCCTTGTGATGCGTCTCCTGTGAGAGTTACTGGCTTCTTTATGTCGTAATATCTAAGCACAGGATAGGTGGGTATTAGCTTCTTCAGGTTATCAAATGCGGTCTGTTGCGATGCTTGCCATGTAAACTCACAATCTTTGTGTAGAAGCTGACGTAGTGGCTTGGTCTCACCACTGAGATTTGGTATGAATTTACCCAAGTAATTCACCATTCCCTTAAATCATTGCAGTTCTGTGACATTCTTTGGCTCAGGTATATCATTAATAGCGCTGACCTTCTGCGGGTCAGGTTTGACACCTTCATCAGTTAACACATAACCCATGTATGCTACACTGGTGACCTTGAACTTGCACTTGTGCAGGTTTAGCTTAAGTCAGATCTCTCTAAGCACAGTCTAGTACTTCACAGAGATTCTGGTCATGGGTTTCTGCTGAGTCACCCCAAATCACAATATCATCCATGATGATTTCACATGGTTTGCCTGAGAAGAAATGTTCAAGCATTTTTTGACACACTTCTGGCCCATAGGAAATCCAAAACGGGGTTCTCAAAAATCCTATATCTCCCAAAGGGGCTATTAAAAGTTGTAAAGAATGAAGATTCCTCCTCAAGGGGTATCTGCAAGAAAGCAGATTTTACATCTAAGACATCAGTTTTGCGTTTGCTAGCCTAGGAAATACATTCTCAATGGTATGCATGGGATAATGAGGCCTTTTAATCACTCTGTTTAGCTGTCTTGGGTCAAGACAGATACAAATTAAATCTATGGCCTTTTTTCTAGTTACAACCATTGAATTTAATTACCCAGTCAGTTGGCTGTGATACATGGGGCAAAAATCCTATTGACACCATACGGTCTATCTTGGCCTTTACCTGATCTATCATGGCTACTGGTATACATCGTGGCACGCTAACTACTGGTGACCATCTGTCGAGTCAAGTTTTATCTTTTAGGACGCTGGGAGCTTACCCAGGTTATCATCAAATAAATCTGAATACTGCTGAAGTATTTCTGTCTCCCTAACAGAATCATCCATAGGTTCCCTGATTTCCTGTACATCATCACTAATGGTAACTAAATTCCGTTTTAAACAATCAGTGATACCTATTATTGGTTGGTCATGCCGATCTACTACATACATGTTAATACACTGGATCTGGCCTGCAGTATGACATGTGAACTGAACACAACCTAGTGCATGCAAGGTAGTACCTCCAAAGGCTGCTAGGGTAATCAGCTTTGATGTATCAAGGTTTTCACCATCACAAACTTGATCATACATTTGTTTACTGATAACATTGCATTTAGCACCAGTATCAAGTTTAAATTCAACAATATGCCCATTGATTTGTACAGTTACATACATTCCTTTATAATGTTATGTATAGTTTCACTCAGTCTCTATCTGAAAAGTGTCTGTGGGTACTTGATTATCACTAGTGCCCACAAGCTCATTCACAGCGTGTGATGATCGACATACAGCTCTGAAATGGTTCCACTTGCCACAGTTGCTGCATCGCTTTCCATAGGCAGGGCAGTCTCTCTTGCCATGTTGCTTGCCACAATTACGACAATTCCTAACTGGGCTGGGGTTAGGTCTGCGTTCAGGGATGTCTCGTGGTTTCCTGACTGGTTGGTATGCTGACTTCTTAGCATTACATTGCAGGTGCACTGTTTTGACCTCTACGACAGATTTATCTGAATCAAGTTTCTGTGCCGTCAACTGGTTAACTTGCTGATCTGAGAGTTCATTCATCTGGCAAATGTGTATAGCTTTATGTAATGTCAGCTTGGGTTCTTTCAACAGTTGTTTGCAAACATAGTTGTTAATAATCCCAGTGACAATGTGATCTGTAATGAGTTGGTGCTGAAGAACTCCGAATTCACATGTGCTGGCTTTAAGTCTGAGGTCTGATAAATATGAATTTACTGATTGGCCTTGAAGCTGGTTCCAAGTATTAAACATAAGCCGGTCCAGTATTACGTTGGGCCAGTTCTTGGAAACATTACCTTCAAAAGACAGTACATAAGATTTACAAAGTCCTTCCATGCCGTTGGACTAAGATGAATGTCAAACTCACGAGGTATAGCAAGGTAAACATTAGCGATCGCTGTATCAGTTTGTGTACTTACAGCAACAAGAGTTTCATGACGGCGGTTCTCACTCGGGAACGCAGTGCACGAAACTGGCTCAGCCGCTGACGAGAAATCCACGAAGTGACTGTGATACAAAAGTAATCCAAAAGAGAGAATAAGTGTCCGTGTTTCTTCTGACACCATGTAGATTGATTCCAGTTTACGCTAAGATTGCATACAGACACTAAGACCATGTGTAGTCCATGACAGGTTAATATGGAGAGAGAGAGGGAAGCGAGGCTGGGCGGAAGTTATACATAAAACCCAGCGAGCTTTGACAAAATCCGGATCCGAGTACAGCATATGGTTATAATAGTATGTCAAATACAATGCTCAATCTACAAACTATACATATATAAAATGGGTTACCTATTCTGTAGTAGGTGAGAAACGTGATCTCAGGTGATGGGGCGCTGAATCCCAGCTTCCCTACAGAGGTGATGCTAATCTTGTATAAAGTATCTGGCCTCAAACGAGCCACATCATATTGCATGGACTGGAACCCAAGTTTCACCTTAAAAATATATCAACATTTGATACAGCCTGGAAATCTACAGGCAACTGAAATGACATTATCAAATGATCAATATTATGAACATTTGAATTGATTCATTTCAATAATTACTATAAACACTAAATATGGAATTATTTATTATCAAAATGTAATCAACAATTACACCCAGAAGATCTGGGTCATTATACATTATTCCAAGCAGATTTATGAGATATGTTTAAATCTTTCCATCACAGTTTGAGAGGAATATGTAAATATGAATACTCAATCAGTACACTGGTAATTCTGATAGTGGTTAGTATCATACAAATAACAGTCGGCCCCAAGATTGACTTTTGTCAAGATTCATTTTTAATGAAATCCATAGTATCCCCAGACATTTGGCAGTTCAAATAGATAAAGTTCAAGGTCTTAAGCAAACTTAATTAACAATTAAAGATCATGTTTAAAACAAATGCTGTATCAAATTTCAGGGGGAAATATGTAGTACTTCACAAGTTATGGGGGATCACTTAAAAATCCTAAATTTCTGCAGATTTGACCTTGAACATCAAGGTCAAGGTGCACATAAACAGTCTTTGAACTTGTCAAGGAGCTTAATTGGTTAAAGCAAATGTTGCATCAAATTTCATGGAAAAATATGCAGTATTTCACAAGTTATAAGAATCACAAGAAATCCGATATTTCCGCAGATTTGACCTTGGAGATCAAGTTCAAGGTCACCAGTCTCTGAACTTTCAATGATCATGGTTCAAACAAATGTTGTTTCAAATTTCAGGGGGAAATATGCAGTACCTGACTAGTTAAAGTGATCACAAAATATCCTATATTTCAGCAAATTTGACCTTGAAGATCAAGGTCAAGGTCACCAGTCTTTGAACTCTTCAATGATCATTGTCCAAACAAATGCTGAATCATATTTCAGGGAAAAATATGCAGAACTTCAAAAGTTATGGAGTCGAAAAAATCCTTTATTTCTGCAGATATGACCTTGAAGATCAAGGTCAAGGTCAAAAGTCTTCACACTCCTCTGAGAACTTGGTTGAAACAAATGATGTACCAAATTTGAGGAAAAAAATATGCAGTACTTCGGAAGTGATGAGGTTTATAATAATCCTCCGATTTTGCCTGAAATGATCTTGAAGGTCAAGTCAAAGTCATCGGTATTCAAATCTGAGAATTCCTCTGCAGGATATTTAATTATCCAGATTTCAGCACAATCCATTAACCAATGTTTTATGGATCCGAATTGTCACCAAATATATGGCCTTATTCAAGGTAAAGGTTGCTCTGATAATAAAGGTCATGAACTGAATTTTAAAAGGCATTATCCTAGGGCCAATATCTATTCATCTGCACAATATGTAAGAAATCTTTTAAGTAGTTTTTTAATTATACTGCTGACACTATTGTCAAGTGGCAGTGATTAGGGTATTAAACGACAGAAAAACATGAAAATTATTATAGGTTGCGCCACTTGTCTCCCAAACAGGACAAGATTATCCATGAACTTTATGCAACCTGATTTTCAGACCAATCCATTGAGTATTTCTTGAGATATCTCATGTTTTGTGTGATTTTCAGGACAAATTGACCTATTCAAGGTCAAGTTCACTCTCCTGGTAAAATTTATGACCCCATTTATAAAAGACTTCATCTGCTCACCATCACTATGTATGTGTAAAATTTGAAAAGGATCTGTGAAATCTTTCTTGAGTTATCTCGCCAGAAAGAAACCTCTGTGGCGGCAGCGGTGCGACCTTGCCTAAACCATAGTACCTCAACTTTGTCTTGGGATACAATGATGTAGCAGTTTCTTTCTTCAAGCTACATTTATTGGGGTTACCTCAATTATTTTATATCTCATTTTCAAGAATAATGCACATTTTTCGAAGACATTTCGAATTTTAAAGATCTGGCCCTTGAACAAACAAGAAGAAGAACGGATTGTGTAATAACCACCTTGACCTACTGACATGACACACCCACCTCCTTCTTAGTGCTGGGATCGTTTGCTTCCATGTAGCGCACAATGTAGTCTGTTACAAGTGATGAACCCTTCGTGGGCAGAGCCCATGACAACACAGCAGATGTTTCACGCACTGGATCCACTCTCACACTTGTGGGTGGCCCAGGAATAGCATCTGAAGAACGGACATGAAATAATAATCATTCACTCTTATACAGTTACATTTGCTGTTGCAACGTGTATAGCATTACTGATTGCACCCTCTTCCTTGAACAAGGCTTACAATGCTGTCAAATCAATTCTGGTGACAAGAATGTTAGTAATGCTGTCAAATCAATTCTGTTGACAAGAATGCTAGTAATGCTGTCAAATCAGTTCTGGTGGCAAGAATGTTAGTAATGCTGTCAAATCAGTTCTGGTGACAAGAATGTTAGTAATGCTGTCAAATCAATTCTGGTGACAAGAATGTTAGTTATGCTGTCAAATCAATTCTGGTGACAAGAATGTTAGTAATGCTGTCAAATCAATTCTGGTGACAAGAATGTTAGTAATGCTGTCAAATCAATTCTGGTGACAAGAATGTTAGTAATGCTGTCAAATCAATTCTGGTGACATGAATGTTAGTAATGCTGTCAAATCAATTCTGGTGACAAGAATGATAGTAATGCTGTCAAATCAGTTCTGGTGGCAAGAATGTTAGTAATGCTGTCAAATCAATTCTGGTGACAAGAATGTTAGTAATGCTGTCAAATCAATTCTGGTGACAAGAATGTTAGTAATGCTGTCAAATCAATTCTGGTGACATGAATGTTAGTAATGCTGTCAAATCAATTCTGGTGACAAGAATGATAGTAATGCTGTCAAATCAGTTCTGGTGGCAAGAATGTTAGTAATGCTGTCAAATCAATTCTGGTGACAAGAATGTTAGTAATGCTGTCAAATCAATTCTGGTGACAAGAATGTTAATAATGCTGTCAAATCAATTCTGGTGACAAGAATGTTAGTTATGCTGTCAAATCAGTTCTGGTGACAAGAATGTTAGTAATGCTGTCAAATCAGTTCTGGTGACAAGAATGTTAGTAATGCTGTCAAATCAGTTCTGGTGACAAGAATGTTAGTAATGCTGTCAAATCAGTTCTGGTGACAAGAATGTTAGTAATGCTGTCAAATCAATTCTGGTGACAAGAATGTTAGTAATGCTGTCAAATCAATTCTGGTGACAAGAATGTTAGTAATGCTGTCAAATCAATTCTGGTGACAAGAATGTTAGTAATGCTGTCAAATCAATTCTGGTGACAAGAATGTTAGTAATGCTGTCAAATCAATTCTGGTGAAATGAATGTTAGTAATGCTGTCAAATCAATTCGGGTGACAAGAATGTTAGTAATGCTGTCAATACATTTCGGGTGACAAGAATGTTAGTAATGCTGCCAATACAATTCGGGTGACAAGAATGTTAGTAATGCTGTCAAATCAATTCGGATGACAAGAATGTTAGTAATGCTGTCAAATCAATTCTGGTGACAAGAATGTTAGTAATGCTGTCAAATCAATTCTGGTAACAAGAATGTTAGTAATGCTGTCAAATCAATTCTGGTGACAAGAATGATAGTAATGCTGTCAAATCAATTCTGGTCACAAGAATGTTAGTAATGCTGTCAAATCAGTTCTGGTGACAAGAATGTTAGTAATGCTGTCAAATCAATTCTGGTGACATGAATGTTAGTAATGCTGTCAATACAATTCTTGTGACAAGAATGTTAGTAATGCTGTCAAATCAATTCTGGTGACAAGAATGTAAGTAATGTTGTCAAATCGGTTTTGGTGACAAGAATGTTAGTAATGCTGTCAATACAATTCTGGTGACAAGAATGTTAGTAATGCTGTCAAATCAGTTTTGGTGACAAGAATGTTTGTAATGCTGTCAATACAATTCGGGTGACAAGAATGTTAGTAATGCTGTCAAATCAATTCTTGTGACAAGAATGTTAGTAATGCTGTCAAATCAATTCTGGTGACAAGAATGTTAGTAATGCTGTCAAATCAATTCTGGTGACAAGAATGTTAGTAATGCTGTCAAATCAATTCTGGTGACAAGAATGTTAGTAATGCTGTCAAATCAATTATTGTGACAAGAATGTTAGTAATGCTGTCAAATCAGTTATGGTGACAAGAATGTTAGTAATGCTGTCAATACAATTCTGGTGACAAGAATGTTAGTAATGCTGTCAATACAATTCTGGTGACAAGAATGTTAGTAATGCTGTCAAATCAGATTTGGTGACAAGAATGTTTGTAATGCTGTCAATACAATTCTGGTGACAAGAATGTTTGTAATGCTGTCAATACAATTCTGGTGACAAGAATGTTAGTAATGCTGTCAAATCAATTCTGGTGACAAGAATGTTAGTAATGCTGTCAAATCAATTCTGGTGACATGAATGTAAGTAATGCTGTCAATACAATTCTGGTGACAAGAATGTTAGTAACGCTGTCAAATCAATTCTGGTGACAAGAATGTTAGGAATGCTGTCAAATCAATTCGGGTGACAAGAATGTTAGTAATGCTGTCAAATCAATTCGGGTGACAAGAATGTTAGTAATGCTGTCAAATCAATTCTGGTGACAAGAATGTTTGTAATGCTGTCAATACAATTCGGGTGACAAGAATGTTAGTAATGCTGTCAAATCAATTCGGGTGACAAGAATGTTAGTAATGCTGTCAAATCAATTCGGGTGACAAGAATGTTAGTAATGCTGTCAAATCAATTCTGGTGACAAGAATGATAGTAATGCTGTCAAATCAATTCTGGTGACAAGAATGTTAGTAATGCTGTCAAATCAATTCTAGTGACAAGAATGTTAGTAATGCTGTCAAATCAGTTCTGGTGACAAGAATGTTAGTAATGCTGTCAATACAATTCTGGTGACAAGAATGTTAGTAATGCTGTCAATACAATTCTGGTGACAAGAATGTTAGTAATGCTGTCAAATCAGTTTTGGTGACAAGAATGTTCGTAATGCTGTCAATACAATTCTGGTGACAAGAATGTTTGTAATGCTGTCAATACAATTCTCGTGACAAGAATGTTAGTAATGCTGTCAAATCAATTCTGGTGACAAGAATGTTAGTAATGCTGTCAAATCAATTCTGGTGACATGAATGTTAGTAATGCTGTCAATACAATTCTTGTGACAAGAATGTTAGTAATGCTGTCAAATCAATTCTGGTGACAAGAATGTTAGTAATGTTGTCAAATCGGTTTTGGTGACAAGAATGTTAGTAATGCTGTCAATACAATTCTGGTGATAAGAATGTTTGTAATGCTGTCAATACAATTCTGGTGACAAGAATGTTGGTAATGCTGTCAAATCAATTCTGGTGACAAGAATGTTAGTAATGCTGTCAAATCAATTCTGGTGACATGAATGTTAGTAATGCTGACAAATCAGTTCTAGTGACAAGAATGTTAGTAATGCTGTCAAACCATTTCTGGTGACAAGAATGTTAGTAATATGCCACCTGTTTTCTCGCAATGTACAACAGGTAGTTATCCAAATCTGAAAAAAAAATCAACAGGCCACTCTGTCTCTCTCTCTCTCTCTCATATGCACACATACACACTAGAGTCCTGCGCGGGCCAGGATTTAGAGCCCGCCCCGCAAAACAAACATTCAGGCTGCAACCGCCCCGCCCCGCAGTAGTAAAAACCCGCCCCGCCCCACACCGCCCCGCACCTATAAAGAAAAAATCGCCCCGCACCCGCCCCGTTTATTTAGCTTTCAGTCCGCATCCGTCCCGCCCCGCATTTTTACCAAAAGTCAGCCCGCATTCAACCCGCAAATAAACATAAGGGACAACCAAAAAGGTAACCATCTAGAAAAATGTTTTATTTTTAGATATTAATAATGAATGACCATCTAAGTAGGTAGCATTATCATGTTTTGTTGATGGTAGGACATTTTCCAGTTTTTTCACTGCAGGTAAGGACGAGTGTCATAGAATTACCATGCATTTTCTTATTTTTAAGAATTACCACTTCCCAAAATAAAATTATTTACTGCCATATCACTGGAAATGTCACTGCAGTATCTGGGACACACTATTCAAATATTGCCACTGTGTCTCCTTAAAATATTTAAAGTAATTATAAATTCAACATATTCAGGTATTTATCTAACAACATAATTGCAGTTTAAAAATATTTACCATGCATTTACTGCTATATGGAAACATAAAATAAAACTTAAGCATAAAACAATCAATATCTATTAAGTTTGTATGCCATGAGTTACACTACTCATCACTAGCAGGTAGCGTACTCTGCTTGATCACCACAGCTCACACCTTTTATTTCACAAAGAGCCTAATCCTGTCCAGCGATATCAGCTAATTAGCTGAAAGGGGAAGGGTATGGAACTGTACAGAGGGAGTCAGCTCCATGTCATGGTTGTGTACACAAGAATAGATAAGAAATGAGCCCCATGGCATGCTCCTTATCTCATTTTGCTTTGCTTGTGCAGTCTCTAAACAAGCCAGCGCTCATTTGCTCATCCATGATTAGCACACCTCAGTCTTTGTGAGTTATGTAAAGCTATATCCAGCTGGTGACAAAGCCAGATGCACCCATACTGTGACTTTTATAACATCACAGGCACAATCCTGGTGCACCCTCAGCTATATAATGTTACGTAATATCTGAGACTGGCAACAAGTATAGGTCTATAATGCTGAACAGTCTATAATTATACAACGCTATTCCCAGGTATTACATACATACACACCAGCAACTCCCAATTATCACAAAACAGTTCCAATTGCCATTTGTGATTTTTTAAATATCCCATTGTAGATTGCTGTCATGGAAATGCCAGTCAAAGTCAGGCAATAACTGTTAATTGCTAAAGTCCAAAATTCCCTACTTGTATCAGCCCTATACTACCACTTAAACAGACAGATTAAATAACTTAAATTTACTCACCACCACGGGCAAAGCAGCTCTCAATCTTGGGCATGAAGGTGAGACAGCCTGGTGCAGGCCAGCTACTGGAGCTGTAGAACTCACTGGCACACAGTGGGAAGCACTGTCTGGGGACGCCTTGTGCATGGCAGCAGCTGGTGTGGTTCTTCTCACCTGATCACAGAAATCTCATACATGTCCTTACAGGGTCAGATACATGTCCTCACAGGGTCAGATACATGTCCTCACAGGGTCAGATACATGTCCTCACAGGGTCAGATACATGTCCTCATAGGGTCAGATACATGTCCACACAGGGTCAGATACATGTCCTCACAGGGTCAGATACATGTCCTCACAGGGTCAGATACATGTCCTTACATGGTCAGATACATGTCCTCACAGGGTCAGATACATGTCCTTACAGGGTCAGATACATGTCCTCACAGGGTCAGATACATGTCCTCACAGGGTCAGATACATGTCCTTACAGGGTCAGATACATGTCCTCACAGGGTCAGATACATGTCCTCACAGGGTCAGATACATGTCCTCACAGGGTCAGATACATGTCCTCACAGGGTCAGATACATGTCCTTACAGGGTCAGATACATGTCCTCACAGGGTCAGATACATGTCCTCACAGGGTCAGATACATGTCCTCACAGGGTCAGATACATGTCCTCACAGGGTCAGATACATGTCCTCACAGGGTCAGATACATGTCCTCACAGGGTCAGATACATGTCCTCACAGGGTCAGATACATGTCCTCACAGGGTCAGATACATGTCCTCATAGGGTCAGATACATGTCCACACAGGGTCAGATAATTCTTATACTCAGGATAATTACATACACAGCCCTTGTGCTGATTAACAGGGGAACACATTATAGTATTGTATCAAAAGGAAATATTCTGGTCACAGACAATTTCTTTTTTACCTTTCCATTGTCATGCCAACACACTTACAGATCCCCTGTTACTGAGAGAGAGACACAGTCTTCAGGGTAATACAGAAATTGCACTGCATATACAGTAATTCCAAATTAATACTTTTAATAAAAAATACTGTATTACAAAAATTTAACCTTAACATGTGACATCAAACTTAAGGAATAGTTTATAGTTCTTAATGGTTAAATGTTTGTGGAGTGAGAAAACAATCCTGCACTGCAGGTTTTTTTTGTTGGACTGTTTGTGATCATGTGACATACCATAATGTAACATGCACTATATATTGGATTACCAGCAAAAGTACAGCACTGCAGGCAAGACCAGTGAAAAGGTGGCCTTTATAATCTAATATTACTTACCAGCAATACAAGTGAAGACTTTTTCAAAGTCTGGAAAACACCTAAGAATTTGTGTAGTATTGGGCTTTGTGTGGGTCCCTGAACATACAGCGGTCTGGCAGGATGAACTGACTCCTCGCTCCTTACAACACTCTGTATAGATGAATACATGGTGTAATATAATATCTAAGTAGCTCCATAATTACTGTAACAAATTAGTGTAAATTAGCAATTATTTGAAAAACCAGAAAGATAATATACTGAACATTAAAAAATTAATATGCTGTCTTATACTTTAAACATAAACTACAAAAATATACAGTCAAGCGCCGTTCATCCAAAGGTTTTTGTTTGGAAAAACGAACATTCAGATATTACTGATAGCCTGATATTCCTACTATGAATAGTGGCACATTGTCATAGACTTCAGTTAGCTTTCAGAGTTTTTAAAAAGGAACCAGAACAGAATAAGTTGTGATAAATACCTGTTTGCTTACATGGAATCAACATATAAAACGTTCATTCAAGAAATATTTAATATTATATTTTCATCAACTTTATCAAGATTATTTGTCATTGAAGTACATGAAGCAGTTAACCCTTGCTGAACATGTGGATATCCTTCATGACAGTTTAACTCCCTCTGTACTGTCCCCTATTTGCGAACGTCCCAAATGAGTACAACTTTCAGCAAAGGGTTGGCTGCATGTCCACAACCTGGGTGATTAGGTGTTGTTACACCCGCAACTCAGCAACCGGTGATGCATTCATCAATTAGTCAGAATGAATACACGTGCAATGATCTGCTCTTCCGATGCAATATATATTATTTTCAAAAGGCCAAATTTTTATTTGTACAAATTTCGGATAAACAGTCATAATTTCAGTTCTCAAGTTTCAAATACAGCTAATGGTGTTCAGATGAATGGCGCTCCACTGTACTTAATAAAAGTGATTAATGTGATATATATGCAATCTGGTAGAAAATCAAGAGTCCCTACATCATGTTTAAAATGACTCAAGTTATTGTAACTATAATTAGCAAGGACCTTTAGCTTTTGACATTTAATCAGGTTAATAAACAATGTTGAATATACACAAACACATAGTTAGTCAGCAAGAGTAATTAGTCATCACTTACGCAGCAGAGCTTTTCCTTTTGTTCCAGCTTGGTTTGTGGCTGAAGAGGAAATTCACAACAAAAGAAATAAGAAACAAACTATGTTCCAAGGAAGTATTCTATGCATGTACAGAAATTAATGTCATATGTTAAAACAAGAAATGCACTTTATGTGATACAGATGTTATTTATAATACAAATCAAACACTGTAATAATTATTACTTGCCCACAGAATATTAAGACAAAGTAAAGAGTAATTATAACCATGTGACATGCACTGACCGGGGCCTGTCATGACAGCGACGGTATATGACGGCATGCTGCTCCCGATGCTGTTGAAGGCTATGATATGTATGTGGTACTTGGTCTCTGCCATAAGATTAGTCAGGCTGTAGATGTTCTGTTTACCAACTTTTACCTGCCGGAATACAGGTAAGTCATTATAAGAAATCCTGCTCTGAAGCATGGCATTTTCTTCAATAGTGCATCATGTATACAAATAAATAAATTCTCATTACACTCACTGCTCACAAGTTGACTATTCACTGATGCTCTACTGTATAACACAGATTTACATTTTTTTATCCAATTTAATTTATCCATTAAAAGCAAAATGAACTATTTACAGCACAGCAAACATGGATTTAATTTAGTTATTCAAAACAGCAAGTTTTTGGCCAATGGAGACAATCACTGAAATTTTAAAATTCAATGAAAAAAATTAAAGAAAATGAAATGAAAAGTAAAAACTGAAAATATGCTGCAACTGCTTCAAATTATGTATAGTTTGACTATATGTATACTTTTACACAATTTCAGTGTAATTACAAAAAGATATGTAGCTGCTGTCATCAATAATTTACACTGGTCTAATTAATTATTTATTCAGTATTATTATATGTAACTAATTACAACTCACCTACACTGCTGTAACAAAGAGATGTATAACTGCTTACAAATCACTTACACTGCCATAACAAAGAGATGTATTTGATGACATCCCACATAAACTGCTATAACAAACAAATGTAACTCATTATATCTCACCTACACTGCTGTAACAAAAAGATGTGACTGATTAAATCTCATCTACACTGCTGTAACAAAGAGACTTGACTGCATGATTACATCTCACCTACACTGCTGTAACAAAGAGATGTGACTGTTACTGCACTAACACTGCTGTAACAAAGAAAATTGACTGATTACATCTCACTTACACTGCTGTAACAAAGAGATGGGACTGATAACATCTCACCTACACTGATGTAACAAAAGAGATGTGACTGATCACATCTCACATCCATTTCAGTTACAATAAGATATGACTGATGACATCTCACCTACACTGCAGTAAAAAAGAGATGTGACTGATTACATCTCACATCCATGCACTGTTGTAATAAAGAGATGTGACTGCTTACATCTCACCTACACTTCTGTAACAAACAGATGTGACTGATTACATCTCACCTACACTGCTGTAACATAGAGATATGACTGTAACTACACTGACACTGCTGTAACAAAGAGATGTGACTGATAACATCTCACTTACACTGATCTAACAAAGAGATGTGACTGTATGATTATATCTCACCTACATTGCTGTGATAAAGAGATGTGACTGATTACATGTCACATACATTGCTATAACAAACAGATGTAACTGATTATATCTAATCTTCACTGCTTTAACAAACAGATATGATTGATTACACCTCATCTACACTGCATTAACACAGAGATGTGACTGATTACATCTCACCTACACTGATGTAACACACAGATGTAACTGATTACTTCCTACCTACTCTTCTGTAATAAAGAGACGTGACTGTCAGATTACATCCCACCTACACTGATGTAACAAAGAGATATGACTGTAACTACACTGACACTGCTGTAACAAAGAGACGTGACTGTTACTTACACTGCTGTATCCAGGATCCCCATCTTTCTGATAAAAAATGCGATAACCCGTGATAGTGTTATAATTGACCAGTGGGCGGCTCCACTGGAGGGTGATGGATGATGGTCCGCTGGGGATGGCTATCAAAGCTGCCGGGGGGGATGGCAACATTGCTGAAATTAATATAGATTTCATTACACAACTGATCTGTTTTATGTTTATTTTACAGTGGTATAATGATTAACTTAAAGTTAAAAAAATTTACTGGAAAAAGACACCATACAATCCTCGAGAGTTAACCTATGGGAACTTTCTTGAGTACAAGACTCTTCTTTTCATTTAAACTAAATTATTAACATCACAGCCAGCCATCCACTGGGAGAGTAGTACATTAACAAGATATAACACAAAGTAACTCAGTATTCCCTGACTACAGGTAATTTTATTAGATTATCCGATGTTTACAGTTTGGTTGAAAGAAAACCTTTTTTCCAAGTTCCCCTGATATCCAAGATGGCTGCTTATAGGAACCCTGCTATCAAATAAAATGGTTAAAAATACACTAACCACTGATACATTACCAAAATTTCAAATATAAATTTTCACTTACTGATAATTAAAATTCACCCAATCTGTATCCCTATTCCTTAGAAAATCTGAAAGCTTGTCTGAACTTCAAAAAAGCAATTTGAACTGCCCTTCACTCACCTCTGCCTTCTGCGTAGCACAGTATGATGTCATTTGACCTTGACATACACTGCCCATGCCCTGCTGTCACATTGTCAGGTATTCTCCCCATACAGTACACCAGGCAGATGTCAGCAACCCCACGCCTCTTACAGCAGGGAGCGTGGTTTCTTCCATCTGAATAAAATACAAAACTCTGACCCCAATAAAATATTAAAAGTGAAATTTCAATTAAAACAATTATTTTTTTTAAATAACTGATTAAGATCTTTCTCTAATTTTAATTCTTCTCAAATAAACATATAGGTGTATATCAATTTTTAATGCATCACAAATTTAAAAGGCATATTTCTTCCTCTGGTCTGTATACCTGGTACCTATCTGGCCAGGATAACAGCGAGGGCAGAATCACCTACGTCTAAATGGTGAACCATGCATCCTGTCAGATTATGAAAACCAAAGCCTGTATTTGAGTTATCAACTTGAAGCTGATACATATGTAAACTAATTACAGAGGGAGACATATATGGTTGGTTTTAACCACGTTTTATCAGATTGGTAAGGCCTGCACATCATCTGAGAGCTTATTTCTTTTTTCAAATAAAACTTAAAATATAATTAAAATAAGACATTTAACTAGATGTGGTTGGACAATGGTCCTCAGAAGGTCCCGTGTTTCTGCTAGTGCTGGACTAGTTTACATACGGGTGAAAAATTTGAAAAATATCACAAACAGAAACAGGTTTTTATCAATATGTGTGATGGTGTTATACTGCGAAGGTGTTACGGATAATATTTGTCATGGATGCTCCAATTGGTACGGTTTTGATAAAGTACGGAATTACTCTATGTAAACTTGTGACGTATATGACTGTGTTCAGAGCTCTCGGTCAGTTTCCGTAGGTCCATGTGCAAGCGCCCACGCAGGTTACAGCCTGGGACTATTTCGCTGTTGTAAGTTTAATATGTTAATTTGCTAGTATTCCAAATGTGAACTACTTTTCTTAACGTAAGGACAAATTTTCGTGTTGTTGAATTGGTTACTTTCGTTTCAATATGGCAGGTCTGGTGTCAAAGGTCATATTCAACCCACAGAAAACTTCAGATTATCGCTCACAATAACACATGTGTATCTTGCCGTAGTTTATTTATTTTGGTATGCCATGATATTAATATGTAAGATTCGTTTGCATGAAACCTTTATTGTCATTAAGATTAATATGAATAAACATTAAACAGTACTATCTCCAGTATGCAGGATAATAGTCAATAATACCATAATAGTCATGTCATTACTTAATGTATGTGTTGGTTATAAAATAACCATGTTCCTATACTTTGAATATCTGTAACTCCCAAGCATCAGTATACCTTATTATTTGTAATAATATAGAGGCTACCTAGATATTTATTATTATTTATTCTTTAATTAGGAACCGGTGGATGTAGAGAGTACCCGGCCACCTTTTACCACCATTCATCACTTTTATCACCTTTACACCTCTATCAACATCAGTATTAGCCACCTCATAGCAACTTACCGTATTTCCTTGAATAGACGCCCGGGCGTTTATTTTTTTCAAACCCTGCTTTGACCCGGCGTTTAAACAAGGCTGGCTTCTATTTAAGGCCGGCGTTTATTTTTCTGGGACACTGTTTTACCCCGGCGACTAAACAAGGCAGGCGACTATTTAAGACCCGGCGTCTGATCAAGGAAATACGGTATTATGGCTGCTGTTGAACTTCAATAAACTGGACTTTATCTATGGATGCATGTTGTGGCTATTTGTCAATTGAACCGGACTACATATGCATGAGGGAAAAAACTGTACTGGATCAAATGATATTAAAGAAGATATTTCTGAAATAATGTGTGCAATAGAAAATCACCGATTGTAGTCTGTTAGCCATATTTGATTTTGAGCAAGTCTGTAATTCAATAGGTCTGGAGCCCTTATATGTACCAATCATCCCTGTGAATTTGGGAAAGCTGCATTATGTTGTTGTTGAGTTATCGTGTGCAAAAGAAAATCAGTGATCAGGCTGTGGTGGCCATATGGAAATTCCGACAAGTCTGTAATTCGATAGGTCTGGAGCCATCATAGGTACCAATCATCCCTGCATGTGAATTTGGGAAAGCTGCAGTATGTTGTTGGGAATTATTGCATGAGAAAGAAAATCAGCGATTGGGCTATGGCGGCCATATGGGAAATCCGACATGTCTGTAATTCGAAAGGTCTGGAGCCCTCATAGGTACCAATCATCCCTGTGAATTTGGGAAAGCTGCAGTATGTTGTTGTTGAGTTAACGGGCACAAAAGAAAGTGTCACTGACGGAAAGACAGAAGATCTATTCAAGTAACCTGGAGGTCTTGATCACCTCAATACTGTCTGAATGTCTCTGTCTGACATAATGCCAGGAGTTAAGTTACGGTCTGTCATGAATTCTAACAAAATATAACATTATTATAATGAAAATACACTCTGAATCACAAGAGATTATGACAGAAATGAGCTATAATACTCATACATAGGGTTTATATTCATATTTGGCATCATGCAGTCTGTAGAGTCTTACAGTGAATATAGTATCCATACACTGGGCAGAGCTTGCTGCAGGCTTGAAGAGTGATGCATGCTAGGATACTGGACATGTACAGACAAACCAGAACACTATTTAAATGAACTTACCAGAACCACACTTGAGCAGCCCAGGTAGATCAAAGATAGAACAATCTCTGCTGGCATCAAACCTGTCAGAATCCAGGCTGGCTGGGTCACAGGCAGGCTGACATTTCGCTGATACCTTATGCTTGATGCAACAATCTGAAATGCATGTAAGGATCAAACCTTCTGAAAGGTCTTTTTGAGGGGTCACATTTAAATTCTTGTTATCTTAATCACAAACACATACCTGTTACATTTTGCATTGCTAGCACGGTACAAACACATACCTGTTACATTTTGCATTGCTAGCATGGTACAAACACATACCTGTTACATTTTGCATTGCTAGCATGGTACAAACACATACCTGTTACATTTTGCATTGCTAGCACGGTACAAACACATACCTGTTACATTTAGCATTGCTGGCATGGTACAAACACATACCTGTTACATTTAGCATTGCTGGCATGGTACAAACACATACCTGTTACATTTAGCATTGCTGGCATGGTACAAACACATACCTGTTACATTTAGCATTGCTGGCATGGTTCCTGGTGTAGTCATCTCAGCACCTACAAGGGTCATACATCACTCACTTTAATTTCAAAATCATGCACCACTAAATCTCATCTCAAATTATGACATTTTAAATTAGCATATTTATCTCTTAACAGGCACTTTTTGTTTCACAGAGAATAAAGTCAAGAATAACAGGTCCTCATATATTATAGCAAAAAAATGTACATTTAGCATAAAACAAACTAAGGTGTCAAACTGGACTTAATTAAACTTAATTATATTTAATGCACTTTGAGTTTTACATCATCATTATGGCTTAATACAAAATTATACAATGACAGGATTATCACAGCTCTTTTTTATTTCTAAAATGACCCTATATGTAAGACCCACAGTATTAACAATAGTCACTGAATAAGTAGTGAAACATTTTTGTCTAAAATTTTACACCTATTTTCTTGTGATTAAAGATTAGAACAGTGCTCACAAATCCTGTAAATTTGCACCCTTGACTAAATAACTCCACAGGTTTGATAAAATTATCATGCAAAATAGGTTATACTTCAATAATCAAATCACATTTTTTCTTGTATCCTTCCTGCAAGCTGGCCAAGGTACACAAATTTTGTGTCAAAATGGAAAAAAAATTGCCCCTCCGTTTTCTGTGTGGCCTAAATTTAAAGGACCTGTTGGTAATTACCTTCAATAGACAGCTTGACACTCTGGACAACATGAGGTAATTCTTTCACATCACACTTGTAATGGCCTTGATCATTTCCATCCACATTATTTATCCTGAGGATGAAAACACCTGGGCTACCTGCAAAACAAAAATATATTATATACAGTCAAGCCCTCATGTTGTCATGTCTCCTGTACAGGCTTAAATTATGACAATAAATGGGATGTGATATTATGTGGGCTTTAAACTTGTTGTCATATTAAGTCATATAAGAGGCCTTATTTCTTGCATGGTATTAAATATATGGACAATAAACAGGAAGCAGAAAATTTTTGAACATTTATATAGCACAACGTACAGCACATCAAATTATGTTTATGGCCACCTCACAGTTTATTTTCTGCAATTTTGTGCCAGAGTAGCTGTGCCAGCTTCTTAAGTCACAATAACTGATGCAAGATGACTTGCCAGCAGAAAGTGATGTAGTGTCTGGGTCACAAGCTCAAATGTCTGGTTATTGGTGGGGCAGATATAAAATTTATCAACTGGATAATTCTTAAGTCTTTCCTGATTGTTAGAAGAAATCTGTTATGTCTGGTTATTTTCCTGATATGTCAATTTAATGATTGAAACTTCTTTGATTGTTGTAATAATAGGACATTTCAAGGAGGGGACACCGGCAAGCAAATGTCAACTACTTGTGAATGAGGTTTCATGAAGAATTGAGTTTTTGATTGGATATCTCCTTCAACCTCCAGCTTTACATGGACGGACGGACGCCAGACAAAGAGTGATCGCTATTGCTCTGATGACTTTCAGTCAGCTGAGCTAAAAATGCAATGATTAACCAGGTTTTTTAATATGGTAATTAGTTGATTGATTATAGGTGACTTGATGTGATTTTAACTGTGAACTGGTATCATTGCCAAGGGTTCCAAGCTTGACAATAGATGGGATTATGAGAGTATTTCATGATATTAAAAATGGTTTTGGATTTTAGATTTTGTGACAATAAACATGATTTTTCTATCAATCAAAATGAAACTAAGTGGGCTTGACTTTACTAAATATTTATTATGGAAATTTATGTTGATAGTATATTAAGGTATATTTATTCTTATATTATAAAAAAACATATCATTATCATAATACATAATGCCCCTTGCCTACCAGCAAAAAATATATAAAATTATACACATTAAAAAAGCTATTAAATGCCATATATTTAAAATTTTCAGTATATGGAAACATGTCAATTATTTTAAAATGAAAAAGCTCAAATGTCAATCTTGCCCAATGAATGTACCCAACTTAATTGTATCTAAGTCATGTGTAAATTATCAGTTCCCTACATATTATACTTTTTGCCAGACTCACCTCTGTTGATGGTGTATTTTTTTTTGTCTACTGTGAGAATTTCATAATTGGATGAAATTTGTAAATTATGATCCACAAACCACCACCGGACCTGTGGAAAGAGAATAACAACATCAAAATCTCAACTGGCACTCGGGTGTCACAGCAAAGAGAAAACTAGAACGGCTGCAAAAACAGATATATGTCCTCCCCCCATATTGGGCCATCCTGAAGCATAAGGGGTAACAAAATTGCACTCAAAACAATGATTTTAGAGTTCAGCAGATTTGACCTTGAAAATCAATGTCAAAATAACCATTTTTCGAACTTAGCAAGAACTGGTTTTTGAAATCTGAAGAAAAACGCATCAGTACTTCCAAAGTTATGGGGGTCACAATAATCCAAGAATTGTGCATCTGACCTAGAAGATCAACTTGGTTAAGGTCACCAGTACCTTTTCAGAGGACTTGATCAGTGGAAACAACTTTGTGTGTCAAATCTCAGGGAAAAATACACAATACTTCATAAGTTATTGTGTTCACAAGACAATAACTATAATTTAGATTATTTGACCTTTTTCTGGTCAAGGTCACTGGTTTTTTAACTCGTCAAAGAGCTTCGTTGAAACAAAATATATACCAAATTTTAGGAATAAATGTGAAATACTTCACAAGTTATGGGGTTCACAAAAATTGAACATTTTGGCAGATTTGACCTTTAAGATGAAGGACATAGGGAGAGACATAATAATCCCACTGTACCGGCCTCTTATAAAGATTAGTTAACATCAAATGTGTAATGGTCTTCCCTGGTCTATACACCACGTCTACATTAAGTTTTGTGGAAATCAATAAAACAGTTCCTTTTTATAATCTTGCTAATTGATTTACAAATCAACAAACATTCAAGTTGGTGAAAACATTACCTCCTTGGCAGAGGGATTTTACAAACAATGAATGTTAAAGTATCAGGTGCAGTATGTCAATAAAAGCCAGCCATTTTAACAGAATAACACAAAGGAACAATGTGCCTTCTTACTTATATTTATACACTACACAAAAGCTCATGTATATCACTGCATATATTGCACTGCATGATCATGACTCTATGCCTCAACACATGGAAGGAAACATGGAAAGCTAAATTTACATTCATCATACATTATGTAGATTACAGAAACATGGAAAGCTAAATTTAAGTTCATCATACAAAATGTAGATTACAGAAACATGGAAAGATAAATTAAGGTCCATCATACATTATGTAGATTACAGAAACATGGAAAGATAAATTTAGGTCCATCATACATTATGTAGATTACAGAAACATGGAAAGATAAATTAAGGTCCATCATACATTCTGTAGATTACAGAAACATGGAAAGATTAATTAAGGTCCATCATACATTATGTAGATTACAAAAACATGGAAAGATAAATTAAGGTCCATCATACATTATGTAGATTAAAGAAATGTACACTTACTGTGTTGCTTCCTATATCTGTGGCTATACACTGGAGCTCTGCCATCTTACCTGGCTGTACCTGCCTTGTTGTTGGGTAGACACTTAATGAAGGATCACCTGTAGATGACAAAGGAATCATATACTTTACCACTGGATATAAAACAGCAAATTTGAAAGCTGCAAGTTGCATTAAATGGCACCAAAAAGTTCATTCTTACTTGACAATTATGTTATATTTATTAATACTGAATGGAGTTTGGGCAGGCATATAATGCAAGGTTAAGGTTTATAAATTTTCAGAGTCTAACACATTCTGAGTGTATATTATAAAATGACTTCGAAATTAAGTTACATATGATCAAAGAGGAAATATCACACACAGCACTTACCAGATCCATACCCAAGAACCAAGGTGATAATTACAAGGATTGCTCTTGTTGCCATGGTTTTCCCTGCCTGGAGATCTTATCTTGCTGATGGGCTGTGACTCTGTAATTAGAGGTTATATTACATGTAGAGAATTGACATTAACAGGGAATTTCTGCTGCATATGTAATATCATTCATTTTCACCTGAGCATGTGTATGCTGCCTCTATGGAAAATCCAATGAACTCTACAAGGAATACTGTTAATTCATGCAGATAATATCACAAAACTTACAAGGCTCAAGTTTTAAATGCTTATTTCTTATATTATTTCATAATGCAGATAATATCACAAAACTTACAAGGCTCAAGTTTTAAATGCTTATTTCTTATATTATTTCATAATGCAGATAATATCACAAAACTTACAAGGCTCAAGTTTTAAATGCTTATTTCTTATATTATTTCATAATGCAGATAATATCACAAAACTTACAAGGCTCAAGTTTTTAATGCTTATTTCTTATATTATTTCATAATTCCTTCAATAAATGATTCAGTATTAGGGTTCAGGGTACTGAATATTCACATCAAAAGTATGAAACTTCATCAATGATGAAAAATCTACATTTGTATACTGCAAAATCAAGTAATTTATAACATGACAGCTGTGTAGCATGAAAATTCCTGTTCTTTCAATAAATTCAATTGCTTTACTTGGAAGTCTAGTATAAACACATGATCTTGTTCATGGTACTGGTCTTAAAAGAAAGCTGAATTTGGTCGTGGATGGCGCACATATACTCTTCCACACAGACAAATGTCATTTTTAAGCAGGTAATAATCTAGAAATATTTGGATCTAGATATTAAAATGGCTGAACCAAATTGAATTTTGTCCATCTTTCAAGATCATGGAAACCCCAGTGATTTCAAAATGAAGATCTGTTAAAATAAATAATGCAAAAAATTCCTGCACATTAAATTACCAGGCATATCTGATTCAAGTGTAATCCAATGAAAGGATATTATATGTATTAAAACACAAAGTTAATGACCTTATATTTAGTTTGGGTTTATTCTTTTCATGTCCCTTTATTTCTTCAAACAAATTCTGCAGATTCCAATTTATATTTACATATACCCCATGCAGCCTCTCCCAGGCCGGGTCCAGTCTAATAACATTACATGCTAAGATGAACAGGAAATACTTAGAACAATGAGCCAATTTCTGAAATTAATGTTAGTTTGACAACACCAGCTCCTTCGGTGGAAAAAACCTAGAAGTTATACATAACAAACCACCTCCAGCATCAAACAAAACTAGAATTACATGATACACATCAGCAACACTGCTTTAAAGTGTGAGACAGCCTACACAGATACCGGAGTCCTTACATACATGTGTATGTTACAGATATCTAGATGGTCATCAGATCCACAGTCAACAAAAGAGTTCCCATATGCAATCTAAACAATAATATGAACCATGGTCATAAATATGCACAGATACAGAGTCTTGCACCACAAACACCTGGGTTTGCACTTTTGAACTTTCTACCACTGTATAACAAGTCTACATTCTCAGTGTCATGGACTGTCAGTGCCTGTGCAGTTTATCTTGTACTTGTCCTTGGTGATGTTATAACTAATAATGTTACTAAACCAACATAACTATACATAATCTGAAACAAGGGACCCATGGGTCACGGCGCTCAGCTGATCATGATTGGACTATAAATGTATCACCATTGTTATACTATACTGAGTAGAAAAATCTTATGAATATCATGGTCATGTTGGGCTTTTATAAAGGAATATAATGTAATATGTGAGTAAATGATATATGAAATAATCTGACTGATGGATTAATATGGAGTAAAATATGGTGGTTTATTTTTTATTTTTTTGGGAGGGGTCGAAAAAAATTTATTTGAGCAAATATGAATGCAATGACAGTATACTAAGCAGTGGTATAATGATGATAAGGCTATTGGTTGAAGGATCTATAGTGTATGGAAAACTGCAAGCTTTCAATTTGACAGATACAAGGTTATGATTAACTATGCTGATGAGGGGATTTATGAATTTGTGACTGTATGACATGATATCTTGACAAGATCGGTCTTGACAAGTTACATTATTTTGATGACCCTCACGTCTACATATTACACAATATTGACATAATTTCTGGCATGTACATAGGTACCTATGGACAAATGGTCAACATTACTGAACCACCTAGAAGGTTAAAATATTAAAAATATGATGAAATGTAGATAAAGTTTGAGAGGAAGAGGTAATTTGGGCCATGGTTCGTTTATATGATTGAAGAAAATGTTGCAAATAATATTTGAGATCTGACCATGCCTTTCCATTACTTACATTTTTGATAAACTGTTGACAGTTCAACAATTTACACATTTGTCTGATGAAATCCAATTTATTTGGTAAACCTTTTTTATCAATTTTATGATATGTATACAGTTGCCATAACGTCCCCACTCCACAGGTGCAATGACTTGATGGGGGGGGGGTTGTGTTATGATCAGAGTTACAACGCCTCTGTCTCTCTGCAGATATTTTCTTTAATTATTAAATTTTATGCTATAGCCAAAGAACTATTGTTCACAGTGCCAAGGAGCAAAGCCTCAGTGGGATGAAGAAGGGGATGGTGAGAGTTACAACTCCCTTGCATATACATACAGGATATGAAATTTAATTCAACAGTGCTTATAAAAAAAAGTTTATTCATGAACATTAAATATTTAAAACAGACAGAAAGATGGAGAAACAAAGCAAATCATTTTTTCCCCATTCTACTGAGCCAATAAAAAATTAACAATATTTGCATTTATTCCTTTTTTTTATAACATAATTTTTATCCAGGTTTACGAATGTTACTATAAATTTACAGTATAACATACATGTGATTGTGAATATTTCAGTTGATTCACATTTCTAAATTGCATCAACATTTATAGCTAATGTATCTAGTTTATAGTACCTGTCAACAGAATGGGATGGAGGGAGGAAGGGAGGCAATAAGGGTAAGAGAGAGAGAGAGAGAGATTGAAAGAGAGAGAGAGAGAGAGAGAGAGAGAAAAAGCAGAGGAGAGAGAGAGAGAGAAAGAGAGAGACAGAGAGAGAGAGAGAGAGAGAGAGAGAGAGAGAGAGAGAGAGAGAGAGAGAAAGAAAGAGAGAGAGAGAAAGAGAGAGCTGGACTACCAGAGAGAGAGAGAGAGAAAGAGAGGGAGAAAGAGAGAAAGAGAGAGAGAAAGAGGCTCTCTGGTAATTACTGCCTGACCCAGCCTGACCCAGACACTCACAGTGGCAGTAGGTCAGACCTGAATGTTATGTAACTGCCCAGTACACTGCATTTATACTGACCTGATGTAAACAATGAAGACTTGGTACCTGGAAACTTGAATAAAATCTACAGTTTTTGATCAATTGGTTTCAAATTTCAGATTTTAACAGATGAAATGCTAATGTGTACATGCTGTGAAAATTAAATCCACAGCACTAACAGGAAAAATTTAAATATTTTTAATTTTTTAAATGGTATCAGGAAAAAAGAAAAGTATTCTCAACTATGAAACTAATACATGTGTTAAAATTAATCCAAGGATAAAAAAACCCAATATATTATACCAGGAGCAAACTGGGAATGTTTAATTTTATGAACTGAAATAAAGGATCAGCAATATAAATTTTGATTATTTAGCCAGTATCATGTAACAACTGATACAACCATGAGCTATAAGTCAAACACATTAAAATCTTTAATGAGCACTCTGATGAACATCCACACTTTCATAGCAATACATCACTGTGTGGACACAATTAAATGTGCACTTTAATCATTGTAACCCTGGTGGTACAATACAAAATCTTAAATGTAGCATAGCCAAAAATAAAATAAAATACAGAAAATTATAACATTCATCTAGTTTATGCACCAGCTGGGGGTGGGAGTGCAGGGCAGAGGGGAAGCCTGCTAGTAGTGGCCAAGCTAAGCCAAGGCAAGCTGCCTGGGGTGGGTTACATAATGCAAGTGAAGACTGTATTACTAGGTGGGCCAGATGTAAACAACACTTGACATGGTGTATGAAAACTTGAATAAAAGCTACTCTTTTCAAACAATTCCTTTGAAATTTCAGATTTTAAAAGATTAAATCCTTATGTATATATGCTGTGAAAATTAAATCAACAGTACTTACAGGGAAAAAACGTGCCATTGCCAAAGTTGGACAAAATTTAAGGTACTGATTTTTTATTTATGCTAATAACTTGAAAAATTTGCAAAATTCAGATCTAATTTTGGGTAAACAGTTGAACCTTGATTAAATAAAGTTATATTCCTGGAAAAAAGTCTCCAGCCTCAGCAATTCTCATGTTAAGTGAGCAAATATATTTCCTGATTTTTAAGAAACTGCATTATATTTGGGCCCATAACTTCAAAATAATACCCAATACTAACCTAATTTTTGGTATGTGCACAGAAAATGTATGGAAAAATAAGAATACTAAATATGATCAAAAACAGATCAGTGGTTTTGATATTAGGCAGCTTTGAAGTGTAACAATGGCTTTTTTATGGAAAACGGAGGTTTTTCCTTAATATCTCGAAGGAACGAAGTCCTAATGACCCAATTTTTGGTATGGTAGGAGATTTTGGGGACATCTATTGGTATGCAGAATTTTGGATTCGTAGGTCCAACAGTTTTAAAACGTGCCCTGTTAACAGACGGACGGCCGGCACGACAGACGGACGACGGACAAAGGACCACGACTATAGCTCAGATGACTTATAGTCAGCTGAGCTAAAAAAACAAAGATGACTGTAAAATCCAGCACTGTCCACATACCATGTAGTTATGAACACACTGTACTCTTTGTATCACTCTGTACAGCAAACATACAACAGGATACATGTGTTGGTTTATCAGATATCCAATCCCAAATGGTACACCACTTTAATGATTGTTACTGCTGCTAATACTGACATAAGTAAAACAACATTTGCTGCTATTATTAATATTATAAGTTTTTTTATTAGTGTACAATCTTTTACATTCAGAAGAATATAAGAAACAAACTTCAATAATATACAATAACAGAGAGAAATATAACAATTAGGTGCTTTCAATGTTTTATCAATCAGATGTTACGGAACCTAATATCAACAGATTACGTAATCTTGACAAGGACAAATCTTGTAAGGGAGATAAAATAAAAATCAGATTCCTCAACACTAGGCAGCACCAAATATCTGGGGGAATGAATAAAGAAGTCAGTGGTTTTTTGTTAACAAATAATTATAATTTATTCTTAGAACAATCCTAACATTACAATACACTAAATCAATACAATTACACAGTATAACAATAAAAAAATGTACATCACCAGAGTACTCGGTACAGCTTTGATTTCTGGGTACCACCACTGTCACAGCTCAACAAGAGTCCTTTAACACAAATAGTCCACGTAAACAGATCAAATAAATCCTACCAGAGAACAGTCTGATTTACTCTTGAAAACAATCTGTTGTAATCCAAAAGTTAAGTTCTGGTAATAATCCCAAAGGCAAACTGAAGACAATCGGTATATAAAGTCTGTATAAAATCTGTAGAATATCTGTAAGTTCTGCAATTATTGTAAAGGTCCAAAAAAACTGACGTGAGAGTCACACTCGGCCATGTCCGCTGGTATTTTTCTCTCTGCCAGCTCCAAACACAGCCCCTATTTATAGCTTTTTCACCCGAAGCCCAGAAACTTCCATATTCACCAACATTCTAAAGAACACAACAATACACACGTGCCCATAGAGCATGAACAGACCTGAAACTTCTAGCTACAATGAGCACTGTGTCTCTACAAGGACAGGTTCAACTAGTATGGTTCCCCATAGCAATGCCCAGGGCTTGAACCTAACACAAATCAGAACGCTAGGCGCATAATGAACAGATACATGTAACACAGATTAATCATATTAAACAACTCTTTTCACAGTTATGGATATGATCATAATTATCATGCTATAATACAATTAAGTCTTGATGACATTAGTTTTATAAATGTTGTAATTAAGGAAGTATTATGAATAAACTAGACCTGTACATGTAGGCTTTATATATATAATGATCATTCACCCTTTTTACCCCCATTTTTGCATGTTTTTAAATCCTCAAGCCAAGGTTTTAAGTTCAGTCATGTTATACATCAGCCTCAGAGCCATCAAATACACCTACTTAGGGCTCTCAAGTATATAATTCTGTAAATGGCATCTCGTATATCTTATTTCTGAGACATTAATTATATCAAAATCTAGCAAAATTAAGCAGGCTGGTATCATCATCCCAGGCAGCTAAAATTACTTGCTGGGATTTTCTATAACTAAATGAGTATACTGCTCATGTGTGTTACTGAACATATTCTATGCCTAAATTATAACACAGTTTGAGAGATGTGTGCTATATTTACCTAACCTGATGGTAGCATCACAGGTTAGCTCTGCCAACTAGAACTAAGGCAGCTTAATTTGCTGAGGCCTGTACACATTTATCCAATTAAGAAATGTAAAGTCCCCCCACCCAAAAAAAGTAAATGGTGATCATTTTAATGCATTATCTTGCAATGGTAAAGAGTGAAACCTCGTTGTGTTTAACTCACTTAAGTCAAATATCTTGCTTATGTCGAAGTTACACACTCAATATTCTGGACAACTCTACTAGTAGTTAAATTATAACCAAATAAAACCCGCTTGTGTCGAACCTCGGATGTGTCGAAGTTTTCTGAGAGTCCCTTTGACTTCGACACAACTAGGTTTCACTGTATATCCTTCTTAGAGAAAAAAAAAGAATACCTCCAAATAATGGATCATTTCTTATATGTCTATCACTAATCTTCCACAACATTTTATTTCAAAATATACATAACTTTTGAATAAACATTGCAAAAAGCACAAAAACATTTGTTCTACCAGCAGCAAATAAGAACATATATATTACCTAGAGTAAATTGTTATTACTATATGTTACCCAGTGTTCATCAGGATGAAGTGATCATATTATATGACATATATCTCTATAGTATGCACAAGTTTGCCCAGACATACCCTGTAATATACACCAATGTGGACAACTGATGCATGTAATTCACCACACAACATTAGATCTATAACCACGGGGGTTCAGATCATATCCAAGGAACACAGGGTCCTTTGTTTACTGAGACATACTAGCTGTCCAATACAGAATAATTTTAAATAACTGCCAGCCAGAGTGTCTATTCTAAGCAATAATGACAATGTGTTTGTCTGCCTGACATGAAATTAAAGGTAGGTGCATGCATGGTGCAACTTGTGTAGTGAAGTGGTAAATGTATCTAAGATAAAAACTTCACTACAATTTAAGAAAAAGCAATTAAAGCAATTCAAGTAATATACATATATGTAAACAAGGGACCCATGGGTCACAGCGCTCAGCTGTTACATATGATAAAAAATATGATTTGGGAAAGAGGCACATGCTTGTTTTGTGTGGTAATAAATATAAGCTTTATTATGAGTTGTTGGTGTTTAGCTTATGTATGATTTTGATAGTATCTTTTGAGACAGGGAAGAGGATATTTTATTAACAAATGGAGTGCTATTGTCACAGAGATTCTGACTTGGCCATATAACTTATAAGCAGCATATATTATAAAAGAGTTTAACTATTTATTAAAATTTAATAACAAATATTGTGCCAATATAATTTTTATTAAAAAAAATAATAACTGAGAAAATCATATGATTTTTTTAAATAAAATATAACTGAAATGATTATTGAAATAATATTATAGAATATATTCATGAATGCATTCATGAATACATTTTGAAAGTATCTGCACTGGTTTTCAAATACTTTCATTTTTACCTGAATTCCCAATCTTATGCAATAAAATTTTTTAATGCAGTACATATTCATATTCGTATTCAAATACATTTGCAAAGCACCATGTCTAGTATTTATTCAGTTTTAGCCAAACAAAGATGTTGAGAATCGAGAATATACAAAATTCACAAATTTAAATAATGATCATAAGTACCTGGCTTTTATGGCTTTTATTTATATTAAAAAAAAAAAACAAATGTAATATATTCACTTTGGACTACTTTCACATCAATCTACACACTAGACACAGTAGGAATCTAGATTAATATTATCAACTGCATCTTTGTCTATCATTAATTTCCTTCATATGATCTCTAATGATTAGTAATGAATAATATGATTTATTTTTTTATCATTAAAATTTCACTGAAAAATACCATAGGTGACTGCATGGTGTTATTTGGAATAACATTGACATTGACATTCTATCCATCCATACAAGATTCTTACATCATCAGTAACTGCAAGTTAATTTTCTGTTACTCATCAACTAACAAATTCCTTTTCTAATAATTTTTCTTTAATTTGTTATAAAAAACCAATACAAAATTATTAATTTATTGTTTATTGTTATGTTGTTTTTCAAAACAACTACTAGATGAGTTAGGTTGGACACCTGGATCAATTGTGGCTGGGCATTAGCTGCCTGGCTGCCCCAGTGTATGCTTCACTCATCTGATGAAAGGTCAACAAGGTCAACATACAGGTGACTGAAGAGGGGCTGGATTAAGCCTGGGTCTGACATGGTCTCATATAAACATTAATAAAAGCTACAATATTTGGCCAATTTCTTTCAGCTTTCTAAACTACAAAAATGAAATCCTTATGTGTGCATGATATGAAAATTATATCAACAGTGCTCTCAGGAAACAAATGTGCCATGGTAAAATTTGGCCAAAATTTAAGGTAATAATTTTATATTTATACTAATAACTTATAAAATTTGAAAAATTCAGAACTAATTTTTGGTATTCAATTGAATCTTGATTAAATAATGTTACATCCCTGACAAAAAATCTCTAGCTTCAGCAATTCTCTTGTTAAGGGAGTAAATATATTTCTTGATTTTTTTAAAAAGTGCATTATGTTTGGGCCCATAACTTAAAACAATTACACAACACTGACATCATTTCTGGCATGTGCTAAGCGAATGTAAAGAAAAATATGTATATTATTATATGATCAAAGTCAGATCAGTGGTTTTGATATTAGGCAGTCTTACAGTGTAACAATGGGTTTTAAATGGAAAAATGAAGTTTTTCATTAATATTTCGAAGGAATTAAGTCCTAGTGATAAAATTCTTGGCATGGTAGGGGATTCTGGAGACATCTAACTGTATGCTAAATTTAAGGAACTTAGAGCTGAAGCTGGGGAGCTGAGCTCTAGCAAACTGCATAACACTAGCTTGATGTAAACTTGATGTGACATGGTGCTTGAAAACTTGAATAAAATCTACAGTTTTTGATCAACTGGTTTCAAATGTTTGGTGTTAACAGACAAAATGCTAACAAAAACATGCTGTGAAAATTAAATCCACAGTACTTACAGGAAAAAAAAACGTACCATGGTCAAACTTGGGCAAAATTTAAGGTACCAATTTTATATTTTTGCCAATATTTAAAAAAATTTAACAGATTTTGATCTAATTTTTGGTATACAATTAAATTTTGATCAATTAAAGTTGTATTACTGAAAAAAAGTCCCTACCTTTAACACTTTTGGTCTTAAGTGACCAAATATCTTTCCTGATTTTTTTACAAAGTCCATTATGTTTGGGCCCATAACTTTTTTAATTAAATAATACTGACTTAATTTCTGGCATGTACATAGGAACTATATAGAGGAATATTTATGGTAAAAATGAAGAAAACCAGATGAGTGGTTTTGATATTAGGCAGTCCTGAAGTGTGAAAATAGATTTCTAATAAAAAATTGAGGTTTTTTCTTAATATCTCGAAGGAACGAAGTCCTATTGACCCAATTTTCGGCATGGTAGGAGATTTTTGGGACATCTAACTGTAGGGCAAATTTCAGATTTGTAGGTCCAATGGTGTCGAAACGTGCCAGTCTTACGGACGGACATCCGGACAGACGGACGGACGGACGGACGGCCCGAAGGACGGCACGACAGACGGACGGACGACGGACAATGGACCCCGACTATAGCTCAGATGACTTATAGTCAGCTGAGCTAAAAAAAGCAATTACATAGCCACTGCTAAACACAATTTAATTATTAAAGACAGATAAATGATATATGACAAAATGGTTACCTACCCAGGCAACTAAAGCGTTTTATTTTCTTTAAAATATTAAGATGCCCTTACTCTCAAGAAAGTTTATTAGCTAAAAAAAAGCAGAATCCTGGACATGACTTGTTAAAATAGCACATTATAATAATTATGTCCTTCTCACTGATCAACTTCAGCCTCATAAAAAGGTTACTTCATTCACTGTTTTTTATGACTGTTATGTTAGCCTTCCAATTATAGCCATCTGATGACACACTCCTGCATGCCTGAGGAGTTTAATGTTGTCATGGTTACAAACTAACACACATATTAATCAATACCCATGAATCTGATGCAATGACAGCATGTAGTGGGGTTCTGTATGCTGTCCACCTCACTTCACTCACATTCCAGTGCTAAATCATTTTCCTGACAGCTTTTGCAAATACAGAAGCAAGAAAAGTCCGCTATAGAGGATGCAAAATACATTTGATAAGTTTCTCTGTAAAAGTCCTCCATCCACTGAGAACTGTTCCATGTATGGCAATAATTAACATCAAGGTATATTCCCTAAATATCCTATTAGTTCAAAAACGTAATTGTTTCAAAGTTAAAATTTTGGGGGCTTGTAAAACTCAGGCTCATACCTCACAGCAGATAAGACGATGCCAGTGTCAGCAGTAACACACAGTCATTATCTCCATAGTAATACACTCATTGTCTCCTGTTAGGTTTCACAGAGAAGTTAATTACCTTGAATGGTCTGACAGCAGATTTATCACTTCCTGGCTCTAATGGAGATAACAAATTATACTTTGGATCAAAACTCTTTCTGATATCTTAAAGGCAGACAGAAAGACATAAAAAGACAATTACAGCTAATATAGCTAGAGTGATCAGTCACCTAGACAAAATAAAACAATCTGTACTGTGCTTCAAAGAGATTTATATTGCTTCATTATAAACTAGATGTGTCAGAATGACACGGATGCCCCCGCCTTGGGCAAATTAGAAACATTTGTTAAATTTTGTAAAATTTTTTAAGTTCAGGAGGTGTTATATGGTAAAAAGAAGGTCAACAGGGGCAAAATGCAAACTTGATCTGTAATGGGTCATTATCAAGCAACACACCAAAAATCAGGCTAGAATCTGCAGGCATTGTGAAAAAAAAGTCCATACATGTGCATTTTTCATAGAAATTTCTGTCTTTCATGAAATTTTCTATGTTCAGGATCTGTCATATGGTCAAAAATAGGTTAACTGGGACAAAACGCAAACTCGATCTGTAAGTGGTAATTATGCGCCCACAGACCAAACATTAGGCCAGTATCTGTAAGCATTGCATTGCGAAACTAGAATATTAGCAAAGCTGATAATCAGTTATAAATTTAAATTGGAGAGGTATGTACCATGTTTCATAACAATCCACCAAATGCTTCCTGAGAAATAAGCTCCTAAGTATTTTTCTATACTAAGCTCTGTGACCTTGAAAAGTAGGTCAAGATCACCCATCTTTGAACTTGACTTAGATTTTGTAAATATAATGCAATAGCACTGAAGAAATGAAGTTCCTGTGTTGAATACCTTTGGAGATATCCTGCACAAAAGGCCCAAATTGAAAAATCCGATAAAATTTCATTAAAAAATCAGAAATTGCAGGTGGCGCCACCAAAATTGTGCAGTACGTACAGACCATCAGACCCAATGATCATAGTAAGTTTTGTGAAAATCCACACATTGGTTCCTGAGATATAAGCTTCTGAGTGTTTTTCTATAATCAGCTCTAAAATGTAGAAAAATGGGTCAAAGTCACCCATCTTCAAACTTGGCCGAGATTTTATCAATATACATCTTCGCTGATGAAATAAAATTCCAACGGTGAATCCTTTTAGAGATATCCAGCTCATAAGGTAAAAGTTAACAGACGCGGAACAGACGGACTGACGGACACCGGACAGACAGATGGACGGACGGACAGATGGACAGCTTGGGTGACGACAATAGCCCATCATCCTATGAGCTGAGGGCTTAAAATGGCTGTACATGTACATTTGTCATGAAAATTAATATTTTTCATGAAATTTTCTATGTTTGGGAGCCGTAAAACAATCAAAAGTAGGTCAACTGGGACAAAACTTGAACTCGATCTGTAACTGGTCATTATCTGCCCACACATATAAAAACATCAGGGCGGTATCTGCAGGCATTGCAGAAAAAAAGTCCGTACATATGCATTTGTCGTGAAAATTTCTATTTTTCATGAAACTTTCTATGTTCAGGAGCAGTCAAATGGTCAAAAGTAGGTCAACTTGGACAAAACAAGAACTCTATCTTTAAATGGTCAATATCTGCCCACACACCACAAATCAGGCCAATATCTGCGGCACTGCAAAAAAAAAGTCTGTATATGTGTATTTATCATGAAAATTTCTATTTTTCATGAAATTTTCTAAGTTAAGGAGCTGTAAAACGGTCAAAAGTAGGTCAACCCGGACGAAACGCGAACTTGATCTGTAACTGGTCATTATCTGCCCACACACCAAAAATCAGGTCAATATCTGCAGGCATTGCGAAAAAAAAGTCTGTACAACTGTTTCATTTCGGAATGACGGAATGACGGAAGGACGGACATGGGTAAAACTATATGCCCAGGTCACTTTGTGGCGGGGGCATAAAAATTAATTTCCAAAAATAAATAGACAAACCACATATCACAAGTAAAACATGCACTGATCAAAACAGACCAGCTCAGGGAGTGTTGGATACAACCATATTACATCTGACAATATTTTATTATTTAAATATGTAACAAACTTCTTCGTACCCTTATATATGTAAAACAAAATTGGCCCAACCTGAAATGTATAAGAGTTAGAGGGGTAGAGGTTGGTGTAAGAAGCACCATCAGAACTATCACTAATATGTCTATCTCCTGGTCTTCTCCACTATGTTACTTCTTATCTCCAACATCCGTACCCTGATGAGGCCAAGATGAGGCTAATAATGCGAGTTAAACCTCACCTGGTCAGCTCTCCCTCTCAGATCCAGCCCTGCTTACATCTATCTGCCTTCTGTACTTTGTTGGTTTTCACATATTAATCAGTTTTTGTTACCAAGCAGTTACTGATCATATCACATCATGACACCAAGTAATTCAGTGCTCACTCAGACGGCCTGACACTTGTGTTTTTATCTAATTAACTTCCTAAATATATCTACGCCAGTATAATATATTTATATATATATATATATTTCAAGGCTCAGATCAACTGATTAAGACAGGAAGTCATTCTCTATGTTATTTATTTAACTGAAGATCAGGATTAAGGCTGGACTGAATTACAATCAGGATTTGGTCTGGACAAATTGGAAAGTTGGTCCATACCAGAGCCCAATCCACATCTGGTCCAGCCTCAATCCCGATGAGGATTTGGTTTAGATCAATCGCTGATAGGTCCAGTTTGGGATATGGCGGCCTTGATATATATATAACCACTGTTGGCAAGCAATATGTTATTTGGCTGCCATGATACAATCAACTAGTGGCTCATGGGCCATGACACTCAGCTGAATTCAGGGAAAATTGAACATTGGGTAACATGACTCCCAGTGCTCAAAATCATGCATTTTGCCAATAGACCCTAGATATTGGTTAAAGTGACCACCTGCTACTATTAATGAGCCAATTTGACTAATAAATGTGTTAAAGCCATGTTATTTTACACAGCTTGCATAATATAGTGCCATTGTTTCAGGTTTCCAAGAAATTTTTACAGGAACTTCCCTGGTTCTTAATCAAATTAGATTCTAGGTCTTACTGTAACCAATCATGCAAATCTTCCCTATAGGGTGCGCAAATCATGTTCTTTCACATATCTTGCAGAATATAGGTCACTTTGACCTAACTTCAGGTTTCCAAGGAGATTTGCCTAAGACCTCACTGGATGTAAAGTTAATAGATCTAATGTTTAAGTTTGTGCCCTGTTAAAAGCCAGATTGCTTCATTTGAATTTCTTAAAACTAGAGAAAAAATGCATGAAAAATACAGGTGGTGCAACTAGTCTGGAAGGACTTACGAAACAATCCATGAGGGATATATGCATTAAAAGAATCATGACTATCAATGTATTAGTTATTCAGATCCTGGAGTTTTGTTATCAAATTTTTAATTATTCTGGGGGTGCTTACAAGCTCCACAGCTCAGAGAATATGGGTACCAGAGACCTTATTTCAAGTTTCAAAGGAGATTTTTCTTGGACCTCACTTCATGTCAAGTTACAAGAGTCTAGATCCAACAATTACAATTTGTGCCCTGTAAATGGACAACCACTTCTTTGAAGGTCTCAAAAATAGAGAAAAAATGCATTAAAATTTGAAAAAATACAGGTGGCACCACCAGTCTGATGAAACACTCAATGATCAATATGCATGCAAAGAATCATGGGCAATTACGGGCCCCATAACTCAGCAGATATGGGTAACAGTGACATAATGTCAGATTCCTGAGGAGATTTTTTATGGGCCACCCTGATTGTGATCGAAGTTAGAAGATATTAGGTCGAATGGTTATGATTTGTGCCCTGTTAACGGATGACTGCTTTATTGAAGGTCTAAAAAAATAGAGAATGAAATGTGAAAAATTGGGAAAATACAGGCAACACCACTAGTCTGCAGTAACTGGTGAAACACTCAAGGATCAATATGCATGCAAAAAATCATGGTGATCAATGCATTATTTTTTCAGATACTGGTGCTTCTGTATCAAATTTTAATTATTCGGGGGGGGGGGGGGGTTACTTACAAGCCCCATATCTTGAAGGATATGGGTAAAAGAGACCCTAATTTCTGGTTTCCAAGGAGATTTTTCAAGGACCTCTCTGGTCTGGATGCTAAGTAAGAAGATTCATTAATGCCCTGTAAACGGGCCACGGGAAGGCACGACGGCTGGACAGACAGATGACGGACAAGGTGATCACTATACCTCAGATGACTTTCAGTCAGCTGAGCTTAAAACTGGCTTTCTGTATCCCTAACTTTTTTTTATTATTTTCTGAACTCAAGAGTTTGACATATATTGACCTGACAAAGATAGGATCACTTGATGGATCAACTGTCTGTCTTTGAATTTACAAAAAATGAATAAATTGTAAAAGAATTGTGACATAGTGAAGATGAGACACTGCTGACAGTTAGTATTATGTGTATATGTTATGAGCTGTAGTATTATGTGTATATGTTTTGAGCTGTAGTATTATGTGACATGTATATGTTATGCGCTGTACTATTATGTATATATGTTAAGCGCTGTAGTTTTATGTGTATATGTAATGAGCTGTACTATTTTATGTGTATATGTAATGAGCTGTACTATTTTATGTGTATATGTAATGAGCTGTACTATTTTATGTGTATATGTTATGAGCTGTACTATTTTATGTGTAAATGTAATGAGCTGTAGTATTGTGTATATGTTATGACCTGTAGTATTTTGTGTATATGTTATGAGCTATAGTATTATGTGTATATGTTATGAGCTGTAGCATTATGTGTTTATGTTGTGAGCTGTAGTATTATGTGTATGTGTTTTGAGCTGTAGTATTTTGTGTGTATGTTTTGAGCTGTAGTATCAACAAATCAGTTCTAATGAAATGACACTTAGCTGAATAACATTTTAGACTTTTCAATAAGTAAATGTGTGCTTGGTGAAGAGCTAGATCATTCAAACTAGTCCAAAATTCCAAACACTTCTGTCAGGTGCCAGCTTGTTTAACTCATCCTTGCAACTTATCAATATTTAAACACAATTTTGACAAGTACAGCCTGATAGATGTCACTGTGATCCAACAAATCTTTGGAAAACAAGGTCTGATTTTTTAATCCACTCAAAATACAAATTTGACCACATGTGAATAATTTACATGTGATGTGCAGCATGCTGAGTGGTATTCATCTTCCTTCATGATCAATCATATCTGCCACAACCTGCCAATCATTTAACCCTGATGAGTCTCAGATGTTCAAAAATTAAAACACTCCTTTAATCCAACTAGGCTTGGTTTTAACATAAATCTTTACAGAATTATTATTTATCAGAAGAATCAGGATCAATTTTTAGCTCAGCTGACTGAAAGTCATCTGAGCTATAGCAATCACCCTTTGTCCGGCGTCCGGCCGGCCGTCTGGCACAAATCTTAACCATTAGACCTAGAAACTTCTAACTGTACATTCAGGGAGGTTTGGGGCAAATCTCCTTGGAAACCTGAAATTAGGTCATGGTGACCTATATTTTATGACCTATGGGCCGAAAACATCATTTTTAGCATCCAGACAGTCAGACGGGGCACAAATTGAATCGATAAGGCCTAGAATCCTCCAATGAGACATTTAGGGAGGTCCTAGGCAAATCTCCTTGGAAACCTAAAATTAGGTCATGGTAACCTATATTTTTAGTGACCTACAGGCTGAAAACATGATTTTGAGCACCCTGAATGTCAGATGGGGACAAATCGTATATTTGAAGCCTAGAATCTTTTAACTCAATATTCTAAGAGTTTCTAGGCAAATATCCATGGAAACCTGAAATTGGGTCATGGTGACCTATATTTTGTGACCTATGGGTGGAAAACATGATTTTGAGCACCAAGATAGTCAGATGGGGCACAAATAGTATCCATTAGGCCTAGAATCCTCCAACATGATATTTAGGGAGGTCTTAGGCAAATGTTCTAGGAAAATGTTGTTACCTATGAGACAAAAACTTGATTTTGAGCACCCTGAATGTCAGATGGGCACAAATCGTAACTGTTGGGCCTAGAATCTTCTAATGCAACGTTACATCCTTGGTTCTTGGCAAATCTCCTTGGAAACCTGAAATTAGGTCATGGTGACCTATATTTTGTGACCTACAGGCTGAAAACATGATTTTGAGCATCCAGAAAGTCAGGCAGGGCACACATTGTATTTGATAGGCCTAGAATCTTCAAAAGTAATATTCTGGGATGTCCTTGGCAAATGTCTGTGGAAAACTGAAATCAGGTCACCATGATCTATATTTTGCAACCTATCAGAAAAGATGTCATGTAAGCACCAAGACAGTCAGACAGGGCACAAATTGTATCCATTAGGCCTCGAATTTTTTAATAAAAAATTAAGGGAGGTCCTAGTCAAGTGTCCTTGGAAACTTGAAATTAGGTCATGGTGACCTATATTGTGTGACCTATGGGCTGAAAAATGGTTTTGAGCACCCAGACTGACAAGGCACAAATTGTATCCATTACCCCTAGAATCTCCTAACATGATATCAGGGAAATAAATGTTATTCAATCATACATGACCCATTTAGGATTTGCTAGAAGAATTTACCAGAACATGTCAGAATATAATAAGTTTTAATATCCTAGTTCTAATGGTTCTGTCATATAATAATGGGTAACAGTGAAAAAAAAAAACAGTGAAACTGCAAAATACTGCAGTATACTGAAGTCTAGGATGAGGAGTGTACCATACAGAAAAATAAGGAAATATACCATCTCAGCTCACAGATAGGAAACACCTGAAGCTTACAGTCACACAAGTCATGGGATCTGGCAATTCCTATGATATTCAGTAGCAGACAAAACATGCATTTAAATTGTCAAAATTTTTACAAAGAAAAATTTAAGGGTTCTGTAAAGAAATCCCTTATTTAAATAATTCCACTAAATTTACACTCATTCATTTGGGATGGCTTAAAAATATGGAAATGACTGCACCCTCTTCCCCTTCCCGAATTAAAAAATCACGGGTCCTATGGTTTTAAATCAGGTCTTGTTAATGAATGGATGATGGCCTTCACTCAATAACTCAGAAAATATAGGTCACAGTGACCTACTTTTAATTTTCAACAAAGGAGCTATCCTTGCCAATGAGTGTAAACTTCTTTGGCCTTATGGTTACAATTGGTGCCTTTGTTGCTAAAGAAAACGTGGTGTTTTGATTTTTTTGCTCCATAACTCATGGAATTTAATATATGTCCCAGTGACATACTTTTAGGTTTCTACAGAATACTTATCATTTCCTGTCAGCATATGAAGTTTGATGTCCCTGAATCTATTGGTATGTTTGCATCTTGTTTATAAGTTGGTCTCTGTTTTTGCTATCTAGCTCAATAATAATAGTTCACAGACACCTTTACTTTGGTTTCCACAAAGGAACTTTTAAAGATCTGTTAGCATGTTAATTTAAGTTTGAACTTCCCGGGTCTTACTGTTTAGATTTGTCCCCTGCTAAATTTCTAGCATGTACATAATAAATAGTCCTAAAGTGTAACAATTGATTTTTAATGAAAAAATACAGCTTTTCCTTAATTTCTCTAAGGAATGAAGTTGATATGGCCAAATTTTGGATTTGGTAGGAGAACTTATATTAATAGGAACATCTAACTATAATTAATTTATATTTGTATAGGTCCAACCATTTCAAAATGTGGAAATCAGCTTCTTTCATGGTCAATATTAAAACAGCAATACTGAAAAGGAGTTTGGTTAAATTGGGAAAAAACTTTCAAATTTTGATCTTGCTAAACAAATATTAGATGTATTTTATTCATTTTCATGTTGGATATTATTTCACCTGTATGCTCAGGTAACCACAGGTAACCTGCTGACTCAGGTATGCTGACAGCAGAGTCACTAAGGCCATACACACAATAAAGAACTGTTCTATGTAATTGCCATTCCTATTTTTAGTGACCAAATTTCTCTTTTTTCTTTGTGGACCGTGTGACAAGGGTTCAAGTCCCCATTTCTGATGTTGCCATAGCCTGCTATTGCCTTAAGGATGTACAGGATAAGCTGAATAGCATTAACACTTTTTTGTTAAAACTAAAAGTTAAAATCAAAACACTGCATTTTAATTACAAAGCGAAATAATGGTAGTTGTTTTTTCTAACTAAAGGATAAATTTTTATACATTTATTAAAGTACAAAATATTCATATATACAGGTAAATCATATAAAATAAACTTTTTCTTGTTCATGTGCACTATTTTAAGAATTGTCAAAATTTTTGTATCCTCCATGGAAGCTGACAAATGTTTATGCATTTGTCTTTCCCAGTTTATTATAAAAAAAGATGGTCTGCTTGCTTCATGATTAGGTTTAAATCTGACAGATCACAATATTACTTTGGTGTGGCCTCAGGTGTTTATAAACATACCCTTGTTGCCAGGATACCTCACCCTGCAGTTCTCCCGCAGTGCTTTGATTTTCAAGCCTTGTATGCTCTACCTTTCCATTATCCACTACATAAATAACACCCTTCATTTAAGTTTACACTCGCTGATCAATGTAGCTACTGCTAGAAACTATTTTCATGTTTCAAATCCGAAAGAACCATATCTGTGAGTCAGCCAAGGATAAAACAGAGATGACCTTGAGGACAAAAACCGCCTGGATTAAAATTACAGACTGAACACAAAGACTGTGTATTTTCTCTGCTTTTAGTATGTATTTACCTACCTGATTACAAGCTAGGCATAAAAAATAAACAGGTATTGCTAAATATTTGTCTAAGGAAGGAATATGCTGTGTGAAAAATTTATGAATTTTGGCCAATTATATTTCTTAAGCTTATATAATTTTGTCAAGCTACATCAACCAGAACATTTACTTGTACAATGTTTTAATGAGCATCTACTTGATAAGTCTGAAATGTCATTTTGTCATATTACACCAACCATTTGTCACATCACTCAGTCAGTTATAGGCGCTGCATTAATTATATTTATCTAAGGACTTGAATGTGTTTAGAGTTGTCATTTATTGAAAAATATAGCAACAGTTAACGTCATTACAACACAATACCAGTGACAGCTAGTCATAGAACTGTCAACCCTGGATGAACTGGCAAAAAACACAACAAGACCTAGCTCATAAAGCTCCAGTTTTCATTTGTGTAATCTTTATCCACAATCCCTCTGGAATCTGGGAATCAGGTTAATCAATCTATTACCATTTAGAATAATATATTACTTAGTTCCTGAATGTGAAAATTCTCTCTCTCTATATATATATATATATATATAAATATATATATAAATATATATATATATATATATATATATATATATATATATATATATATATATATATGTCACAGGACAAACTCCGATCCAGTAGAATCGTCGATCGGACTTTCTACTGGGAGAAACTCTAATCAGACTTTCTACTAGTAGGAATGGCGATTCTACTAGGACAAACTCCGATCATAGCCTCTACTAGGACAAACTCTGATCAACCAGTGACCACAACATAATAAGACTTTCTACTAGCAGAATCGGCGATTCTACTTGGACAAACTCCGATCGTGGTCTCTACTAGGACAAACTTCAATCATATAGAAATGTAGTAGTTTGATCAGAGCTTCTACTAGGACAAACTCCGATTGTAGTCTCTACTAGGACAAACTTTCCATAATGGTCTAATTTCTGAAACCTGAGATTATGAATAAATTAAACACAGTAATATATTCAAATGTTTTATTTATGATTATACACAATATGACTTTCTAAAAGAATGAGTATATCATGATTGTTTTATACAATATACAGGACAAAGATTGTTTATTTGGTTTTTAATTTGGGGTTAAACACTGGTTTATGGTAATGGTTGACATGTTAGGTTTTTTTGTAAAACCACTATATTTATTCATTGTTATTTGTACTATACTTCTAGAATTCTTGTTATTACAATGTGTTGTATATGATTGCTCCTTATAGTGTACAGGGGAAATAAAGATCAGTCATCTGTATATACTGGTATAAAGTAAGTTTGTGTATAAAGTTAGAAAATTAAAATATTCAGGAATTTTACATATAAATAAGTTGATAAACAGTTTGTGCTTACACGTGCTTATGCTTATATTTGTATTTTTTTTAATCAAATAAAATTGTATGAATATGTTTGAATGAAACATTTAGATGTATATCTGTCACTTGTATATGTCAGGGTAGAGACTGCAATCTGGTAGAATCAGAGTTTCTACTGGTAGAAACTACATCGAATTCTCTGCTGGAAGAAACCACAATCAGAATCTCTACCAGTAGAAACTCCAATTCTATTGGTAGAGACTCCAATCTCAGTTCCTACCAGTAGAAACTGTGATCGATTCATGACCACATAATAAGCATACCTTTATCTAAACCTTTCAGGTGTGGCTTCTATCAATGAAAAGAAAACGAACACTTTCATAATCATTAATCATACTTTATAATACACAAGAACACTGCAGATTCTAAACATCTTTGTTCATTGAATTGTACTTTACTATAGATAAGAACATTATGGTTTCTAAACTACTTAATTCATTTATAGTTTATTATACTATGAAAACACTCTAGTTTTCAAACTTATTATTTCATTCATAGTTTATTATACATAAGAACACTTAGACCAAAAAAAAAACAAGAGACCCAGGGGTCTAATGTTCACTCTGTGAATTACTGTGCATTTTGGCAGGTGATTAAAAAAAATGTTTCAGAAAGATCAGTCCAAGAGTCTCAGAGGAGACTCTGTTTTGGCAGATTATAACAAATAAATACTTAATGACATATTATGGATAAAAGTGGAAAAGACCATTACAGCCTGCTGAAAGTAGCTAAACACAGGTAGTGCTACCTGCAGGTCAAAATCATTAAGCAGTCACATGATCAATATTCCTGTGAAATTTGAAACTGAAGGCTGCAGCAGTTCCTAAGATATTTGGTAACAGACAATACATCATGTATGGAAACACATCAAGTTGTTAAATTTTACAACAGACAAAATTTGAAGTTCTGTAGAGATGCCATCTTGAGAATGACTTGACTAAATTTTTACTCAAATTATACCCCTTCCTCTAAGGAACTGTTGACTATGATATGAAGGCCAAAATATTAATGCTTTGTGACTTATCTAGTAAGAAGTGGAAAAGACCATTTTGTCCCGCAGAAAGTAGGTCAACAAAGGTGGCGCCACCTGGAGGTCAAAATCATTGACCAGTCACATGATCAATATTCCTGTGAAATTTGAAACTGAAGGCTGCAGCAGTTCCTAAGATATTTGGTAACAGACAATACATCCTGTATGGAAATCATCAAGTTGTCAAATTTTGCAATTGTCACAATTTGAAGTTCCATAGATATGCCATCTTGAAAATGACTTAACTGAATTTATACTAAAATTATTTCCCTTCCTCCTAGTAACTGTTGACTATGATATGAAAGCCAAAGTATTTATACTTTATGACATATCTTGGAAAAAACAGAAAAGACCATTACAGCCTGTAGAAGTAGGTCAACACAGGTGGCACCACCTGCAGGTCAAAATCATTCAGCAGTCACATGATCAATATTCCTGTGAAATTTGAAACTGAAGGCTGCAGCAGTTCCTCAGATATTTGGTAACAGACAATACATCATGTATAGAAACACATCAAGTTGTCATATTTTGCAATCGACAGAATTTGAAGTTCTGTAGAGACGCCATCTTGAAAAAGACTTGATTGAATTTATACTCAAATTATTCCCCTTACTCTATGGAACTGCTGCCTATGATATGAAGGCCAAAATATTAATACTTTATGACTTTATTTCAGAAGAAGTGGAAAAGGCCATTTCATCCCGCAGAAAGTAGGTCAACACAGGTGGCGCCACCTGGATGTCAAAATCATTGAGCAGTCACATGATCAATATTCCTGTGAAATTTGAAACTGAAGGCTGCAGCAGTTCCTCAGATATTTAGTAACAGACAATACATCCTGTATGAAAACACATCAAGTTGTCATATTTTGCGATCGACACGATTTGAAGTTCCATAGAGACGCTATCTTGAAAATGACCTGACTGAATTTACACACAAATTATTCCCCTTCTTCTAAGGAACTGTTGACTATGATATGAAGGCCAAAATATTAATACTTTATGACTTATCTTGGAAGAAGTGGAAAAGACCATTTCGTCACACAGAAAGTAGGTCAACATAGGTGGCGCCACCAAAAGCTTGTTTTTGCATGTCCTACCCATGATCATTATTTCTGCAAAGTTTCATGAAGGTAGCTGCTGTGGCTGTTGAGATATTTGGTAACAGAGGGTGGACGGTGGACAGTTGACAGTGGACAGTGGACGGCGGACGCTGCGCCATGGCATAAGTTCACAGAGTGAACTAAAAAAGAAATTTCCAGGTATAAGGCAAAAAAAAAGGTTTGGTTCTCAGGCACTTTTTATTCAGAAATTAGTGCAGGCGGGCGGTATTTTATTTTTTACCTTTTTTTTTGTATTTTTCGATAAAAATGTCATATGATCAGGGAAAAGCATGAAAATAATTTTTTTGCCAAACAGGTAAAAGCACTACATAAATTATATTATTTATGACATATATATACATACCCTGACATATGTCCAGGTAGAGATTGCCATCTGGTAGAATCGGAGTTTCTACCAGTAGGAACTACGATCAGAGTCTCTGCTGGTAGAAACCGCAATCAGAGTTTCTACAGGTAGAAACCCCGATCCTACTAGTAGAGATTTCGATCATCGTTTCTACCAGTAGGAACTACGATCCTACTGGTAGGAACTTCAATTCTACTGATACTATACTGGTAGAGACTAAAATCACAGTTCCTACCTGAAGAAACTGCGATCCTACTGGTAGGAACTTCAATTCTACTGATGGTCCAACCAGTAGAAACTGCGATCCTACCAGGCCAGTAGAAACTGCGATCTTACTGGTAGGAACTTCAATTAATGATAATTAAGCCAACCAGTAGAAACTGCGATCCTACAGGTAGGATCTTCAGTTCTACAGATAGGAACTCTATTGGTGCAAATCCCAAAGTATGTTTCTGTGGTTGTTTAATGATATTATATATTTATTTAAATATTGAATATGTGAATTTTCTTAAAATATTGTGACTTTATTTCTTATGCCTTTTTCCCCCTTTAAAAACCTGTGAATTTATTTCCTATTTATTTTAAGTATGTCACAGGCAAGGAACCATTATGTTGTCAAATTATTACCCTTGATTTTTGTTCTTCAAACAAAATAATTCACTAAGTGGGAAAGATAACAGGCAAGTATTGATAAGGTGTAAAATGTTTACCTTTAATTTTACCTTTAATGTGTGTTCTTGTAACCAAACAACTCACAAGGTGTGAAAGCTGTCACAGTTAAGGTGTTAATTAGTTGTGTAATGATCAATCGCAGTTTCAACTGGTAGAAACCACGATCAGAATCTCTACCAGTGGGATCGGAGTTTCTACTGGTAGAAACTCTGATCATGGTTTCTACCAGCAGAGACTCCCATTGTAGTTTCTCCCAGTAGAAACTCCGATTCTACCAAATCGCAAACTCTACCCTGACATATATAATCGTAGAATATTGTGTTTTATCATATGTGCCTGTATTTATTTTTATTTTTTTTCAAATACATAAATAAATTATTTGGTTAAAATATTACTGTGTTTTATTCTTTTTTAATCTCAGGTTTCAGAAATTAGATAAATTATGGTAAGTTTCTCCTTGTACAGACTACAACTGGAGTTTGTCCTAGTAGAGACTATGATCAGAGTTTGTCCCAGTAGACACTACGATCGGAGTTTGTCCTAGTAGAATCGGCGATTCTACTAGTAGAAAGTCTAATTATGATGTGGTCTCTTGTTGATCGGAGTTTGTCCTAGTAGAGGCTATGATCAGAGTTTGTCCTAGTATAGAATCGCCGATCCTACTAGTAGAAAGTCTGATCGGAGTTTCTCCTAGAAGACAGTCCGATCGGACTTTGTCCTAGTAGAATCGACGATTCTACTGGATCGGAGTTTGTCCTGTGACATATATATATATATTTATATAAACTACCCCAATGTACAGTATTTCTATGAATCTGAATAAAATTATTATAATTTCAATTTAATTTAAGCTGAATTGGTATATACATGGCCATGTAAGACACACAAATAAACTTGACTTTCATTCTCTTTTCCTATAACACTGCACATTGAGACAAACTGTGACTGAGAAAAGTGATATCTAATGTTACAAACTGATGTTTAAATTCTTAACTCAGATTAACTGAGAATATATTGAATAACATTATTAAGTTATGTGCTATAAAACTATATGCTGAATACATACCTTATATAATGGAGTATAAAGTGCTACCACTGTGGAACTCAAAACATACAAAATCCTGCAATAGAAGGGTTTGCTCACAAGTTGTTCTTAAGAGAATAAAAACATGACTGTTTGAAATCTGTGGATAAGGGTTACCTGCAATTACGATTCAGACAAAAAAATTTGTTTCACTGCCAGATATAGATTACAGACTGAGTATGGAAAAACCAAGGCTTTGCTATAGTATGTCACTGAGAGATAAGCAAATATCTAAGTCTCAACAAGTGAATCAAAATCTGTTTGAATTATAAAGTTTGCATTCACATCTTGAAAATGGTTCTGAATAAAGATGTGCATTGCATAGCACAATTGTATATATATATCTATCAACACAAGTAATTCCAAAAGTCAGAAATATACATGGCGCATATCCGAATTCATGAAGATTAGGGCATTTCCAACCTGTTGTGACACATGCTGGACATTTGCACACAAAAGAAATGAGAAATATCCGATTCTTGGTCTAACTGGACTGGTAAAGCAGGAGAGAAATAGTATTGGATATTCTTTCATGTAAAAAAAAAGAGTACTACTGAAAAAAGAGAGTGAAAAAAAAGAGTATTTAGCATCATTTTCAGGAAATCCTCGAAAAAAAGAGTGACTCTTTTAAAAAAGATTGATTTGGCAGGCCTGCAATATTTTTAAAAGAAATAGAATAATATTATACACTGAGGTTCAGATCACCAGTTATAGTCACGTTCTTGGGGTTAATTAATTGTTAAATGATCTTGATGTTGCAAATATGAATCCTGTGCATTACACATTGTACCATGAAAAAAGGGCTATGGTGAATCAATTGGTTTATAAAACTTTATATAATATAGATTACAGTGATTGAGCAGATACAGAACAATTGTTGGTGGATAACTGCTTGATGTCAACCCTTTGGGAATAAATGTTATACTTCAGACATTTGCTCCCTTAACTATTTCACAATAAACCATTTTAAAATGAATTACATGAAATATATACCAGGTGAAGTATAAATTAAATAGCTAGTTATAAATATTAAAATAAGAAAAACTAAAAATATTAAAATCACAAAAACTAATACTGGTAGACTGACCATCATGGACACTGTCCACTAAAATCATTTCTAGATAAGTCAATCTTGATACTGCCATATATTTCCTTGGCCGTTTTACCTATCACTTGTGGTGTTATCTTAGGCATTTTTACCTGGCACTGTGACTTGTCACCTTTATGCGTGGGTATGTGTTGGGCAGCTGACCATTCAACTGTAGAGTTTAACTAAGAATGATGTATCAAGAAAACTGCCATCACATCCTTTCTCAGGTGGGCGCATCATTAAAGGACAGGAATTATGTGACCCCGAACTAATATGTCTGAGCAAACTAATTGCACACTGGATAAAAGCCAGCTCAAGGATCACATGTATAATGCTAATTAACTCTGTACAAGTAAATGACCATTGTCCTCTGGCAAATGTCTGCTATAGCAATAGTGGGTCTTGATTGGCTGGATGAGGATAAACGATCTGCTGCTCCTCGTGTCCAATCAGACGGGACATGTCTTACTCTGTCAGATAATGTAATACACAGGATTTCTCAAGAAAAACATTCCCTATATATTAAATATTATCTAAATTAATAATGGTTTCACCAGTAAACATTTTGCTCAGTCGTAAAACTTAGCTTTCAATTGTTTCACTGCATATTGTCCAAGTAAATTTGCTCTAGAATGATATCTTAGGACATTAGAATAATATCTTAGGACATAAGAATGTTATCTTAGGACATTAGAATACTATCTTAGGACATTAGAATGTTATCTTAGGACATTAGAATGTTTTCTTAGGACATTAGAATACTATCTTAGGACATAAGAATATTATCTTAGGACATAAGAATGTTACCTTAGGACATTAGAATATTATCTTAGGACATAAGAATGTTATCTTAGGACATTAGAATATTATCTTAGGACATTAGATTGTTATCTTTGGACACAAGAATATTATCTTAGGACATAAGAATATTATCTTAGGACATTAGAATGTTATCTTAGGACATTAGAATGTTATCTTAGGACATTAGAATATTATCTTAGGACATTAGAATATTATCTTAGGACATTAGAATGTTATCTTAGGACATTAGAATGTTATCTTAGGACATTTTGTTTCGACATTTGTGTCTTGAAAATTTTGTCTGTGCATTGTCAGGACTGCATAGACTGCATTTTGCTTTGAAGCATTTTGTTCATATCAAGTATTAATTATTTCCTATCTATTCTGGTTTTGTTCCAGAAAACTTTTCTGTGTCATATGCCTTGGCAGCCATTAGGTCATGTGACATTTGTCCCCAATCACTCTGTCATATACAGCAGTTTGTCAATTTTTACTATGCCCCGAGTCATTTTGTGAAACATTTGTCATAAAAAATATGGAGATTATGTTGTGTTATTTTACCTGATCAGTTCATAGCATGTGCATTATATGTCTGTGGACATTTTGTCTAATAACCATTTGTCCATAGAGAAGTGTCATAAGGGATATTTAATTTAACATGGCAATGAATAATTATGTCATGTCACTGTGGCCTCAGAAATTTCACCTCTTATTCCACGTCATCACATGAACCATATGAATCACCACCTAGGTAAAAACTGGCTGAGTACAAGTATACTTAGTACACTTAGTACAGTGTATTAATATGCAATGCAACACATTTATTGTTGGTTGTCTAAATAATGACATCAATATCAAAACACAAATGGAAAGTCCACAATTGAAAAATAAGTACATTCAGCTGGACCTGATCACATAAAAAATGTTAACAACATCATTTTGTTTTCATGTTGCCTGTTAACGTCAGCACGGTATGTGTTTGTTCTGGTGTTGTGCCAGAAAATCTGCCACTGGACCCAATCAATAGCTAAAGGTCAATACAGTCTTCCCTCGTTCATCTGAAGGTCTCACGTAGGCATGTAGTCTCACCAAGCTTAGGTCTTGACACCTAGTATCTGAAACACGTACTTTCTCTAAAGGAGCAAAAATTTAAATGAAAAGTTTGAATTATATGATATGCAGGACACTACCAACATGTTGGTAAAAAAGTATCATACCCTTATATTATGTAAATATTAGGGAGGCACCTATTGAATAACAAGGGACCCATAGGTCATGTCGCTCAGCTGAATTTTAGGAAACTTAAGCAAATGCAAAAAATTTCTTTTTGTTTTTTTCATATATATTAGCATTTGAAAAGCTAATAGAAAATTGCCCTGCTAAAAGAAAACCCTGTAAATTATAAAATAATGGATATGAGCCAAAGTATCATAATAAACATGAATTTATTGACTGAAATAAAAATGCTGTAAAAAAATTCAAATGAGCATAAACAAAATGCAATATGCATGTAAAAACAAGCCAAATAGGTATAAATCACATTTGCACTGTTTAATAAATGAAACTTGAGGCCTGAAACCATTAAATGATGTAATAAGGGGAAAAAATGGACCTAAGTGTTATATCAAAGAATACATTTCATAAACCAAAAAAATGTGCAAACGTAATTAAGTTTTCAAAAGTTAAATATATGGCCATATGAGCACTTACATTAGATCCTAATTTTTATCACATTTAAATATAAGGATTCAAATCCTGAAAATTTCAAAACTGTCAAGTAAAAAAATTAATTTAACATTTAAATAATAAGATTTATCTTGTTTATTAGTCCTGCATGTGTATTGAAGGGTGAGTGGAGGGAGGAGTCTCTGTGGTTACTGCTGGTGGCTAAAAAATGTGAAATTATAAAATTCACCTTGTTTATGGTACAGGTCTGTCAACAGAATGGATGGAGGGAGAGAGAGAGAGAGAGAGAGAGAGAGAGAGAGAGAGAGAGAGAGAGAGAAAAAAAAAAGAAAGGCTCTCTGTGGTAGTTACTGCAGACATCCTGACCCAGCTCACCTAGACAGAGGGAGCTGGCCAGGAATGAAGCGATTACATAACAGCCTAGGGAGCTGAGGGCTAGCTCTAGCACACTGCATACCACTGTTCTGAGCTGGCTTAATGTAAACAATACATGAAATGGTGCTTGAAAACTTGAATAAAAGCTACAGTTTTTGTTCAATTGGTTTCAAATTGCAGACTATAAAAGCTTAAATCCTTATGCGAACAAGCGTTGAAAATTAAATCTAAAGTGCTTACAGGAAGAAAATTAGCCATGGTCAAATTTAGGCAAAATTTAAGGTACTTATTTTTCATTTATGCTAATAACTGATTAAAATTTACAAAATTTTAATCTAATTTGTTTTAAAACTAAGTTCATTATACTTACATGCTTGAAATGAGCTCTCTAGCTTAAAAATATCATGTAATGTAAATAAATTTACTGAATTTTGGCAAAGTGCATTATGTTTGGTTGAATTACTTCTAGAAATTATATAATACTGATCTAATTTCTGGGATGTACATAGGAAATCTATAGAAGAATGGTTATATTAAATATGATCAATATCAGATCAGTGGTTTTAGTATTATGCAGTCTTGAAGTGTTACCATAGGTTTTAAATGAAAAATTGGGGTTTTCCTTAATATCTGGAAGGAATGAGGTTGTACTGAGCTAAGATTTTGGGGACATCTAACTGTTAGTTGAATTTCAGATTTGTAGGTCCAACATATTCAAAATGTGCCCTGTTAACAAATGGAGGCCGAGACAACGGACAAAGGACCATTGCTACAGCTCAGATGACTTATATAGTCAGCTGAGCTAAAACAACTGTTCAAACTTTCTGTTTGGAGAAAAAAGAAGATAAACAGTTATTTCTAAGTAAAATAATGATCTAATCTCTGTTCTCAGAAATCAGTTGTGGGAAATGTAAGGATATTCTAAAAAGTGAAGCAAGTATATTGTAGCTCTCTCCATATCTTGAAACAATATTAGAAGAGCACACTTAATTAGGGCCTTAAAATGCAAAACTAAGCAATGTTTTGAACATTATTTGAAAAATAAGGTCTTGAATTTTAATGGATCTATTAAAATACTTGAGTGTTTCCCTATCAAGGTTACGATGTAATGAACCCCTCCATGATCATCCACACTTGCAGATGACTGTAGAAATGTCTACCCCCTATGTTACATAAGTAATTCTTTTTATTTATACATGCTGTTTTAATTTTTTAGTAACTGTCTAAGTCACAAAGATTCTCCAGTGTACTATTCATTTCTGAATTTAAAATGAAATAAGAAACTGATGAAATTATTAATTTCCAAAACATCAGGACTTTCTTATCTTATGATCTTCTGAAACATTTTCTTAAGATTTCATTACTTTTTTAGGGCTGTGAAATGCATCAAATAATTGCTGCATTAATTTAAAGCTAGTCACCAATTGATAATCGAATTGGGCATGAAATTATCAATTTATTTATATTACTGCAATATCATTTATTTTCATACCTTTTGGTCTCTAGCTCTTACCTAGGAACAATGCATGATGACGTAGCACTGTTATTTAAAAAAGAAAGTCACCTTATATCTTCATTAAATGTAAGCACAATAATTGATGAGAAGATTTAAAATTAAATATTACTTGGTCTACATATAATAATCTTAATCTTATAGCATCATATGGGATAAAACTTTTAGTAGATATACGTCTCTGACAGAACAGTGTGACAGTATAGAACAATCGAATTGAGAAACGAATGGAAAGGCAATAATCAATATTTGAATTGAATCAAAGACCCCTTAGCAAGCAATTCACAGGCCTGTTTTTTTGTACTTCAATCTCAAAGTTCACCATTTATTATGGTCCTGTAGTTCGAAATTAGAATGAACTGAGTGACTCTATATGGTTTTTTATTGCATGATTCTCCACACACACAAGGGTTAGCCCATTGGGAAATTCAATGATCATGCTAATTTCTATGCATAATCAAAACAACCCAGTGTTCAAAGCACTTAGGAAGTTGGCCCATAATCACCCGGGGCTCTTTTATGCAAATGAGCCAAACCATATGACCCTGTGACCTCTCACCATTGTAAACAGAAATGCTGTGTGCAGAAGACACAAGCCGCCAGTTTGTAAACATCAAGTACTGAAGACGACATTGACCATGAGGATATTTACAAACAAGTTGTTTACACAAAGGTCCTTATACATGCAATAAAACTGTACATGCACATACAGCAATACCTGACAATACAGGAACCAAAAGAGGTATAAAAGTTAAAACAAGGGACCCATGGGTCACGGCACTCAGCTGTTATATATGATAAAAAATATGATTTTGAAATGAGGCACATGCTGGTTTTGTGTGGAAATAAATATAAGCTGTATTATGAGTTGTTGGTGTTTAGCTTATTTATGATTTTGATAGTTTCTTTGGAGACAGGGAAGAGACTGATTTCATTTGTTTTATTAACAAATGGAATGCTACTGTCATACAGATTTTTACTTGGCCATATAACTGATAAGCAGCACATATAAGATAAGAGTTTAACTATTTATTAAAATATAGTAACAAATATTGTGCCAAATATAATTTCTATTAAAAATAATAAGAGAATCATATAATTTTTTAAATAAAATATAACTGAAATGATTATTAAAATAATATTATAGAATATATTCATGAATGCATTCATGAATACATTTTGAAAGTATTTGCACTGTTATTCAAATACTTTCATTTTTACCTGAATTCCCATTCTTATGCAAGAAATTTTATAATGGAGCACATATTCATATTCATATTCATATACATTTGCAAAGTATTTGCACCATGTCTGGTATTTATTCAGTTTTAGCAAAACAATGATGTTGAGAATCCAGAATATAAACAAAGGACCCATGGGTCACGACACCCAGTTTAAGTTCGAAATTTTTGCAAATGCAAAATATGAAAAATATTCTATTGTAATGTTTTTCATTTATATAAGCATATGAGAAGCTAAGAGGAAAGGGCCCTCCTACTTGGTTATAGTAAAGTTCTCAATATATGATTGCAAACTAATACTCTGACAAGACTGTCATGAAGAAAAACAGTAAAAGTTTTGAGATACTGTGATGCATATGAAAAATTTACAGATGGACAGGAAATTGGACAGAATGGACTAATACCTTTATTTCACTTTCAAGGGAATAATGCATATAAGTTTATATATAAGCCTTTTTTTTTAGCATATCCACTTTTTCCATTAAGAAGTTTTTATCTGATTCATTTTTTTTTATTTACAAGTGTTATAAATTTGTAATATAAAAACTGAAAATATAAGTTAAAATATTAGAATTCTAAGTTGCAATCTCTATATATCATACTGGGTCATATTATGCATACACATATATTTTATTATTTTTAAATAAAATGTTTAAACTGAATGTAAAAGAAAATAATGCCACAACATGGCATCTACAAAATTATTCCTTGAATCCCTATTAAAAAGTTTTGCACATTGGAGTTTTCAGTACATGTTTAATTTTATTCACCGGAATAAAATTAAAGATTCAGTAAATTTGATAAAATAAAAACATCTTTTCAAATAAAGTATACACACTGTTGGTTGAATGAGGGACAAACAATATCATTATGCTAATTACAATCTCAGCTATAATTAATTACTAGAATTAATAGTCAATTTCTCACCTGGTGAAGTTTTACTCTTCTGAAGTAAAGCATTACTTATCTGATGAACACCCACACTTTCATAGCAATACATCACTTTGTGGACACAATTAAATGTGCACTTTAATCATTGTAACCCTGATGGTACAATACAAAATCTAAAATAAAGCATGTCCAAGAATAAAATAAAATATAGAAAATTATAACATTCATCTAGTTTATGCACCAGCTGGGGGGTGAGTGCAGGGCAGAGGGGATGCCTGCTAGTAGTGGCCAAGCTGGGCCAAGGCAAGCTGCCTGGTGTGGGTTACATAATGCAAGTGAAGGCTGTACTACTAGGTGGGCCAGATGTAAACAACACCTGACATGAAAACTTGAATAAAAGCTACTCTTTTCAAACAATTACTTTGAAATTTCAGATTTTTAAATATTAAATCCTTATGTATATATGCTGTGAAAATTAAATCAACAGTGCTTACAGGGAAAAAATGTGCCACTGCCAAAATTGGACAAAATTTAAGGTATTGATTTTTTATTTATGCTAATAACTTGAAAAATTTGCAAAATTCAGATCTAATTTTGGGTAAACAATTGAATCTTGATTAAATAAAGTTATCTTCCTGAAAAAAAGCTTCCAGCTTCAGCAATTCTCATGTTAAATGAGCAAATATATTTCTTGATTTTTAAATAATTGCATTATATTTGGGCCTATAACTTCAAAATAATACCCAATACTGACCTAATTTTTGGTATGTGCACAGAAAATGTATGGAAAAATATGAATACTAAATATGATCAAAAACAGATCAGTGGTTTTGATATTAGGCAGCCTTGAAGTGTAACAATGGCTTTTTTATGGAAAACGGAGGTTTTTTCTTAATATCTCGAAGGAACGAAGTTCTAATGACCCAATTTTCGGTATGGTAGGAGATTTTGGGGACATCTAATGGTATGCAGAATTTTGGATTCGTAGGTCCAACAGTTTTAAAACGTGCCCTGTTAACGGACGGACGGCCGGACGGACGGACGACGGACAAAGGACCACGACTATAGCTCAGATGACTTACAGTCAGCTGAGCTAAAAATGATTACTTATCACCACCTAAATCACAAATAAGCATTGACATGACTCAGCAGTATACTCATATATCAATGGACCAACTCCAGTGTCTATTTGTGTGAGTGAAAGATGTCCACTTAGAAAATATGGGCCTATCTAGAGTACATTTTTTTTAATATAAACCTTGTTGTATGGACTTTGCTGATTGAATTATTAGGTGAACAAGAATTGGAAGAGTGGATGCAGGCCAGGTTATTTTTTCTGTCTGTTTCAAGATGAAGTAATTTAAAAGAAATTTTTATTAAAACATATAGGAAGACAGACCAAACCCTGAAACAGAAGTCTTGTTAGTCCTTAATAAAACTTATAAATATGAAATGTAGATAAACTGATCCTAAGAGGTGAACTGATCCTATGAGCCAACCTTTAAACAAGAGTAACTTTCCTTCAGGCTAAATTTCATGTAATGAAGTCTCCAAGCCTTCCTGGGGATAACTTATTGTACAATAAAAAGAACATGAATATGTTTATTATACAGCACCCCAGGACATCTGGATTTCAAACCTACCAAGCACCATTAAAACAGTTATGAATGCATAAATAACACTGCAACTACTGCCAGAGTTTGGTAGATTTCTAACAACCTAAAATTTAACATCCCTCTGCTTTCTTTATCTTTAACGAAATGTCAAGTGATATGACATCAAAGCTTAAGGTGACTTTTGAGGATTTTCAAGGCAAAGTTAATTGGCAAAAGACAGGTAAAAAAAAACCTGCTAGGTTATATGAAACAGACAGGTTTCCTTACATTAATGATTAAATTAAAGGTACCACACATGGATATATACAATAGTTATGTGAAGGTAACATACATGGATATAGTGATGTAAAGGTAACATACATGGATATAGTGATGTAAAGGTATTACATACATGGATATAGTGATGTAAAGGTAACATACATGGATATAGTGATGTAAAGGTATTACATACATGGATATAGTGATGAAAAGGTAACATACATGGATATAGTGATGTAAAGGTAACATACATGGATATAGTGACATAAAGGTAACATACAAGGATATAGTGATGTAAAGGTAACATACATGGATATAGTGATGTAAAGGTATTACATACATGGATATAGTGATGTAAAGGTAACATACATGGATATAGTGATGTAAAGGTAACATACATGGATATAGTGATGTAAAGGTAACATACATGGATATAGTGACATAAAGGTAACATACAAGGATATAGTGATGTAAAGGTAACATACATGGATATAGTGATGTAAAGGTAACATACATGGATATAGTGACATAAAGGTAACATACAAGGATATAGTGATGTAAAGGTATTACATACATGGATAAAGTGATGTAAAGGTAACATACATGGATATAGTGATGTAAAGGTAACATACATGTTTATAGTGACATAAAGGTAACATACATGTATATAGTGATGTAAAGGTAACATACATGGATATAGTGACATAAAGGTAACATACATGGATATAGTGATGTAAAGGTAACATACATGGATATAGTGATGTAAAGGTATTACATACATGGATATAGTGATGAAAAGGTAACATACATGGATATAGTGATGTAAAGGTAACATACATGGATATAGTGACATAAAGGTAACATACAAGGATATAGTGATGTAAAGGTAACATACATGGATATAGTGATGTAAAGGTAACATACATGTTTATAGTGACATAAAGGTAACATACATGTATATAGTGATGTAAAGGTAACATACATGGATATAGTGATGTTAAGGTAACATACATGTTTATAGTGACATAAAGGTAACATACATGTATATAGTGATGTAAAGGTAACATACATGGATATAGTGATGTAAAGGTAACATACATGGATATAGTGATGTAAAGGTAACATACATGGATATAGTGACATAAAGGTAACATACATGGATATAGTGATGTAAAGGTAACATACATGGATATAGTGACATAAAGGTAACATACATGTATATAGTGATGTAAAGGTAACATACATGTATATAGTGACATAAAGGTAACATACATGGATATAGTGACATAAAGGTAACATACATGGATATAGTGACATAAAGGTTACATACATGTATATAGTGATGTAAAGGTAACATACATGGATATAGTGATGTAAAGGTAACATACATCGATATAGTTATGTAAAGGTAACATACATCGATATAGTGATGTAAAGGTAACATAAATGGATATAGTGACGTAAAGGTAACATACATGGATATAGTGATGTAAAGGTAACATACATGGATATAGTGACATAAAGGTAACATACATGGATATAGTGACATAAAGGTTACATACATGGATATAGTGATGTAAAGGTAACATACATGTATATAGTGATGTAAAGGTAACATACATGTATATAGTGACATAAAGGTAACATACAAGGATATAGTGACATAAAGGTAACACATATGGATACTACTGTATCCTACTGATGGTGATGAAATTTCTCCTGCTGGTGCTATGGAAACATTGGGAAACTGCCCCTATTCTAACCTTTTAAATGTCATTTTATCCAGTTCCCAGTCATTTTTACCTTTGACATATAATATATGACTGATGTTAAAGGTCCTTAATGATTATTTCTAATTATTTTTTCCATTGGTACCTCAGAAGCCACAAAAGGAGGACACTCCTTCATCTGAGCCTGGCCTGTGTTTTGTCTGTTTCGATCTCAGACACCTCTGAATGTGAAAGCTGATTGATAAAAAGTCCTGTGGCTGCAGTGCTGTGGAAAATAGCCCTGACAGCACTGCAGTGACATCAAAGGCTTCTAATTTAATGGGATTTAAAGCCCTAAAGGTAACTGGCTTCAGGTAAAACAAGGCGGTGCTGAGTGTGTACTTTTAAGTAACAGTTGCACCCTGTTAAAAACATATTTTTTAAACAGAATAATATATACCTCTCTTATACCTGACCTTATAATATATACTCAATTATTCACACAGTCTGAGGGAACACTTATTTATCACTTCTAAGCATCTCAGTTTTATAAGTTATATTTTATGATAAGAAAAATTCAGAAAAATAAACTAGTATCATGATGAATGTATGCCACAATAAGTTCCTAACACTTAATCTGCTCTTTGGCAAAGAACTGCCCATTTTAGTCAATATTTTTGTTTACAATCTGCAGGACAAACTAAAGTAACACACCATCTTTGTTGTATTTTAATGAGCTGAAACAAGCAAAATAAAACAGGCATGAATAGGTAGGACCTTTAACTCCATCAAGATCACCTCTTATTTTGATGGAGTTGAATCCAATTCTCTCCTCGATCCAGTCAGAACCAAAAGCTGGACTCTCAACTATTTAGATTATTTGTCTTGGTCAAAGGACTGAGTGGTCACTTAAATTCCTAGACTTTTCTGTCTAACTAGTGTACCAGTTTGAAACTATTTTTAAGCCTATTTAATACTGAAATAAATAAATATACAAATAAATGCTGTTATCTGTCAATTATTTGGGAAAAAAAGCTCCATTTGAAAATTAAAACAAAATCACTTGCAATAGATTTCACTCTCTCAAATATATGAATTTGTAAAAGTGCTAAAGGACATACTACAATGACTACTGCAGGATAACTCGAGTTGCAGTTATTAACTCAGGCAGGATATTACTCAGAGTTACATGCAGTTATTTACTCAGGCAAGATATACAGTTATTTATTCAAGCAGCTATATTCACGTGCAATGGGCTGTTGACTGGCATTGCCATTCTATGTCAGGGACAGGCTGTCAAAGGTAATTTGCACAATATGACTGGCATGTCCATGTCCAAGATCATCTGGTTTCATCTTCCTAATAAATACCATTTTACATTTATTTAAAAATTCAGACAGTGGTTTTTATTAAACATTCAAATTATCATCATCCTTCTAATTTCTCTATAGCGGCAAAGGAAATCTCCAACTCCAGTCATTCATGAAATTCTTGCACTTGCACACAAACCCCAAAAATAAAATTGTCTGCAAATCCGTGTGAGCTCCAGAAAAATGCTCAGAAAGATGTCACATCTAACACAAACAAGAGAGTCAATTTTAGTGTTGTTATTAAGAGAATATAATGTTGATATAACGTTTTGATTATCACAGAAACAAAGAGGAGCATCCCCTTGCACAGAGCATAATTAGAATATGTGTATAACACAGTGTGAAACTGAGGAGGGCAGCTCTCTGGCCTTGACCTTTGCTCCTGTGACCTCCAACTAAAAAGGTTCTTCATCCATGGGTGGGTGAACCATAAGTGCAAGATGAAGGTTTTGGTCACACAGTTAAGCTTCAAATGGGTGCACACACTTTTTCAAGAATTGGGCCTTGTGGCCATGACCTTTAATTGACCCTGTGACCTCAAAATCGATAGGTTTTTTCTTCCATGGGTGGGTGAACCATATTTGCAGAATGAACTAAATAGGTTCTTCATCCATGGGTGGATGAGCCATATTTGCAAGATGAAAGGTTTTGGTTAAACAGTTAAAGCTTTAAATGGGTCCCAAGCTTTTCCAAGAAGTAGGCCTTGTGGCTGTGACCTGTGACCTCAAAATCGATAGAGGTCTTCATCCACTGGTGGGTGAGCCATAAGTGCAAGATAAAAGATTTTGGTCAAACAATTTGGCTTTATTTTGGTCCACAAGCTTTTCAAGAAGTGGCCGTGACCTTTGACCTTGTGACCTCAAAATCGATAGGGTTCTTTATCCATGGGTAAGTGAGCCATATTTGCAAAGATGAAAGGTTGAAAAACTTGGCATAAAATGGGTCCACAAGCTTATCCAAGAAGTGGGTCCTGTGGCTGTGACCTTTGACCCCGTGACCTCAAAATTGATAGGATTCTTCATCTATGGGTGGGTGGGGCACATGTGCAAGATGAAAGGTTTTGGTCAAATGATTTGACTTGAAATCGACCCACAAGCCAATTCTGGATGATCAGACGGACAGACAGAGGGATGGACGCATGAACAGAGGCATTACTTTATCCCTATTGATGGCTATCCAACTATTAATGGCTCTGACAGGAATCAATACGGCTATTGATGGCTCTGAAAGGAATCAATACGGCTATTGATGGCTCTGAAAGGAATCAATAAGGTCATTGATGGATCTGACAGGAAACAATATGGCTATCAATGGCTCTGACAGGAATAAATATGGTTATTGATGGCTCTGAAAGGAATCAATACAATTATTGATGGTTCTGAAAGGAATCAATATGGCTATTGATGGCTCTGACAGGAATCAATATGGTTATTGATTGATGGCTCTGAAAGGAATCAATACAATTATTGATGATTCTGAAAGGAATCAATATGGCTATGGATGGCTCTGACAGGAATCAATATGGTTAATGATGGCTCTGAAAGGAATCAATACAATTATTGATGGTTCTGAAAGGAATCAATATGGCTATCGATGGCTCTGACAGGAATCAATATGGTTATTGATGGCTCCGAAAGGAATCAAAACAATTATTGATGGTTCTGAAAGGAATCAATATGGCTATTGATGGCTCTGACAGGAATCAATATGGTTATTGATGGCTCCGAAAGGAATCAATACAATTATTGATGGTTCTTAAAGGAATAAATATGGCTATCGATGGCTCTGACAGGAATCAATATGGTTATTGATGGCTCTGAAAGGAATCAATACGATTATTGATGGTTCTGAAAGGAATCAATATGGCTATCGATGGCTCTGACAGGAATCAATATGGTTATTGATGGCTCCGAAAGGAATCAATACAATTATTGATGGTTCTTATTGGAATAAATATGGCTATCGATGGCTCTGACAGGAATCAATATGGTTATTGATGGCTCTGAAAGGAATCAATACGATTATTGATGGTTCTGAAAGGAATCAATATGGCTATCGATGGCTCTGACAGGAATCAATATGGTTATTGATGGCTCCGAAAGGAATCAATACAATTATTGATGGTTCTGAAAGGAATCAATATGGCTACTGATGGCTCTAACAGGAATCAATATAGCTATTGATGGCTCTGACAGCAATCAATACAGTTATTGATAGCTCTGACAGGAATCATACAGCTAATGACAGCTCTGACAGGAATCAATACGGTTTTTGATGACTCTGAAAGGAATCAATAGTGTTACTGATGGCTCTGACAGGAATCAATAACGCTATTGATGGCTCTGAAAGGAAACAATAGTTACTGATAGCTCTGACTGGAATCAATACAGCTAATGACAGCTCTAACAGGAATCAATATGGTTATTGATGGCTCTGAAAGGAATCAATACAATTATTGACAGCTCTGACGGGAATCAATTAGGCTATTGATGGCTCTGACAGGAATCAATACAGCTATTAACGGCTCTGACAGGAATCAATACAGCTATTGACGGCTCTGACAGGAATCAATACAGTTATTGATGGCTCTGACAGGAATCAATACAGCTAATGACAGCTCTGACAGGAATCAATAACGCTATTGATGGCTCTTACAGGAATCAATACAGCTATTGATGGCTCTGACAGGAATCAATACGGCTATTGATCGCTCTGACAGGAATCAATACGGCTACTGATGGCTCTGACAGGAAGCAATACGGTTATTGATGGCTTTGAAAGGAATCAATATGGCAAATGATGGCTCTGACAGTAAACAATAAGGTTATTGATTGGTCTGACAAGAATCAATATGGTTATTGAAGGCTCTCACATCAGTAATAAAATAAATCAATGGCTCTGACAGGAATCAATATGGTTATTGATGGCTCTGAAAGGAATCAATATGGCTATTGATGGCTCTGAAAGGAATCAATACGATTATTGATGGTTCTGAAAAGAATCAATATGGCTATTGATGGCTCTGACAGGAATCAATATGGTTATTGATGGCTCTGAAAGGAATCAATATGGCTATCGATGGCTCTGACAGGAATCAATACAGCTAATGACAGCTCTGACAGGAATCAATATGGTTATTGATGGCTCTGAAAGGAATCAATACTGTTATTGATGGCTCTGACAGGAATCAATAACGCTATTGATGGCTCTGACAGGAATCAATAACGCTATTGATGGCTCTGACAGGAATCAATACAGTTATTGATAGCTCTGACAGGAATCATACAGCTAATGACAGCTCTAACAGGAATCAATACAGTTATTGATAGCTCTGACAGGAATCATACAGCTAATGACAGCTCTGACAGGAATAAATACTGTTATTGATGGCTCTGACAGGAATCAATAACGCTATTGATGGCTCTGACAGGAATCAATAACGCTATTGATGGCTCTGACAGGAATCAATACAGTTACTGATAGCTCTGACTGGAATCAATACAGCTAATGACAGCTCTAACAGGAATCAATATGGTTATTGATGGCTCTGAAAGGAATCAATACGATTATTGACAGCTCTGACGGGAATCAATAAGGCTATTGATGGCTCTGACAGGAATCAATACAGCTATTGACGGCTCTGACAGGAATCAATACAGTTATTGATGGCTCTGACAGGAATCAATACAGCTAATGACAGCTCTGACAGGAATCAATAACGCTATTGATGGCTCTTACAGGAATCAATACAGCTATTGATGGCTCTGACAGGAATCAATACGGCTATTGATGGCTCTGACAGGAATCAATACAGCTATTGAATGCTCTGACAGGAATCAATACGATTACTGATGGCTCTGACAGGAAGCAATATGGTTATTGATGGCTTTGAAAGGAATCAATATGGCAAATGATGGCTCTGACAGTAAACAATAAGGTTATTGATTGGTCTGATAAGAATCAATATGGTTATTGAAGGCTCTCACATCAGTAATAAAATAAATCAATGGCTCTGACAGGAATCAATATGGTTATTGATGGCTCTGAAAGGAATCAATATGGCTATTGATGGCTCTGAAAGGAATCAATACAATTATTGATGGTTCTGAAAGGAATCAATATGGCTATTGATGGCTCTGACAGGAATCAATATGGTTATTGATGGCTCTGAAAGGAATCAATACAGTTATTGATAGCTCTGACAGGAATCAATACAGCTAATGACAGCTCTGACAGAAATCAATACAGTTATTGATGGCTCTGAAAGGAATCAATACTGTTATTGATGGCTCTGACAGGAATCAATAACGCTATTGATGGCTCTGACAGGAATCAATAACGCTATTGATGGCTCTGACAGGAACCAATACAGTTATTGATAGCTCTGACAGGAATCATACAGCTAATGACAGCTCTGACAGGAATCAATACGGTTATTGATGGCTCTGAAAGGAATCAATACTGTTATTGATGGCTCTGACAGGAATCAATTACGCTATTGATGGCTCTGACAGGAATCAATAAGGCTATTGATGGCTCTGACAGGAATCAATACAGTTATTAATAGCTCTGACAGGAATCATACAGCTAATGACAGCTCTGACAGGAATCAATAACGCTATTGATGGCTCTGAAAGGAATCAATACTGTTATTGATGGCTCTGACAGGAATCAATATGGTTATTGATGGCTCTGACAGCAATCAATACAGTTATTGATAGCTCTGACAGGAATCAATACAGCTAATGACAGCTCTGACAGGAATCAATACGGTTATTGATGGCTCTGAAAGGAATCAATACTGTTATTGATGGCTCTGACAGGAATCAATAACGCTATTGATGGCTCTGACAGGAATCAATACAGTTATTGATAGCTCTGACTGGAATCAATACAGCTAATGAAAGCTCTAACAGGAATCAATATGGTTACTGATGGCTCTGAAAGGAATCAATAACGCTATTGATGGCTCTAAAAGGAATCAATACAGCTAAAATGACAGCTCTGACAGGAATCAATATGGCTATTGATGGCTCTGACAGGAATCAATACAGCTATTAACGGCTCTTACAGGAATCAATACGGTTATTGATGGCTCTGACAGGAATCAATACGGCTATTGATGGCTCTGACAGGAATCAATACAGCTATTGAAGGCTCTGACAGGAATCAATACGGCTACTGATGGCTCTGACAGGAAGCAATACAGCTATTGATGGCTCTGACAGGAATCAATACGGTTATTGATGGCTTTGAAAGGAATCAATATGGCAAATGATGGCTCTGACAGGAAACAATAAGGTTATCGATTGGTCTGACAAGAATCAATATGGTTATTGAAGGCTCTCACATCAGTAATAAAATAAATCATCTTCATAAACAAGTAGGAGATATATATTTGTAAATATTTAATAAAAATTTGTGGAAAATGTCAAATGTTTCCTTCTTCCTGTACATCCCAGAAACTTCCCTGAATTCCCGGAAATTTCCCTGGGATGGGAAGAAATATCTATCTCTCAGGAAGACTGCCAACCCTGTACACAATAAGTTTGCAGATCCTTCTTAATTTATGTCTCCAGGAAAACATGACAATAAAGACTTGACAGTCAATCAAGAAATATAAAGACAAACAGTTTAAACATCTCGTGTTTTGTTAGCTTCACAAGAAATATCAAGACAAACAGTTTAAACATATTGTGTTTTGTTAACTTCATCAAGAAATATCAAGACAAAAAGTTTAAACATCTGGTGTTTTGTTGGCTTCATCAAGAAATGTCAAGACAAACAGTTTAAACATCTGGTGTTTTCTAGATTCATCAAGAAACATCAAGACAAACAGTTTGAACATCTGGTGTTTTCTAGATTCATCAAGAAATATCAAGACAAACAGTTTAAACATCTGGTGTTTTGTTAGCTTCATCAAGAAATATCAAGACAAACAGTTTAAACATCTGGTGTTTTGTTAGCTTCATCAAGAAATATCAAGACAAACAGTTTAAACATCTGGTGTTTTGTTAGCTTCATCAAGAAATATCAAAACAAACAATTAAAATTATCTGGTGTTTTGTTAGCTTCATCAAGAAATATCAAGACAAACAGTTTAAACATCTGGTGTTTTGTTAGCTTCACAAGAAATACAAAGACAAACAGTTTAAACATCTGGTGTTTTGTTAGCTTCATCAAACAATATCAAGACAAACAGTTTAAAGATCTGGTGTTTTGTTAGCTTCACAAGAAATATCAAGACAAACAGTTTAATATCTGGTGTTTTGTCAGCTTCATCAAGAAATATCACGATAAACAGTTTAAACATATTGTGTTTTGTTAGCTTCATCAAGACAAACAGATTAAACATCTGGTGTTTTGTAGGTTCATCAAGACAATATGATGCATTAAAATTATAAATATACCCTAGTGACTGTGTTTCAGCAAGGAGTGGCTATTATCATATATATCATGATACAGACTTTATCTTATGTAGACTAATTAGATTTTATCTTACCTGTTATCTTATCACCATTTCATAACAATATCACCATATTATCGAAGGAAACTCGCCAAACTGGCCCAGTAACCAGCATTAACAGGGAGCACTGCATCTACCAATAACTGTAAGAAACACATCTGACAAACTGGGACAGGCAAATCAAAAGACCAGCCTGCATGACAAAAAATACTTGAACCACAGTGGGATACACTATGTACCATGTATCCTAATGTTTACCTTATGTCATATGCTCAAGTTGTAAAAGAAAGGTAAAATTGCCAGTGGGACCTGTGACATATCTCAGGCTCTTGGATTTTGTGAACCATGAAAGCCTCTTGAGGGCTGGTTCAGTAACATTTCTTTTAAAAGCCAAAAAGGAGTGCCAGCATATGGAAGACTGTGCAGTCAATCAAGATAAATGAATTTTCCAAATAAAAATACACATTTAACCTGTAAACAGAGGGTGCTCAGATCCTCTTTATGGCATGGATGATAAAGGATCAAACTATGTTTCTGTTTCTGCTGTGTGGCATAATAATGCCATAATCACCTGCATTGTCCTATTTATGAACTAATACACAATCTATCCCAAAAAACAGAATTACACGGTGCCTATATATGCTTAAGAACAAGTTTCTCTGCAGCACAAATAACAAACATCCAAGTCTTGGACTTAATTTTTTAATATGGCTTAGTTAGCAAAAAGTATTCAAATACATTAACCATATAATTTTAACTTAAAATTTGATTACCTGCATGAAGTTAATATTGATGGTAAAATCAGAGAGATTTAAATAAATTGTATATTCCCAATGGTAGGTGTGCTGGTGTTCCTGCCCGCTTGGGCCCAAGTATAGAATCCGGCCTACATTTGCATCTGACAAGAATGGGTACTTAACTGGCTGGAACCATTTAATAATTGTCATAAGCCATCAAAGAATATTCAATAACTTAATCTTAAGTGTAATCAGTCCTTAATATGTGAACTTCATATACTTGCTGTTTCTTGTCACCTCAACGTCAACTAACGTATCCATCCATCACTGTTTATGTCTCGCCATGTTGTTTCCTTGTGCACAAACTATGCTGACGTCATACAAAACAATCCAAAGGGGGTGACTTCAGCGGGGGTGTGGGGGCGGCCAGCCCCCATTTAATTTATTTCTACTGTCTTTTACCACTCATTCTGCTTTTTATTTTGCTTCACATTCTCAATTACCATTTCAGAATTTACACGTTATTACATGTACTATATTTAACCTTTGAGAATCCACCCCTAAAACACAGCGATATCTGGTGGACATTTGAGCACTTATTCATTCACAATAGTTTGAATAGGCTTAAATTTCCTGGCTTTTCTCTCGCTTGCAACTTGCCTTCGTGGCACAGTTAGTTACGCAGACGGCTTCTGGGCGTGCGGTCAGTGGTTCAAATCAAGTTGTATGATCACATCTTTGCATGTTCCGATGTACTAATAATTCACGTATTTATCTCATGTTTCAGATTGCACATACAACCAAGGTGAGAGAACGGAGGTCATGGAACACAGAAAATAACACAGAACACAGAATCACTCCAAAAAACTTTATTAATTTTCCACCTTCTCCGATGTAGGCCGGATTCTATACTCGCTCCCCTGCTTGAATACTAACATGTCAGTATTTTACCTGTATGCATTATTGATACAACTGCCCTTGAAGCAAGCAAGCTCCAAAAATAGACTGACTTAGGGAGTAACACTAAAATAGGAGGGATGAGCCCATGATTGATATTTATGTTTGTCAATCTATGTTAAATATATAAATTAAAGTATATATCAATATGAATTTGAAGTTTACTTTTCAGTGATTAATTCGCATTAATTGATTTTAACGTGACCCAATCATAAAAACATGTTTCTATGAAATTATTAAAGAAGCACAACGTATGTGCTCATATCAATCATCAAATTTAGATAAGTTAATTTCCATGCTAGCTGTCAATCATCAGTTAAGACAACTTCACATTTTTCCATAACAAAAAGTCTCGCGCTCTGCACGAGGAATATCAGTGAATTCATGTTGTTTCACGAAGTCTAATAAACACCTGATTAAATCCTACTGTGTCAGCCTGTGACGCCCAGCACTATGCCACCAATCATTCCGTGCTTATTCTATAAATAGATCGCTCCGCGTAGAGCCACCACAGGGGCTTAAAAAAAACACCATGAAGTTCAAAGAGTAACAAAGCGCTTATCTCTACCTGTTTGCAGCACTGTCTCAGCCTCGTTTTTAATCCCCTTTCAGGAGCTCAACGTTATTATTTCTGTTATGCAGTCTTGTATGAAAGCGATATAACACTGCACGAGCGCGTCACTCGCTCAGAACTGCCGCCATCTTGATAACATACCTGTCTTGGCTGTGAGGAAGATGATTGGTCAGTTGTCACAGGTGAATGATCCAGTAAGTAGTGTGCCGCCTCGCCGCCAGATGACAGCACTGTATTTCTCGAGTTCACTTGTGGCAACAAATAATTGATTGACCTCAAGTTGCGGGCAATGTTTGCGTGCCCGATTCAACACGCGGTCACTGCTGTTTGTCGGAGGAACACGACCAATGACAGGTAGTTACGGGTATTCATATGACCTGCTGGGGTCAGACAAATGACACAGTTCTTGAACTATAGCTTTGGAACCATGTATATAACAGTACACATGGAAATTTACCCACGGCCGCGGTATCTAATATAACGTTTTGTTAGTTACCAGAAATATCTTCACACTATTTGAATGCATTATGAAATGATACATTTTCAAGTGAAAAGTGTACCTTCAAAACGATCATCAAAATCTTGATTTTATAGCAATTTATTCTGTTCATAAAATAAGCCTGTTGAAAAGTCTATTACGGGTTTCCCCTTGTATATAATCATTATTGTTATAAAGAGAAACACATCCTCGCGATGTGGTGTACGTTTTATTATGTATCATTTTACAACTACCAGGGGTAAGGAACCGGATCCTCAGTTGTGTAAAGTTCTTGGCCTTGCACCAAGGCTAGGTCCACGTGATCATGTCTAACAGTTCAGGTGTACGTGACAGGTATGGCAAATATTTCTAGAGTTTCTTTGATGTCAAAATAAATTAATATGACTCTGCTCTTTAGCTGACAAATATGCGCTTTTATGACAATCGAGTCATTGTGTTATGATTTACGTTACTTAGTTTGTTCATTACAACTGAAATGGGAACAGCTCGGGCATGTCCGGTGACTGGGCATGCGAGAATCAATTCAACCGAAACGATTGGTGCTGTCACCTGCTTTGGAATTCTGTAACTAAATAGAGGCCTGACCTCCTTGTCCACACTGTTGGAGCTGAGTAACTCGCTGAAGGTATAATGATATGGATGATATGGCTGCAAGATATTGATCAAAATATCTACCTAACTTAACCCGCTAAACCTAGATAATGCAAGAAACAGTTATATATTAATACGGACCAATAGCTCTCGTGTAACTCTCGTTTCCCACTTGTTCTAGTGTAAGATTCAACATGTTTATAGTTCACTGTTATAGTGTATTAGATTATTTTAACCGCCAATACATAAAATGCAATAATCCACATCGGTTTACAAAACAAGAATACATACGTAAATTGTAAATGGTCGATCAAACTCGTCTTGTTTCCTAAGTTCCCCCTTTGGAATCGGCGTCATTTTTATTTCGCTGTTTCCATGCCAGAGTTTCCCCTTCTGATTTTGCCTTGTTTAATTTTTACATGACAATAGAGCAGGTATTAGCGAAGAAACTCGTCGTAGAGACGGCATCCCGCTCATACCAGTGACCGTACTTTTAGCCACGCTTCAGCCACCTTTAAAACTTTGACTCTAGCGAGAGTATGCTTAAACTCTTAACGATGTCTCCGTCTTGCTCTCCAGCGTAAAACGTAACTCATGACTAAGTATACGTCTCAGTATTGCTCTCGTACATAAACTACACGCGTGCAAGTGTTTTCTAATATATTTGCCTATGTAACTACGTATATCTCCTGTTACAAGTGCTCTGTTATGTGACACGGGCGTAATTCGTATTTTTATTACATTTTATGTTTAATCCGTACTGGTTGAACTCTCGTTGTCATGTGGGCCTTGAGCTTTCACGCTTGGTCGTGGGTCACGTGATGAGCCTGGTATGTGTAGATACACAGCGATGTCTTTCTAGAGAATTCCTGAAACGCGTGTTTACTGCGGAGTAGGGTCCTTATAGACTGTTCGAGAAGCGGAAAATTCCCGGCTTGGGATGTGAAGGTATATAAAGGGGCTGTTGTTTAGAACCAGGGGGAAGACAGCAGAGCAGATACCAGCGGACGCAGAAGCGTGTGTCAGATTCTAAGACCTTATCCGACGAATGCGGCAATTATACATTTTCAAAGATTTTCTCCTGGATTTTATACATTTGGACTTCAGTTTACTTTCTGTGTTGTTGCAAGAACTTTCCACTGGGCTGTCATTCTCCGAGAGTTTACATTTAAAGGACTTATCTTGGTGACGGTGTTGGTATCGACGTACTGTACCATTATCTTTCTTGTATTGACTTGTTGTTATAACGCTGTTTTATAATTATACTGTATAATTGTATTGATTTAGTGTATTGTATCGTAAGGTTTGTTTTAAGAGTAAATTATAGTTATTTGTTAACAAAAAACCACCGACTTCTTTATTCATTCCCCTAGACATTTCCCGCTGCCTAGTGTTACAGAATCTGATTTTTATCTCCGTTACAGAATTTGTGTTCATCACGCATACGTGATCTGTTTATATTAGGTTCCGTAACATAAAATTGGGGGCTCTCGTCGGGATGCTTAACAGTTTTCAAATTTATTAGGCCTTGACCTGGACACATTGTTTTATCATACATTGTTTACCAGATTACATATTGTTTACAGTACATTGTTTACAGGATTTATCTCAGTGTTTTTTTTTTTTGTTATTGTTTTGACATTTTAACATGGCAGATTTCAAACCTGAGACATTTGTTGACGATCCGGACCCTGATCAACTTGAACAGTTGTCAAAAGACCAGTTGTTGCGTTTGGGACAACACTTAGGGCTAAATGTGAAAAAAAACTGAGAGAAAGCCTGATATCATTGCTAATATCATGCAAGATCTTATTAGCAAAGGTTTAATTGAAGAGACTGAAGTTGAAACATAAAAAAATGACAGCCTTGCTATGCAACTAGAATTGAAAAAGTTGGAAATGCAACATGAGCTAACATTAAAACAGTTATAATTAGATAAAGAAAAAGAAGTTGAGTTAAAACGACTGGAGTTAGAAAGACTTGAAACGTAGTCTTAATGCTGCCCTAACTCACAGTTTTGTCCCACCTTTTCAAGAAAAAGAGGTTGATAAATATTTCTTATACTTTGAGAAGGTAGCTGAAAATTTAAAATGGCCTCAGGAAAATTTGACTATGCTGTTACAAAGTGTATTGACTGGCAAGGCCAGAGAAATTTATACAGAGCTTTCAGTAGAAGCTGCTGCTGACTATGACCTGGTTAAACGGTTTATCCTAAAAGGTTATGAGTTAGTTCCACAGGCTTACCGCCAGAAATTCAGACCTACGTAGAATTTGCTAGGACAAAAGAGCAGTTTTTGATCGCTGGTGTAGTTCTAAAAATGTAATGAAAGATTATGACAATTTGCGCCAGTTGATTTTGCTTGAAGAATTTAAGCGCTGCATTAATGCAGATGTTAAAACTTTTCTCGATGAGAAAAGTCCTGAATAGCTTGACATTGCTGCTCAGTTAGCTGATGATTATTTATTGACACACAAAATGTCCTTTACTAGCAAATCAAACCAGTCATTCACAAACAAGAATGTAAATCAGTATGATCAAAAGAAGTTTAAAGCGCAGTCACCCATACGTAATCTGTTTATATTAGGTTCCGTAACACTCCGTATCTGTCTTAGTGTATTTTGCAATAATTCTTGTAAAACCGGAATTCACTCTCACCGCTGACCGTGGCAGCACGCCACTACAACTCTCTCTGTCATTATCCTTGTCAGATACGACCCCGTTACACAATTATCACATTCCATGCATGATACAGAGCATTTAAAACCATTCACACACGGTATATAAATAGAATGACAGATATAATATATGCGCATTAAAACAAGTTAAACACTCTCCTTAAATAATAGGTTTTTAAGCTCTTTTTGAAAATGGCTATAGAGCCAATTGTCTAAATGTCCTCATGCAGTCAATTGCAAACACAGTTACAGTTAGTGCTGCATACGTAAAAGCACGCTTATCGTAAGTTTCGGTGTTTGTTAAAGAAATGTAAAGCAGATCCCTTAAATCTGATGGAAGAGTTCTTTTACTTGTCTTCTCCTTTATCAGTTCACTTTGGTATGATGCCAACATTTCTTATTTATTTTTATACACTACAAGAGGAATTTTAAAATCTGTTCGCTCATGTATCGGTGATCTGTATAGAGTCTTTAGACACTCGTTAGCACTGTCCAATTTACTTTTAGGCAAAATCAGAAGAGCCGCTGCGTTTTGCAATCGCAGCAATTTACTTTTTTTTTTTTGCTTCTCTGGTAAGTTGTAAAAAATCGAGTTGCCAATACAAGTGTGAGGACACAAACACATGAACCAACGTACACAAAGTATTATTGTCAATGTATTTCTAATCTGCCTCAGTCTATATATAGTTGATAAAAACGTTTACTACACACCTAAATCACGCACCTTAACCTCTTTTAACGAGACACCATCCACGTTTATTTCGCTCATTTAAGTTTACGAAGCTGTTGCCTTCTTCCAAAGAGTATAATTTCTGTCTTATTGTCATTGATGTTTAATTTTTGTTAGCATCAACTCCCTCACCACACTAACACAGGATATCATTTCCCCAAAAGCTTTGATCTCATCATCACCTATAGACCTAAATTTTAAATATAACTGATTGTCATCTGCAAAACCACCAATATCCGGAAGGTACATTTGAATAAGGACATATAGGGAAGATAAATATGACAAAAAAAAATACTGGTCCTTCTAGACTTCCTTGGGGAACACCAAAACACATCTTAAATTTGCTTGATAAAATACCATCAATGAGTACTCGCTGGTTACGGTCAGTAAGATATTCCCTAAACCAGTGAGCAACTGTCCCACCAATTTTGAATTTATGATGAAAAATCTAAGATAAAATATCCATATCTATTGTATCAAGAGCAGCACTAAGATACAGAAGTAATAAAAGCGAAATCCTTTTAGCATCCATACTATTCAAATGCCCAAGTGCACACGTAATGATATTGTCTCAGTACCATGGCTTCTCCTGTAGGCTGCCTTCCTCTCCGGCATCTGAATATTCTTTTGAAGGTATAGCACATATTGGTCTGTGACTGCAGTGTCTACTAATTATGAAATATATGAAAGATCGCTCACTGGCCTATAGTTCTTCAATTCGCGATCTAATCCGACTTTTTTAATCAAATGTCTAACATAAGAGCATTTCAAATATTCTTGAAAATGACCCTGTTTCAGCGAGATGTTGAAGATGCGGGTCACAACTTGTAACATAACATATAAACACTACTTCAATGAAATGGCTGGCAGAAGATCTGTATCAGAGTAGGTCACAGTACTTAGAATTCGAATTAGAAACCGGTTTTTTCACATCATCTTCAGAAACCCAACAAATCTATCCAAGGTCTCACTACTCCTTTTATTATATTTATGTTCAAATTCACCCATATTTTCGGTAAAGATAATGTCAGCCACTGAACATCTCATCTTAATAATTTAAAAAAAAACTGTCCAAAGTCCTCAACTAATTTTTTTCACGGGTCCACTTATCGGCAGTGCATTATCCTTGTAACCATTCGACTAGCGAACCACTAGACGAAATTATTTAAGTTTCCGTTACATGTCAGGAAGGTAAATACAGTTTTTATTAATTTGCATGGCTTTCTTAAATATTTTTCATAAAAGAAGTCCTGAATGCATAGTCATGTCGTCAGTCCTGTTCAAGTATCAATACATCATGCCGTAAGTTAGAAGCCTGGAGAAACACGAAAGACGATATACCAGTAGTTGGCTTGCGTTCCGCCACGCGGCCCATCCGGGCTCTAAAAGGCGTCTATCGTCAATATCGCCAAAATTTTTCTTTGGATTTTAATAAAATTTTGTTAAGGGTTTCAAAACTGCCTTTCTCTTACGGCGGATATATCAAATTTAGGGGCAGGTGTATCTGAGGGTCAATTAAGACATTGGCGGAGGAATGCGCTCAGTGAGTGCTTCTGTTTTTGTTTTTTTTTTTTCTTTTTTTTTTCTTTTTCTTCTATATAGTAAGCTAACATATTATTATTTACTGAGGTAATGAAATTTTTGCTGATAAAACTTTTACACTTTGATTAAATGGTCTTTGAAAATCCTTTTTCCTCTGGAACATAAATGGTAAAACCAGATTCATATGACCACCTGTCGGACTTATAAACATGACCATGTAAGCCTGATAGTTGTGTTAGTAGAATGGCCGTGTAAGCCTGGTGGTTGTGGTAGCAGAGTGGCCGTGTTAGCCTGGTGGTTGTGGTAGCAGAGTGGCCGTGTTAGCCTAGTGGCCGTGACAGCCTGGTGGTTGTGTAAGTCCTGTGGTTGTGTTGACAGAGTGGCCATGTTAGCCTTGTGGTTGTGTTGAGAGAGTGGCCGTGTTAGCCTGGTGGTTGTGGTAGCAGAGTGGCCGTGTTAGCCTGGAGATTGTGTCAGCAGGGTGGCCGTGTTAGCCTGGTGGTTGTGGTAGCAGAGTGGCCGTGTTAGCCTGGAGATTGTGTTAGTAGAGTGGTCGTGTTAGCCTGGTGATTGTGTCAGCAGGGTGGCCGTGTTAGCCTGATGGTTGTGTAAACAGAGTGGCCGTGTTAGCCTGATGGTAATGTTAGCCTGGTGGTCGTGTTTGTAGAGTGGCGTAGATTCTTGGGTTCTCGTCAGGCAGGATCGTACTGTAATTTGGAACTTAAATTATATGACTAAAAGAATTGATTTAATATTGTTTTCATGTTTATATCGCACGCTTCCCTTACGTATTTATCATGTTTATCTTAAACTGAGCTTATGAACCTATATTGACAAACCGTTATGCCACATGCCATATTTCTCACTGCCCACCACGGGAAAACAAAAAAAAGGTCGAATATCACGGCAAATGAATCATTTGACGCGTGATAAGGAGAGAACAGGACCACCTGACGTTATGGTGACGAATCTAAATCACATCCTCACTCCAGTGATTGCATAATAGATAACGTCCTAGATTAAATATTATATTAGTTTTATACATGTAGAAATTCTAATTTTACTGTATTTTAAAGGAGAAATAAAAGGGTAGAAGTGTAGGAACGTTTTAACAATTATAAATATTTTATAAAATGCAATATTGTCATTCAGTCAATTCTATTTTCAGGCAATGATTCACCGGGGAAAAATCCCCATGTGCATGTGTAACTCCCAAGTAAGTGTACCGATGTTTTCGTGAACGCTGACAGAGATCTGACCTTCCCCTTGGAGAAATGACCGATGTTTGGTACACACCTGCCGTCTCCAGTCCTGTATAATGTCCTTCCAACTAATTGTACACATGAAAACACCAACGAAATAAAATCCTGCGGTTCTTTTATTTCAGTCAATTGCTGATACTACTGCATCCAGGAAATAATCGTGCACGCTTAAATAAACCTGAATTCACATCAAATGTTTAAGCGAATCTGCCGAGCACACACACCCTGACTCTTCACACCTTTCCTATGAGAAAAAAATGATACGGCAGGTTCGTCTCGAGTTGGGGGTCTGTTTTACTCATAATGACATTTCATAATCTTTTTTTCAGGCAGAAAAAAAAAATTTGCAACGTTCACTGTTCATTAGTGGTTTATGAATTTGATGTAAACTAATACATTTAAAGTTTACAATGGGCAATATTAAAAGGAAGAGGGTCAAATAAATTACCAAAATGAGAAGACCGAATTGAGGAGTACGGTAGTGACACAAAATCTCACCACAACATTTTTTTTTTGCTTCAAGACATTCCTTGCACAAACAGAGGAATCCAAACAAAATAAAATGAACAAATGGCAAATCTGGGAATGAAAGTTAATACAGTTGTATGACGTGCTGTACATAATGTACATATATACTGCACCAGATTTATATTTATATAATGACCAAGTCAATATAACGGAAAAGAGCAGTATGTGATCCATAAACAAAATCCACTTTAAATATTTCCTCTCGCAAGCTCTTTATATTTTGCAGTCATCTTACAATCTGTATAATAGTAATTAGCATGTATAAAGAATATACAATATAGAGATTAAATAAAGAGAATTTCCTAAATAATTTCTTATACATTAATTTCATGTAAAATTATTCATGGACAAGTCTTCAAACCATTGCACCCAATACGCGCAATGCCAACAACCTTCACACAATCATGTTTATCAAAATACAACACAAACCATGCAGACTTGTAATTATTGAAGTGATACAATTTATTCAGTTACGATAGCTCAAATAATAGTATCGAGTTCACAGTCCACGGTCCTGGAATAAAAAAAAGTTATTTTTTTTCATAGAAAATTGAATATGTATAACATGTTTCTTATTCGTCTATGCATGGTCCCCCCTAACCATCGGTTGCCAGCCAACCTAAACACAAATCTGTTTTGTACAGTCCTATCTCTTAAGTCTTTTTCTCATTAAACACTTCACTTTTGTAGGATATATTAAATAAATGTTTGAATTTGCCAACAAGTATATGTGTTATACGCGTTTCATATCAAGATTTAACTCCTTTATACTTGACAATATTTAAAATGGAAGCTCCTTAAGCGTTAAGCTTAAAACTAAGTATAAGACTGGAAATCACAGCTTCATAAGGTTTCTCGAGAATTGTTGTACAATGCCTGGATTTCAGCCTGATGAGCTTATGGGACTAATCAATTATTTTCTGAAAAGAAGGCGCCATAATTCTGAGACAGAGAGGGAGAATGAGAAAGGGAGTGAGTCGATGTATATATGTAAATTTGAAACCATCCTGGAACTATCATAAGGATAGGCATAACCCTGGAGGAGCAAGCTTAATCTGCTTTTTATAAGTCAAATTACACTTAAAAATATTCTTGTCAAGATAGCCTGATACTGGTATCCATTCAACCTTACTTTTGTCTTTGTTTGGTCCAAAAATTTTAATGACCCAGAAAACGGTCTATTGTTGAATGTTTTTTTTTTTCTGGGTGCATTATCGATCAGTGGTAATCTCCTCGATGTAGATTGACTTGATTTGACGTACCTGGTAATCTATTATAGATCGAGTCCGGCCATGACATTGTCCAGAATACCGCCAAGCACGTCGGGGTCAGCGTTACCGCACTCATCTGGAACTGTTGGCCACATGAAAGGTCCCCGGGACGGTGTCTCTGTCAATTAAATACAGTAAGTGACTTACAGGCCATCACGCTCATATCGTCAGCATCAATCAATTGATTCTGTAAACAAACAAAGGACTGCAATCACAGGCACTTGACACAATATTTTTTTCTGGGGTGGGGGAGCGAGAGGAGGAGCGAAAATAAGGGCTAACGGTACCCTTCCCCCTACTGTTGTTTAAGCATATCTTATCTTTAAAAGAGAGTTAAATAAGAATGATTGGAAGCGGGACGCTTCGAAATGTTTGAAAAGTAACATATAAGGCCAAAATAAAAAAAAAGGATGGTTCTCAGGCACTTTTTTTCAGAAATCAACGCGGGCGGGCGGTTTTTTATTTTTATTTTTTTAGTATGTTTCAATAAAAATGTCAAATGATAAAGGAAAGGCGCGATAATAACATATTTATTTTGCTAAACAAGCAAAAGCACTACATAACAAAGGAAATTGTATGATTTTATCTACTTGAAAGAAATACCTGAGCGGCTGCAGCTCAAAATCGGTAAGTTAAAAATCGATTTAAAAATGTTTGATGCGGGGGATTAAAATTGATGCGGGCGGTGCCTGAGAACCATACCTTTAAATTTTTTTGGCCTAAGTTGTTTTTACCCATAGGCCAACTACCTATATCGTTTCTTTAAAAGCGCAAGATTTCCACTGCCTCGGGAGCGTAGTGTGCGTGCTGAGTTCTCGGTCTCTGATGAACTGAACAGATTCTGTATCACGGATTCAACACACTCTGACTTAAAATTGCTTGCGTGGTTTTCTTTTCATACTGACCTGAATCAGGAACAAATATGGTATACAAGTGTTACTTTAATTTCCACTACAGTTACTGCCACCCCTGCAAATGTTAAAAACTACAGCTAAATTATAATTAAAAGTAAATTATAAGTAAAATTATCATTGAGTTTTTGTGCACAGTGTGAGAATTTTAACGGATAAAAATACACCAATCTTACTTCAACAGTTTATTTATTTATTTATTTATTTATAATACATATTTAACCAGGATAGCCTATTCAGCAAAAGCTGTTTTTCAATAGGGTCCTGGTCTAGATGATATCGATAAGTACACAGATAAAAAAGCAAATATGAAAGAACTGAAACTAAAATACATGCATACATAAAAAACAGTTATACATTTATGGTTTAAAATGATCATAGAAAAAAGAAATTCTTAAATGATATACACGAATATTGAGTAAATAAATTTAAATAAGAGGCCTGACTAAAAATTAAAACATGTAAGATCGTGATTTCACAATAAATATATTACATAATGACACAGTAATATAGGTGATGAATACAAAGACGAAAAGGCACCCGTGAACAAGCTATGAAAAATTATATGGCATAAATTGCTTGTACAATTATTTAAACTGGTAGAGACTGGTTGCAGATTTGACACTTACAGGTAAAGAATTCCAGTGGATGGGACCAGCATATGCAAGACTTGCTTTGAAGGATTCTCTGTTTGGTTTAGGTAATGATAAATTGAAGCCCTGAGGAAAACGAGTATTATATACACTATTAACACGGTTGAACGTATGCGTAAGAGAGGGAGGGACATTACCAGACAAACATTTAAAGACCATTAAAGAAACAAAATATTGGTATCTCTGTTTAACATTCATCCAACCCAATGTTGCAATCAATGATGTAGAGGATATATTGGTATCATAAGTTTGGTAACGATTCTAGCAGCTCTATTTTGAAGTTTTTGGAGTTGTAATAAATACGTTTTGGTGGAATTACCCCAGACAGATATACAATAATCAATGTGACTCTGAATTAAGGCATTGTAAAGTGTGTTTAAACTAAAGACATCTAAGGTTTTACTTAATCTGAAAAGGAGACCAAGTTTTGATACTATTTTGTCGCACACCAGTTGAATATGTTTTTTCCATGTAAGACCAGCGTCGATGATAACACCTAAAAGCTTTGTGTGTTCAACCGGCATCACTGTAATGTTATCCATGGAGATGTTCAGTTGATTTCCATTGGTTTTAGACTTGGGGCCAAATAATATGAATGATGATTTTTGGGGATTAATACTCAGTCGATTCTCTCTAAACCATTTAAGTGCAATTCCGAGATTTACTTGTAATGACTCTATAGCTTTAGCGGCTGAATTCGCTGAAGAATAAATTGAAATATCATCAGCATAAATGACACATTTCTCACTGAGGAACATTGGAAGATCATTTAGATAAAAAAGGAAAAATATAGGTCCAAGGACAGTGCCCTGTGGGGTACCTATGTCCAAGGTGCGTGGTTCTGAAAGCAATCCATTAGAATAAACCACTTGCTTATGATTAGACAGGTAGTTTTCGAACCACATAAGCGGTATACCTTTTATGCCATAGTCGCTCATTTTTGTAAGACAGTGTGATCAAGGCTATCAAAACCTTTTTTTACATCGAGGAAACATGCAGCGGTAACATTATTGTTATTAAGACTGATTAAGCATTCGTCAATTATGCTGTGCAAGGCAAATGAAGTTGAACGATTAGGAAGATAAGCGAATTGTTTATCCGAAAACAGATTATTACTTTCAAAAAACGTAATGAGGCGCGATTTAACGAATTGTTCTATTATTTTTGGCACATGGCCTATAACTGAGATCGGTCGGTAGTTATTTGGATCATCCTTACATCCAGATCCTTTGTATATAGGAGTGATCCTAGCGGTCTTCCAATCTGCTGGAAACTCGCCGGTTTGAAGTGAGATGTTAAATATGTGGGCTAATGGAGCTGAAATATAAGGTGCGGCTATCTTAAGGAAAAATCCTGACATTCCCAGTAAATCTTCTTTCATACTGGAGTTAACTTTCAACAACTGTGATAAAACAAATTGACTCGAAACTGAATTAAAATCAAAAGATTCCAAATTCGGGTTAACAATATGATCGCAGGTAAATATTGTTTTCGGAAATTTATCGTTAATATTTTTTCCAACAGAAGTAAAGTAATGGTTAAATTTACCAGGGTCAATCTTTCAGCTTTCTTTATTCGAGGAGGTTTTCGAAGGCAGTATGTGTTTTAAAGCTTTCCACACACAACCAGGGTTGGTTCCACACACAACCAGTTGTACCTGTTGTACCTGTATACGTTTGAGACCTGCATCGTCATGTCAAATACCTGGACGAAAAAATGATAAGCCAGGCGAAACCTTCTTACACACACATATAAACACATACATTCATACCTTTCATGTTTACATTTGTTTTATCAACAAGGAATTCGCACTGTCATATTGTTGAAAACACATCGAAAACGCCTGTACCTTATTAAACCTAAGCCAGGTGGCGAACTATTATGCTTTCATTGTGATTCGTTATTTTGGTTTGCGATCTGTAATTTAACTCAGAGAGATATGAAAGGATTTTGACGAAATGTGTGGATAGGATAACGATAGGAGGGATAGGATAACATCTAAGGAATAAACTGTTAATTTAAAAAATATTCCGTGTCACAGTTAAGTGTTTTAATATTAAGGTTTCTATAGAATCGTCTTGTGGCTGGAGGCCATGACCATTTACTAATGTTAGGGAATGCTTTTGTTCAAAAGTTTACGGGTTATTCAACCTTGGAGTTGGTGAACTGTGACATACATTTGTCTGTGTAGCACACAGGAACGTTCATTCGCTTCAATCTGTTTGACCATTGAGACAATACGTACCTGACTCGATGTGGTCACACTCAATGATATACGGCATAATACCGTTTTAGTTTCAATCTGCTTTGACCACAGAGACAATTCGTACCTGACTTGCCGTGGTCTCACTCCATTATATACGGCGTAATACCGTTTTTGCTTCAATCTGCTTTGAACATTGAGACAATACGTACCTGACTCGCCGTGGTCTCACTCCATGATATACGGCATAATACCGTTTAAGTTTTAACCTGCTTTGACCACTAAGACAATACGTACCTGACTCGACGCGGTCTCACTCCATGATATACGGCACAATACCGTTTTAGCTTCAATCTGCTTTGACCATTGAGACAATACCTACATGACTCGCCGCGGTCTCACTCCATGATATACGGCATAATACCGTTTTAGCTTCAATCTGCTTTGAACATTGAGACAATACGTACCTGACTCGCCGCAGTCTCTCTCCATGATATACGGCATAATACCGTTCTAGCTTCAATCTGCTTTGAACATTGAGACAATACGTACCTGACTCGCCGTGGTCTCACTCCATAATATACGGCATAATACCGTTTTAGCTTCAATCTGTTTAGACCACTGAGACAATACGTACCTGGCTCGCCGCGGACTCACTCCATCATTTACGGCATAATACCGTTTTAGCTTCAATCTGCTTTGAACATTGAGATAATATGTAACTGACTCGCCGCGGTCTCTCTTCACGATATACGGCATAATACCGTTCTAGCTTCAATCTGCTTTGAACATTGAGACAATACGTACCTGACTCGCCGTGGTCTCACTCCATAATATACGGCATAATACCGTTTTAGCTTCAATCTGTTTAGACCACTGAGACAATACGTACCTGACTCGCCGTCCTCTCACTCCATGATATACGGCATAATACCGTTTTAGTTTCAATCTGCTTTGAACATTGAGACAATACGTACCTGACTCGCCCTGGAGTCAGAATACCGTTTTAGCTCCAATCTGCTTTAACCACTGAGAGAGACAATACGTACCTGACTCGCCATGGTCTCCCTCCATGATATACGGCATGTACTCCTGCCACATGGCGTGTTGCTTCTGGTGCCAACTGTCCCTCAATGTTACTTCCTCCTTGGTCACGTTAAGGTAAGACAAGCCCTCAAAGGTGAATGGCTTCCACGTTACAGCCTCGTTACGGCCAGGAGCCTTCACTGGGATAGGGGTTGGGTTCCTGCAGATATTTATGATATTTTGTTAATATCTCATATTATTCTTTTGTAACTCGCACTCACTTCCCCATAGGGCCAAGTTCAATAAAAAAGTGACAGCATAATCACCAAGGTCTCATCTTCATTTGTAAATAAATAAAATCATCTCCACATTGAAAATAACATAAAGGATCATTTGTAATAATTAATGTCTTACAGCCAAGTACCAATGTTATATGTATTAACATACCCGTATTTGGCGAAGTTTGCCATCATGGTTAACCAGAATTCGGAGTAGTCCAGGTCGGCCTGCGTCCACGGGATCAGAGCAATGACTTCCATCTCCACATCGTTCTCCACCCCCGGGTTGTTCATGATGTGAGGGTGGCCGAAGATGTACGGGATGTCCGCCGCATGGAACACACCTTGATACAACAGGGGGCAGTCATATAAAATCAATGTATACGTGGATCAGCATTCATGAAACTGTCAAGGGGAACACTCGTGATACTTAGACACTTGTGTTAGAAGATGTACGGGACGTCCGCCGCTTGGAACACACTTTGACGATCAATGTGTATGTGGATCAGCATTTATGACACTGTCACGGGGAGCACTCCAGTACTCAAACACTTGTTGTCGAAGATGTACGGGACGTCCGCCGCGAAAAAAACCCACACATTTATGATCAATGTATATATGGATCAGCATTCATGACACTGTCAAGAGGTACACTCCAATAGTCAGACACTTGTTGTCGAAGATGTACGGGACGTCCGCCGCGAAAAAAAACCCACACATTTATGATCAATGTATATATGGATCAGCATTCATGACACTGTCAAGGGGTACACTCCAATAGTCAGACACTTGTTGTCGAAGATGTACGGGACGTCCGCCGCATGGAACACACTTTGATGATCAATGTAAACGTGGATCAACATTAATGAAACTGTCACGGGGAACACTCCCACTCTCAGACACTTGTAGCCAAAGATGTACGGGACGTCCGCCGCAAAAGAAACACACATTTATGATCAATGTATATATGGATCAGCATTCATGACACTGTCAAGGGGTACACTCTAATAGTCAGACACTTGTTGTCGAAGATATACGGGACGTCCGCCGCTTGGAACACACTTTGACATCAATGTGTATGTGGATCAGCATTTATGACACTGTCACGGGGAGCACTCCAGTACTCAGACACTTGTCGAAGATGTACGGGACGTCCGACGCTAAAAAAAACAATTTGATGATCAATATAAACGTGGATCAACATTCATGAAACTGTCAAGGGGTACACTCATATATACTCAGACACTTGTTGTCGAAGATGTACAGGACGTCCGCCGCAAGGAATACACTTTGATGATCAATGTAAACGTGGATCAATATTCATGACACTGTCAAGGGGTACACTTCCATACTCAGACACTTGTTGTCGAAGATGTACGCGACGTCCGCCGCAAGGAACACACTTTGATGATCAATGTAAACGTGGATCAACATTCATGACACTGTCAAGGGGTACACTTCCATACTCAGACACTTGTTGTCGAAGATGTACGGGACGTCCGCCGCAAGGAACACACTTTGATGATCAATGTAAACGTGGATCAACATTCAAGACACTGTCAAGGGGTACACTCCCATATTCAGACACTTGTTGTCGAAGATGTACGGGACGTCCGCCGCAAGGATCACACTTTGATGATCAATGTAAACGTGGATCAACATTCATGACACTGTCAAGGGGAACACTCCCATACTCAGACACTTGTTGTCGAAGATGTACGGGACGTCCGCCACGAAAAAGACAAACACTTTGATGATTAATGTAAACGTGGATCAACATTCATGACACTGTCAAGGGGTACACTCCCACACTCAGACACTTGTTGTTGAAGATGTACGGGACGTCCGCCGCAAAAAAAAAAACTTTGATGATCAATGTAAACTTGGATCAACATTCATGAAACTGTCAAGGGGAACACTCAGACACTTTAAGATGTACGGGACGTCCGTCGCCTATACTCAGACACTTGTTGTTGAAGATGTACGGGACGTCCGCCGCATGGAACACACTGTGACGATTAATGTATAAATGGATCAACATTCATGACACTGTCACGGGAAGCACTGTCATACTAAGACACTTAAGATTGTGATCGAAGCTGTACAGGACGTCCGCCGCATAGAACACATTGACGATCAATGTTTACGTGGCTCAAAATTAATGATACTGTCACGTTGAACACAATGGATTAGTTGTTCTGTTTTTCAATACAATCAACTTAATCATCACTAATTTTGTTCTTCATTTGTATGTAGGTGGCAGTAAACTGCCTTCCATTGGACCTAGAGAAGGCAGGTTGGGCAAGACACTGCGCCACTGAGTATTCGTTGAACAGCCACAACCTATATGAGTGTGTGTGTGTGTGCTAGTGTGAAAAGCCACAAAGAGGTATTAGCGCTGTTCAGTCGCGTGGTGCATTATCGTCAGTTTAGGAAAAAAAAATGCGCCTCCTCGAACTGTGAAGTGCCATGTTTAATTAAACACAAAAAGGAAGCATGAGCCTTGTTGCTTGCCGGAAATCTTCGATTTCGGCAAGCATGTTGGTCAGTTGCCTATGTCTGTTTGTCACAATGTTTGTTTGTTGCTTGCCGGAATCAGAGATTTCGACAAGTATGTTGATCAGTTCCGTTTGTTTGTTTGTCTGTATGTCCCCGCTCTACAGGCCACAATTTTGCACCAATCGTCCTGAAACTGATAGATAGAGTGTATAATCGGTTCTTCTCGGAGCCTATTGTTTTTGGTCATGATCGGTCAAGGGTCAAGGTCAGGGTCACCAAAAAGCTCAAAAACGGTTTTTTCTTCATACCTTCGTCAAAAATAGCCGTAGGCACTTAATCTGTAGCCCGTTTTATTTGCCACTGCATGGCCACTTCCAACACTGCAAAATTGCCTCATTTCGCTGTTACCATGGTTACGCAATTTTGGGGAGAAATCATGGAATTTCGTGATATTTTTCAAATTTGCAGCAATTTTACTGATTCTGAGATATTTTATGTAACATAAGAATATCTCGAAACGGGTTTTTCAGATTTTGGAAATGGCCGCCAGGGGGCGTTGCAGATGAAAAAACATGAAAATTTGTTTTGGTGCTATACCTCCAGAACTATTAAACATTGGGCCATTTCCATCACAGCACCTTAAACTAGGGTCCATGGGCTTATTTTTGCGCATAGGTGCCAAAGTGCGCTATTGCCAGGTTTCTCTATTTTTGGGGTAAAACCTTTGAATTTTGAAAATATGCAGTTTTCAGCTTCTAACACTGTCAGTTTTTATGCTAGAGAGGTCAAAATTTTTGCATCTTGTAGCCCTTGGTGAGTCCTCGGTGATTCAACCAAAAATCTTGCAAAATCTCGCACCGTTTCTCGTCGAATGAGATTTCGCGATTTCACGGTGACATGCCCTATAGGCCACAGATATGCAGGCATCCGTTTGAAAATGATACATGTTACGTCATACACTAATATCTCGAAAGCAATTGTTCAGTTTCTGGAAAATTACCGCTAGGGGGCGCTGCACTGCAACCCCGTACCTACTATCATTGTTTAACCATATCTCCAAAACTACACATTTTAGGTACATAAACTGCACACCATATGAATTGGCGTTTCATGGCCTTTCTGCCCATGACCTCTTTTGTTTAATCATACACGGTCCCCACAAATTTTAGCAACTTTGTAAAAATTAAAACCCGCATGCACAAATACATATGCCATCACGCATGCATGCACGCGTTTTAGTATGAAAGACAGACACGCTTTCCCGTGACTGCAAAAATTATTGCGTTCGCCGTATAAAATAAGTGACCACAGGCACTCTTTGCGGGCCGGTTTGCCATTTCTGTCGCGTTATAGTTTATTGCTTGCCGGAATCAGAGATTTCGACAAGTATGTTGATCAGTTCCGTTTGTTTGTTTGTCTGTATGTCCCCGCTCTACAGGCCACAATTTTGCACCAATCGTCCTGAAACTGATAGATAGAGTGTATAATCGGTTCTTCTCGGAGCCTATTGTTTTTGGTCATGATCGGTCAAGGGTCAAGGTCAGGGTCACCAAAAAGCTCAAAAACGGTTTTTTCTTCATACCTTCGTCAAAAATAGCCGTAGGCACTTAATCTGTAGCCCGTTTTATTTGCCACTGCATGGCCACTTCCAACACTGCAAAATTGCCTCATTTCGCTGTTACCATGGTTACGCAATTTTGGGGAGAAATCATGGAATTTCGTGATATTTTTCAAATTTGCAGCAATTTTACTGATTCTGAGATATTTTATGTAACATAAGAATATCTCGAAACGGGTTTTTCAGATTTTGGAAATGGCCGCCAGGGGGCGTTGCAGATGAAAAAACATGAAAATTTGTTTTGGTGCTATACATCCAGAACTATTAAACATTGGGCCATTTCCATCACAGCACCTTAAACTAGGGTCCATGGGCTTATTTTTGCGCATAGGTGCCAAAGTGCGCTATTGCCAGGTTTCTCTATTTTTGGGGTAAAACCTTTGAATTTTGAAAATATGCAGTTTTCAGCTTCTAACACTGTCAGTTTTTATGCTAGAGAGGTCAAAATTTTTGCATCTTGTAGCCCTTGGTGAGTCCTCGGTGATCCAACCAAAAATCTTGCAAAATCTCGCACCGTTTCTCGTCGAATGAGATTTCGCGATTTCACGGTGACATGCCCTATAGGCCACAGATATGCAGGCATCCGTTTGAAAATGATACATGTTACGTCATACACTAATATCTCGAAAGCAATTGTTCAGTTTCTGGAAAATTACCGCTAGGGGGCGCTGCACTGCAACCCCGTACCTACTATCATTGTTTAACCATATCTCCAAAACTACACATTTTAGGTACATAAACTGCACACCATATGAATTGGCGTTTCATGGCCTTTCTGCCCATGACCTCTTTTGTTTAATCATACACGGTCCCCACAAATTTTAGCAACTTTGTAAAAATTAAAACCCGCATGCACAAATACATATGCCATTACGCATGCATGCACGCGTTTTAGTATGAAAGACAGACACGCTTTCCCGTGACTGCAAAAATTATTGCGTTCGCCGTATAAAATAAGTGACCACAGGCACTCTTTGCGGGCCGGTTTGCCATTTCTGTCGCGTTATAGTTTATTGCTTGCCGGAATCAGAGATTTCGACAAGTATGTTGATCAGTTCCGTTTGTTTGTTTGTCTGTATGTCCCCGCTCTACAGGCCACAATTTTGCACCAATCGTCCTGAAACTGATAGATAGAGTGTATAATCGGTTCTTCTCGGAGCCTATTGTTTTTGGTCATGATCGGTCAAGGGTCAAGGTCAGGGTCACCAAAAAGCTCAAAAACGGTTTTTTCTTCATACCTTCGTCAAAAATAGCCGTAGGCACTTAATCTGTAGCCCGTTTTATTTGCCACTGCATGGCCACTTCCAACACTGCAAAATTGCCTCATTTCGCTGTTACCATGGTTACGCAATTTTGGGGAGAAATCATGGAATTTCGTGATATTTTTCAAATTTGCAGCAATTTTACTGATTCTGAGATATTTTATGTAACATAAGAATATCTCGAAACGGGTTTTTCAGATTTTGGAAATGGCCGCCAGGGGGCGTTGCAGATGAAAAAACATGAAAATTTGTTTTGGTGCTATACATCCAGAACTATTAAACATTGGGCCATTTCCATCACAGCACCTTAAACTAGGGTCCATGGGCTTATTTTTGCGCATAGGTGCCAAAGTGCGCTATTGCCAGGTTTCTCTATTTTTGGGGTAAAACCTTTGAATTTTGAAAATATGCAGTTTTCAGCTTCTAACACTGTCAGTTTTTATGCTAGAGAGGTCAAAATTTTTGCATCTTGTAGCCCTTGGTGAGTCCTCGGTGATCCAACCAAAAATCTTGCAAAATCTCGCACCGTTTCTCGTCGAATGAGATTTCGCGATTTCACGGTGACATGCCCTATAGGCCACAGATATGCAGGCATCCGTTTGAAAATGATACATGTTACGTCATACACTAATATCTCGAAAGCAATTGTTCAGTTTCTGGAAAATTACCGCTAGGGGGCGCTGCACTGCAACCCCGTACCTACTATCATTGTTTAACCATATCTCCAAAACTACACATTTTAGGTACATAAACTGCACACCATATGAATTGGCGTTTCATGGCCTTTCTGCCCATGACCTCTTTTGTTTAATCATACACGGTCCCCACAAATTTTAGCAACTTTGTAAAAATTAAAACCCGCATGCACAAATACATATGCCATTACGCATGCATGCACGCGTTTTAGTATGAAAGACAGACACGCTTTCCCGTGACTGCAAAAATTATTGCGTTCGCCGTATAAAATAAGTGACCACAGGCACTCTTTGCGGGCCGGTTTGCCATTTCTGTCGCGTTATAGTTTATTGCTTGCCGGAATCAGAGATTTCGACAAGTATGTTGATCAGTTCCGTTTGTTTGTTTGTCTGTATGTCCCCGCTCTACAGGCCACAATTTTGCACCAATCGTCCTGAAACTGATAGATAGAGTGTATAATCGGTTCTTCTCGGAGCCTATTGTTTTTGGTCATGATCGGTCAAGGGTCAAGGTCAGGGTCACCAAAAAGCTCAAAAACGGTTTTTTCTTCATACCTTCGTCAAAAATAGCCGTAGGCAATTAATCTGTAGCCCGTTTTATTTGCCACTGCATGGCCACTTCCAACACTGCAAAATTGCCTCATTTCGCTGTTACCATGGTTACGCAATTTTGGGGAGAAATCATGGAATTTCGTGATATTTTTCAAATTTGCAGCAATTTTACTGATTCTGAGATATTTTATGTAACATAAGAATATCTCGAAACGGGTTTTTCAGATTTTGGAAATGGCCGCCAGGGGGCGTTGCAGATGAAAAAACATGAAAATTTGTTTTGGTGCTATACCTCCAGAACTATTAAACATTGGGCCATTTCCATCACAGCACCTTAAACTAGGGTCCATGGGCTTATTTTTGCGCATAGGTGCCAAAGTGCGCTATTGCCAGGTTTCTCTATTTTTGGGGTAAAACCTTTGAATTTTGAAAATATGCAGTTTTCAGCTTCTAACACTGTCAGTTTTTATGCTAGAGAGGTCAAAATTTTTGCATCTTGTAGCCCTTGGTGAGTCCTCGGTGATCCAACCAAAAATCTTGCAAAATCTCGCACCGTTTCTCGTCGAATGAGATTTCGCGATTTCACGGTGACATGCCCTATAGGCCACAGATATGCAGGCATCCGTTTGAAAATGATACATGTTACGTCATACACTAATATCTCGAAAGCAATTGTTCAGTTTCTGGAAAATTACCGCTAGGGGGCGCTGCACTGCAACCCCGTACCTACTATCATTGTTTAACCATATCTCCAAAACTACACATTTTAGGTACATAAACTGCACACCATATGAATTGGCGTTTCATGGCCTTTCTGCCCATGACCTCTTTTGTTTAATCATACACGGTCCCCACAAATTTTAGCAACTTTGTAAAAATTAAAACCCGCATGCACAAATACATATGCCATCACGCATGCATGCACGCGTTTTAGTATGAAAGACAGACACGCTTTCCCGTGACTGCAAAAATTATTGCGTTCGCCGTATAAAATAAGTGACCACAGGCACTCTTTGCGGGCCGGTTTGCCATTTCTGTCGCGTTATAGTTTATTGCTTGCCGGAATCAGAGATTTCGACAAGTATGTTGATCAGTTCCGTTTGTTTGTTTGTCTGTATGTCCCCGCTCTACAGGCCACAATTTTGCACCAATCGTCCTGAAACTGATAGATAGAGTGTATAATCGGTTCTTCTCGGAGCCTATTGTTTTTGGTCATGATCGGTCAAGGGTCAAGGTCAGGGTCACCAAAAAGCTCAAAAACGGTTTTTTCTTCATACCTTCGTCAAAAATAGCCGTAGGCACTTAATCTGTAGCCCGTTTTATTTGCCACTGCATGGCCACTTCCAACACTGCAAAATTGCCTCATTTCGCTGTTACCATGGTTACGCAATTTTGGGGAGAAATCATGGAATTTCGTGATATTTTTCAAATTTGCAGCAATTTTACTGATTCTGAGATATTTTATGTAACATAAGAATATCTCGAAACGGGTTTTTCAGATTTTGGAAATGGCCGCCAGGGGGCGTTGCAGATGAAAAAACATGAAAATTTGTTTTGGTGCTATACCTCCAGAACTATTAAACATTGGGCCATTTCCATCACAGCACCTTAAACTAGGGTCCATGGGCTTATTTTTGCGCATAGGTGCCAAAGTGCGCTATTGCCAGGTTTCTCTATTTTTGGGGTAAAACCTTTGAATTTTGAAAATATGCAGTTTTCAGCTTCTAACACTGTCAGTTTTTATGCTAGAGAGGTCAAAATTTTTGCATCTTGTAGCCCTTGGTGAGTCCTCGGTGATCCAACCAAAAATCTTGCAAAATCTCGCACCGTTTCTCGTCGAATGAGATTTCGCGATTTCACGGTGACATGCCCTATAGGCCACAGATATGCAGGCATCCGTTTGAAAATGATACATGTTACGTCATACACTAATATCTCGAAAGCAATTGTTCAGTTTCTGGAAAATTACCGCTAGGGGGCGCTGCACTGCAACCCCGTACCTACTATCATTGTTTAACCATATCTCCAAAACTACACATTTTAGGTACATAAACTGCACACCATATGAATTGGCGTTTCATGGCCTTTCTGCCCATGACCTCTTTTGTTTAATCATACACGGTCCCCACAAATTTTAGCAACTTTGTAAAAATTAAAACCCGCATGCACAAATACATATGCCATCACGCATGCATGCACGCGTTTTAGTATGAAAGACAGACACGCTTTCCCGTGACTGCAAAAATTATTGCGTTCGCCGTATAAAATAAGTGACCACAGGCACTCTTTGCGGGCCGGTTTGCCATTTCTGTCGCGTTATAGTTTATTGCTTGCCGGAATCAGAGATTTCGACAAGTATGTTGATCAGTTCCGTTTGTTGCTTGCCGGAATCAGAGATTTCGACAAGTATGTTGATCAGTTCCGTTTGTTTGTTTGTCTGTATGTCCCCGCTCTACAGGCCACAATTTTGCACCAATCGTCCTGATACTTATAGATAGAGTGTATAATCGGTTCTTCTCGGAGCCTATTGTTTTTGGTCATGATCGGTCAAGGGTCAAGGTCAGGGTCACCAAAAAGCTCAAAAACGGTTTTTTCTTCATACCTTCGTCAAAAATAGCCGTAGGCACCTAATCTGTAGCCCGTTTTATTTGCCACTGCATGGCCACTTCCAACACTGCAAAATTGCCTCATTTCGCTGTTACCATGGTTACGCAATTTTGGGGAGAAATCATGGAATTTCGTGGTATTTTTCAAATTTGCAGCAATTTTACTGATTCTGAGATATTTTATGTAACATAAGAATATCTCGAAACGGGTTTTTCAGATTTTGGAAATGGCCGCCAGGGGGCGTTGCAGATGAAAAAACATGAAAATTTGTTTTGGTGCTATACCTCCAGAACTATTAAACATTGGGCCATTTCCATCACAGCACCTTAAACTAGGGTCCATGGGCTTATTTTTGCGCATAGGTGCCAAAGTGCGCTATTGCCAGATTTCTCTATTTTTGGGGTAAAACCTTTGAATTTTGAAAATATGCAGTTTTCAGCTTCTAACTCTGTCAGTTTTTATGCTGGAGAGGTCAAAATTTTTGCATCTTGTAGCCCTTGGTGAGTTCTCGGTGATCCAACCAAAAATCTTGCAAAATCTCGCACCGTTTCTCGTCGAATGAGATTTCGCGATTTCACGGTGACATGCCCTATAGGCCACAGATATGCAGGCATCCTTTTGAAACTGATACATGTTACGTCATACACTAATATCTCGAAAGCAATTGTTCAGTTTTTGGAAAATTACCGCTAGGGGGCGCTGCACTGCAACCCCGTACCTACTATCATTGTTTAACCATATCTCCAAAACTACACATTTTAGGTACATAAACTGTACACCATATGAATTGGCGTTTCATGGCCTTTCTGCCCATGACCTCTTTTGTTTAATCATACACGGTCCCCGCAAATTTTAGCAACTTTGTAAAAATTAAAACCCGCATGCACAAATACATATGCCATCACGCATGCATGCACGCGTTTTAGTATGAAAGACAGACACGCTTTCCCGTGACTGCAAAAATTATAGCGTTCGCCGTATAAAATAAGTGACCACAGGCACTCTTTGCGGGCCGGTTTGCCATTTCTGTCGCGTTATAGTTTGTTGCTTGCCGGAATCAGAGATTTCGACAAGTATGTTGATCAGTTCCGTTTGTTTGTTTGTCTGTATGTCCCCGCTCTACAGGCCACAATTTTGCACCAATCGTCCTGATACTTATAGATAGAGTGTATAATCGGTTCTTCTCGGAGCCTATTGTTTTTGGTCATGATCGGTCAAGGGTCAAGGTCAGGGTCACCAAAAAGCTCAAAAACGGTTTTTTCTTCATACCTTCGTCAAAAATAGCCGTAGGCACCTAATCTGTAGCCCGTTTTATTTGCCACTGCATGGCCACTTCCAACACTGCAAAATTGCCTCATTTCGCTGTTACCATGGTTACGCAATTTTGGGGAGAAATCATGGAATTTCGTGGTATTTTTCAAATTTGCAGCAATTTTACTGATTCTGAGATATTTTATGTAACATAAGAATATCTCGAAACGGGTTTTTCAGATTTTGGAAATGGCCGCCAGGGGGCGTTGCAGATGAAAAAACATGAAAATTTGTTTTGGTGCTATACCTCCAGAACTATTAAACATTGGGCCATTTCCATCACAGCACCTTAAACTAGGGTCCATGGGCTTATTTTTGCGCATAGGTGCCAAAGTGCGCTATTGCCAGATTTCTCTATTTTTGGGGTAAAACCTTTGAATTTTGAAAATATGCAGTTTTCAGCTTCTAACTCTGTCAGTTTTTATGCTGGAGAGGTCAAAATTTTTGCATCTTGTAGCCCTTGGTGAGTTCTCGGTGATCCAACCAAAAATCTTGCAAAATCTCGCACCGTTTCTCGTCGAATGAGATTTCGCGATTTCACGGTGACATGCCCTATAGGCCACAGATATGCAGGCATCCTTTTGAAACTGATACATGTTACGTCATACACTAATATCTCGAAAGCAATTGTTCAGTTTTTGGAAAATTACCGCTAGGGGGCGCTGCACTGCAACCCCGTACCTACTATCATTGTTTAACCATATCTCCAAAACTACACATTTTAGGTACATAAACTGTACACCATATGAATTGGCGTTTCATGGCCTTTCTGCCCATGACCTCTTTTGTTTAATCATACACGGTCCCCGCAAATTTTAGCAACTTTGTAAAAATTAAAACCCGCATGCACAAATACATATGCCATCACGCATGCATGCACGCGTTTTAGTATGAAAGACAGACACGCTTTCCCGTGACTGCAAAAATTATAGCGTTCGCCGTATAAAATAAGTGACCACAGGCACTCTTTGCGGGCCGGTTTGCCATTTCTGTCGCGTTATAGTTTGTTGCTTGCCGGAATCAGAGATTTCGACAAGTATGTTGATCAGTTCCGTTTGTTTGTTTGTCTGTATGTCCCCGCTCTACAGGCCACAATTTTGCACCAATCGTCCTGATACTTATAGATAGAGTGTATAATCGGTTCTTCTCGGAGCCTATTGTTTTTGGTCATGATCGGTCAAGGGTCAAGGTCAGGGTCACCAAAAAGCTCAAAAACGGTTTTTTCTTCATACCTTCGTCAAAAATAGCCGTAGGCACCTAATCTGTAGCCCGTTTTATTTGCCACTGCATGGCCACTTCCAACACTGCAAAATTGCCTCATTTCGCTGTTACCATGGTTACGCAATTTTGGGGAGAAATCATGGAATTTCGTGGTATTTTTCAAATTTGCAGCAATTTTACTGATTCTGAGATATTTTATGTAACATAAGAATATCTCGAAACGGGTTTTTCAGATTTTGGAAATGGCCGCCAGGGGGCGTTGCAGATGAAAAAACATGAAAATTTGTTTTGGTGCTATACCTCCAGAACTATTAAACATTGGGCCATTTCCATCACAGCACCTTAAACTAGGGTCCATGGGCTTATTTTTGCGCATAGGTGCCAAAGTGCGCTATTGCCAGATTTCTCTATTTTTGGGGTAAAACCTTTGAATTTTGAAAATATGCAGTTTTCAGCTTCTAACTCTGTCAGTTTTTATGCTGGAGAGGTCAAAATTTTTGCATCTTGTAGCCCTTGGTGAGTTCTCGGTGATCCAACCAAAAATCTTGCAAAATCTCGCACCGTTTCTCGTCGAATGAGATTTCGCGATTTCACGGTGACATGCCCTATAGGCCACAGATATGCAGGCATCCTTTTGAAACTGATACATGTTACGTCATACACTAATATCTCGAAAGCAATTGTTCAGTTTTTGGAAAATTACCGCTAGGGGGCGCTGCACTGCAACCCCGTACCTACTATCATTGTTTAACCATATCTCCAAAACTACACATTTTAGGTACATAAACTGTACACCATATGAATTGGCGTTTCATGGCCTTTCTGCCCATGACCTCTTTTGTTTAATCATACACGGTCCCCGCAAATTTTAGCAACTTTGTAAAAATTAAAACCCGCATGCACAAATACATATGCCATCACGCATGCATGCACGCGTTTTAGTATGAAAGACAGACACGCTTTCCCGTGACTGCAAAAATTATAGCGTTCGCCGTATAAAATAAGTGACCACAGGCACTCTTTGCGGGCCGGTTTGCCATTTCTGTCGCGTTATAGTTTGTTGCTTGCCGGAATCAGAGATTTCGACAAGTATGTTGATCAGTTCCGTTTGTTTGTTTGTCTGTATGTCCCCGCTCTACAGGCCACAATTTTGCACCAATCGTCCTGATACTTATAGATAGAGTGTATAATCGGTTCTTCTCGGAGCCTATTGTTTTTGGTCATGATCGGTCAAGGGTCAAGGTCAGGGTCACCAAAAAGCTCAAAAACGGTTTTTTCTTCATACCTTCGTCAAAAATAGCCGTAGGCACCTAATCTGTAGCCCGTTTTATTTGCCACTGCATGGCCACTTCCAACACTGCAAAATTGCCTCATTTCGCTGTTACCATGGTTACGCAATTTTGGGGAGAAATCATGGAATTTCGTGGTATTTTTCAAATTTGCAGCAATTTTACTGATTCTGAGATATTTTATGTAACATAAGAATATCTCGAAACGGGTTTTTCAGATTTTGGAAATGGCCGCCAGGGGGCGTTGCAGATGAAAAAACATGAAAATTTGTTTTGGTGCTATACCTCCAGAACTATTAAACATTGGGCCATTTCCATCACAGCACCTTAAACTGGGGTCCATGGGCTTATTTTTGCGCATAGGTGCCAAAGTGCGCTATTGCCAGATTTCTCTATTTTTGGGGTAAAACCTTTGAATTTTGAAAATATGCAGTTTTCAGCTTCTAACTCTGTCAGTTTTTATGCTGGAGAGGTCAAAATTTTTGCATCTTGTAGCCCTTGGTGAGTTCTCGGTGATCCAACCAAAAATCTTGCAAAATCTCGCACCGTTTCTCGTCGAATGAGATTTCGCGATTTCACGGTGACATGCCCTATAGGCCACAGATATGCAGGCATCCTTTTGAAACTGATACATGTTACGTCATACACTAATATCTCGAAAGCAATTGTTCAGTTTTTGGAAAATTACCGCTAGGGGGCGCTGCACTGCAACCCCGTATCTACTATCATTGTTTAACCATATCTCCAAAACTACACATTTTAGGTACATAAACTGTACACCATATGAATTGGCGTTTCATGGCCTTTCTGCCCATGACCTCTTTTGTTTAATCATACACGGTCCCCGCAAATTTTAGCAACTTTGTAAAAATTAAAACCCGCATGCACAAATACATATGCCATCACGCATGCATGCACGCGTTTTAGTATGAAAGACAGACACGCTTTCCCGTGACTGCAAAAATTATAGCGTTCGCCGTATAAAATAAGTGACCACAGGCACTCTTTGCGGGCCGGTTTGCCATTTCTGTCGCGTTATAGTTTGTTGCTTGCCGGAATCAGAGATTTCGACAAGTATGTTGATCAGTTCCGTTTGTTGCTTGCCGGAAATCTTCGATTTTCGCAAGCTGGTTGGTCAGTCGCGGATGTCTGTTTGTCTGTTTGTTTGTTTGTTTGTTTGTCTGTCCAGTCTCTACAGGTCACAATTTTGATCCCATCGCTTTCAAACTTTCACAGTTTGTGTAAAATCAAAAATGCAAGAAGCCTATTGTTTTTGGGCAATAAAGGTCAAAGGTCAAGGTCAAGGTCATCAAAAGTTCCTAAAGTGCTCTTTCCTTCATACCTCCATTACTATTTGTCATAGCCACTTCAAACATGGCTCATTTTAATCGTCATTCCAAGGCCTTTCGTCTGGTGTGTAGCTGATTCAAATTGGTTGTCACCATGGTTACGTATTTTTGGGTAAAAGTGATGTAAATCGAAAATCAAAGGACAATTTTTTCTAACTTTGTCATTTTTAAAGCTAGAGAGTTCTAGTTTTTTGCATCAGGTAGCATTTAACAAGTACTGCAAGATTTTATTAAAAGTCTCGCGATATCTCGTATAATATCTCGTCAAACGAGAATTTTCGAGATTTCATTAAATATAGCTTACAGGTCGCATTTTTTAAACTATGACTTTGAAAATGACATATTTTGTGTTATTTAGAAATATCTCGAAACCAATTTTTCATTTTTTGGAAATAGCCACCAGGGGGCGTGGTACCTGAAACACTGTAAGATATCGTTTTTCTGCAATATCTCAAAAAATATTAAACGTGACACCATTTTTTTTTTGTCGTATCTGAAACTAGGAACATTGGCTTATCCCTTCGCTCATGTAGCTTTGTGCTGCCGTTACCATGGTTACCGAATTTTGGGGTAAAACTTGACAATCTGAAAATGCGGAGTTTTCCAGCTTCTATCTCTGTCGATATTTGCGATGGAAAGGTCTGGTTTTTGGCGTTAGACAGCATCCCTCTAGTTCTAAGCCATTCAATCCCAAGTCTCGTCATATCTCGCACCGTTTCCCGTGAAACGAGAACACGTGACCATTCAAAGAAATGCCTATAATTCTGTCATTTTTCACGCTACAGACACATGGTTTGCAGCGCTGGATAGCGGCTGACACTCGCAGTCACTTTCAGGGGTCACATTGTTAGTCTCGTCAAATCTCGCGCCGTTTTTTGCCATACCACGAAGACACGTGCCGTGGCCGCAAGTGGCGGCAGGGTCCTTACGGTGGGCGGCCGGCGTGTGCAGCGGTGCGTGACGGCCTCTCCGGGCCCCATCTATGATCATACATGTTGGAGGCACAGTCACAACTTTATTGCTTGCCGGAAATCTTCGATTTTCGCAAGCTGGTTGGTCAGTCGCGGATGTCTGTTTGTCTGTTTGTTTGTTTGTTTGTTTGTCTGTCCAGTCTCTACAGGTCACAATTTTGATCCCATCGCTTTCAAACTTTCACAGTTTGTGTAAAATCAAAAATGCAAGAAGCCTATTGTTTTTGGGCAATAAAGGTCAAAGGTCAAGGTCAAGGTCATCAAAAGTTCCTAAAGTGCTCTTTCCTTCATACCTCCATTACTATTTGTCATAGCCACTTCAAACATGGCTCATTTTAATCGTCATTCCAAGGCCTTTCGTCTGGTGTGTAGCTGATTCAAATTGGTTGTCACCATGGTTACGTATTTTTGGGTAAAAGTGATGTAAATCGAAAATCAAAGGACAATTTTTTCTAACTTTGTCATTTTTAAAGCTAGAGAGTTCTAGTTTTTTGCATCAGGTAGCATTTAACAAGTACTGCAAGATTTTATTAAAAGTCTCGCGATATCTCGTATAATATCTCGTCAAACGAGAATTTTCGAGATTTCATTAAATATAGCTTACAGGTCGCATTTTTTAAACTATGACTTTGAAAATGACATATTTTGTGTTATTTAGAAATATCTCGAAACCAATTTTTCATTTTTTGGAAATAGCCACCAGGGGGCGTGGTACCTGAAACACTGTAAGATATCGTTTTTCTGCAATATCTCAAAAAATATTAAACGTGACACCATTTTTTTTTTGTCGTATCTGAAACTAGGAACATTGGCTTATCCCTTCGCTCATGTAGCTTTGTGCTGCCGTTACCATGGTTACCGAATTTTGGGGTAAAACTTGACAATCTGAAAATGCGGAGTTTTCCAGCTTCTATCTCTGTCGATATTTGCGATGGAAAGGTCTGGTTTTTGGCGTTAGACAGCATCCCTCTAGTTCTAAGCCATTCAATCCCAAGTCTCGTCATATCTCGCACCGTTTCCCGTGAAACGAGAACACGTGACCATTCAAAGAAATGCCTATAATTCTGTCATTTTTCACGCTACAGACACATGGTTTGCAGCGCTGGATAGCGGCTGACACTCGCAGTCACTTTCAGGGGTCACATTGTTAGTCTCGTCAAATCTCGCGCCGTTTTTTGCCATACCACGAAGACACGTGCCGTGGCCGCAAGTGGCGGCAGGGTCCTTACGGTGGGCGGCCGGCGTGTGCAGCGGTGCGTGACGGCCTCTCCGGGCCCCATCTATGATCATACATGTTGGAGGCACAGTCACAACTTTATTGCTTGCCGGAAATCTTCGATTTTCGCAAGCTGGTTGGTCAGTCGCGGATGTCTGTTTGTCTGTTTGTTTGTTTGTTTGTTTGTCTGTCCAGTCTCTACAGGTCACAATTTTGATCCCATCGCTTTCAAACTTTCACAGTTTGTGTAAAATCAAAAATGCAAGAAGCCTATTGTTTTTGGGCAATAAAGGTCAAAGGTCAAGGTCAAGGTCATCAAAAGTTCCTAAAGTGCTCTTTCCTTCATACCTCCATTACTATTTGTCATAGCCACTTCAAACATGGCTCATTTTAATCGTCATTCCAAGGCCTTTCGTCTGGTGTGTAGCTGATTCAAATTGGTTGTCACCATGGTTACGTATTTTTGGGTAAAAGTGATGTAAATCGAAAATCAAAGGACAATTTTTTCTAACTTTGTCATTTTTAAAGCTAGAGAGTTCTAGTTTTTTGCATCAGGTAGCATTTAACAAGTACTGCAAGATTTTATTAAAAGTCTCGCGATATCTCGTATAATATCTCGTCAAACGAGAATTTTCGAGATTTCATTAAATATAGCTTACAGGTCGCATTTTTTAAACTATGACTTTGAAAATGACATATTTTGTGTTATTTAGAAATATCTCGAAACCAATTTTTCATTTTTTGGAAATAGCCACCAGGGGGCGTGGTACCTGAAACACTGTAAGATATCGTTTTTCTGCAATATCTCAAAAAATATTAAACGTGACACCATTTTTTTTTTGTCGTATCTGAAACTAGGAACATTGGCTTATCCCTTCGCTCATGTAGCTTTGTGCTGCCGTTACCATGGTTACCGAATTTTGGGGTAAAACTTGACAATCTGAAAATGCGGAGTTTTCCAGCTTCTATCTCTGTCGATATTTGCGATGGAAAGGTCTGGTTTTTGGCGTTAGACAGCATCCCTCTAGTTCTAAGCCATTCAATCCCAAGTCTCGTCATATCTCGCACCGTTTCCCGTGAAACGAGAACACGTGACCATTCAAAGAAATGCCTATAATTCTGTCATTTTTCACGCTACAGACACATGGTTTGCAGCGCTGGATAGCGGCTGACACTCGCAGTCACTTTCAGGGGTCACATTGTTAGTCTCGTCAAATCTCGCGCCGTTTTTTGCCATACCACGAAGACACGTGCCGTGGCCGCAAGTGGCGGCAGGGTCCTTACGGTGGGCGGCCGGCGTGTGCAGCGGTGCGTGACGGCCTCTCCGGGCCCCATCTATGATCATACATGTTGGAGGCACAGTCACAACTTTATTGCTTGCCGGAAATCTTCGATTTTCGCAAGCTGGTTGGTCAGTCGCGGATGTCTGTTTGTCTGTTTGTTTGTTTGTTTGTTTGTCTGTCCAGTCTCTACAGGTCACAATTTTGATCCCATCGCTTTCAAACTTTCACAGTTTGTGTAAAATCAAAAATGCAAGAAGCCTATTGTTTTTGGGCAATAAAGGTCAAAGGTCAAGGTCAAGGTCATCAAAAGTTCCTAAAGTGCTCTTTCCTTCATACCTCCATTACTATTTGTCATAGCCACTTCAAACATGGCTCATTTTAATCGTCATTCCAAGGCCTTTCGTCTGGTGTGTAGCTGATTCAAATTGGTTGTCACCATGGTTACGTATTTTTGGGTAAAAGTGATGTAAATCGAAAATCAAAGGACAATTTTTTCTAACTTTGTCATTTTTAAAGCTAGAGAGTTCTAGTTTTTTGCATCAGGTAGCATTTAACAAGTACTGCAAGATTTTATTAAAAGTCTCGCGATATCTCGTATAATATCTCGTCAAACGAGAATTTTCGAGATTTCATTAAATATAGCTTACAGGTCGCATTTTTTAAACTATGACTTTGAAAATGACATATTTTGTGTTATTTAGAAATATCTCGAAACCAATTTTTCATTTTTTGGAAATAGCCACCAGGGGGCGTGGTACCTGAAACACTGTAAGATATCGTTTTTCTGCAATATCTCAAAAAATATTAAACGTGACACCATTTTTTTTTTGTCGTATCTGAAACTAGGAACATTGGCTTATCCCTTCGCTCATGTAGCTTTGTGCTGCCGTTACCATGGTTACCGAATTTTGGGGTAAAACTTGACAATCTGAAAATGCGGAGTTTTCCAGCTTCTATCTCTGTCGATATTTGCGATGGAAAGGTCTGGTTTTTGGCGTTAGACAGCATCCCTCTAGTTCTAAGCCATTCAATCCCAAGTCTCGTCATATCTCGCACCGTTTCCCGTGAAACGAGAACACGTGACCATTCAAAGAAATGCCTATAATTCTGTCATTTTTCACGCTACAGACACATGGTTTGCAGCGCTGGATAGCGGCTGACACTCGCAGTCACTTTCAGGGGTCACATTGTTAGTCTCGTCAAATCTCGCGCCGTTTTTTGCCATACCACGAAGACACGTGCCGTGGCCGCAAGTGGCGGCAGGGTCCTTACGGTGGGCGGCCGGCGTGTGCAGCGGTGCGTGACGGCCTCTCCGGGCCCCATCTATGATCATACATGTTGGAGGCACAGTCACAACTTTATTGCTTGCCGGAAATCTTCGATTTTCGCAAGCTGGTTGGTCAGTCGCGGATGTCTGTTTGTCTGTTTGTTTGTTTGTTTGTTTGTCTGTCCAGTCTCTACAGGTCACAATTTTGATCCCATCGCTTTCAAACTTTCACAGTTTGTGTAAAATCAAAAATGCAAGAAGCCTATTGTTTTTGGGCAATAAAGGTCAAAGGTCAAGGTCAAGGTCATCAAAAGTTCCTAAAGTGCTCTTTCCTTCATACCTCCATTACTATTTGTCATAGCCACTTCAAACATGGCTCATTTTAATCGTCATTCCAAGGCCTTTCGTCTGGTGTGTAGCTGATTCAAATTGGTTGTCACCATGGTTACGTATTTTTGGGTAAAAGTGATGTAAATCGAAAATCAAAGGACAATTTTTTCTAACTTTGTCATTTTTAAAGCTAGAGAGTTCTAGTTTTTTGCATCAGGTAGCATTTAACAAGTACTGCAAGATTTTATTAAAAGTCTCGCGATATCTCGTATAATATCTCGTCAAACGAGAATTTTCGAGATTTCATTAAATATAGCTTACAGGTCGCATTTTTTAAACTATGACTTTGAAAATGACATATTTTGTGTTATTTAGAAATATCTCGAAACCAATTTTTCATTTTTTGGAAATAGCCACCAGGGGGCGTGGTACCTGAAACACTGTAAGATATCGTTTTTCTGCAATATCTCAAAAAATATTAAACGTGACACCATTTTTTTTTTGTCGTATCTGAAACTAGGAACATTGGCTTATCCCTTCGCTCATGTAGCTTTGTGCTGCCGTTACCATGGTTACCGAATTTTGGGGTAAAACTTGACAATCTGAAAATGCGGAGTTTTCCAGCTTCTATCTCTGTCGATATTTGCGATGGAAAGGTCTGGTTTTTGGCGTTAGACAGCATCCCTCTAGTTCTAAGCCATTCAATCCCAAGTCTCGTCATATCTCGCACCGTTTCCCGTGAAACGAGAACACGTGACCATTCAAAGAAATGCCTATAATTCTGTCATTTTTCACGCTACAGACACATGGTTTGCAGCGCTGGATAGCGGCTGACACTCGCAGTCACTTTCAGGGGTCACATTGTTAGTCTCGTCAAATCTCGCGCCGTTTTTTGCCATACCACGAAGACACGTGCCGTGGCCGCAAGTGGCGGCAGGGTCCTTACGGTGGGCGGCCGGCGTGTGCAGCGGTGCGTGACGGCCTCTCCGGGCCCCATCTATGATCATACATGTTGGAGGCACAGTCACAACTTTATTGCTTGCCGGAAATCTTCGATTTTCGCAAGCTGGTTGGTCAGTCGCGGATGTCTGTTTGTCTGTTTGTTTGTTTGTTTGTTTGTCTGTCCAGTCTCTACAGGTCACAATTTTGATCCCATCGCTTTCAAACTTTCACAGTTTGTGTAAAATCAAAAATGCAAGAAGCCTATTGTTTTTGGGCAATAAAGGTCAAAGGTCAAGGTCAAGGTCAAGGTCATCAAAAGTTCCTAAAGTGCTCTTTCCTTCATACCTCCATTACTATTTGTCATAGCCACTTCAAACATGGCTCATTTTAATCGTCATTCCAAGGCCTTTCGTCTGGTGTGTAGCTGATTCAAATTGGTTGTCACCATGGTTACGTATTTTTGGGTAAAAGTGATGTAAATCGAAAATCAAAGGACAATTTTTTCTAACTTTGTCATTTTTAAAGCTAGAGAGTTCTAGTTTTTTGCATCAGGTAGCATTTAACAAGTACTGCAAGATTTTATTAAAAGTCTCGCGATATCTCGTATAATATCTCGTCAAACGAGAATTTTCGAGATTTCATTAAATATAGCTTACAGGTCGCATTTTTTAAACTATGACTTTGAAAATGACATATTTTGTGTTATTTAGAAATATCTCGAAACCAATTTTTCATTTTTTGGAAATAGCCACCAGGGGGCGTGGTACCTGAAACACTGTAAGATATCGTTTTTCTGCAATATCTCAAAAAATATTAAACGTGACACCATTTTTTTTTTGTCGTATCTGAAACTAGGAACATTGGCTTATCCCTTCGCTCATGTAGCTTTGTGCTGCCGTTACCATGGTTACCGAATTTTGGGGTAAAACTTGACAATCTGAAAATGCGGAGTTTTCCAGCTTCTATCTCTGTCGATATTTGCGATGGAAAGGTCTGGTTTTTGGCGTTAGACAGCATCCCTCTAGTTCTAAGCCATTCAATCCCAAGTCTCGTCATATCTCGCACCGTTTCCCGTGAAACGAGAACACGTGACCATTCAAAGAAATGCCTATAATTCTGTCATTTTTCACGCTACAGACACATGGTTTGCAGCGCTGGATAGCGGCTGACACTCGCAGTCACTTTCAGGGGTCACATTGTTAGTCTCGTCAAATCTCGCGCCGTTTTTTGCCATACCACGAAGACACGTGCCGTGGCCGCAAGTGGCGGCAGGGTCCTTACGGTGGGCGGCCGGCGTGTGCAGCGGTGCGTGACGGCCTCTCCGGGCCCCATCTATGATCATACATGTTGGAGGCACAGTCACAACTTTATTGCTTGCCGGAAATCTTCGATTTTCGCAAGCTGGTTGGTCAGTCGCGGATGTCTGTTTGTCTGTTTGTTTGTTTGTTTGTTTGTCTGTCCAGTCTCTACAGGTCACAATTTTGATCCCATCGCTTTCAAACTTTCACAGTTTGTGTAAAATCAAAAATGCAAGAAGCCTATTGTTTTTGGGCAATAAAGGTCAAAGGTCAAGGTCAAGGTCATCAAAAGTTCCTAAAGTGCTCTTTCCTTCATACCTCCATTACTATTTGTCATAGCCACTTCAAACATGGCTCATTTTAATCGTCATTCCAAGGCCTTTCGTCTGGTGTGTAGCTGATTCAAATTGGTTGTCACCATGGTTACGTATTTTTGGGTAAAAGTGATGTAAATCGAAAATCAAAGGACAATTTTTTCTAACTTTGTCATTTTTAAAGCTAGAGAGTTCTAGTTTTTTGCATCAGGTAGCATTTAACAAGTACTGCAAGATTTTATTAAAAGTCTCGCGATATCTCGTATAATATCTCGTCAAACGAGAATTTTCGAGATTTCATTAAATATAGCTTACAGGTCGCATTTTTTAAACTATGACTTTGAAAATGACATATTTTGTGTTATTTAGAAATATCTCGAAACCAATTTTTCATTTTTTGGAAATAGCCACCAGGGGGCGTGGTACCTGAAACACTGTAAGATATCGTTTTTCTGCAATATCTCAAAAAATATTAAACGTGACACCATTTTTTTTTTGTCGTATCTGAAACTAGGAACATTGGCTTATCCCTTCGCTCATGTAGCTTTGTGCTGCCGTTACCATGGTTACCGAATTTTGGGGTAAAACTTGACAATCTGAAAATGCGGAGTTTTCCAGCTTCTATCTCTGTCGATATTTGCGATGGAAAGGTCTGGTTTTTGGCGTTAGACAGCATCCCTCTAGTTCTAAGCCATTCAATCCCAAGTCTCGTCATATCTCGCACCGTTTCCCGTGAAACGAGAACACGTGACCATTCAAAGAAATGCCTATAATTCTGTCATTTTTCACGCTACAGACACATGGTTTGCAGCGCTGGATAGCGGCTGACACTCGCAGTCACTTTCAGGGGTCACATTGTTAGTCTCGTCAAATCTCGCGCCGTTTTTTGCCATACCACGAAGACACGTGCCGTGGCCGCAAGTGGCGGCAGGGTCCTTACGGTGGGCGGCCGGCGTGTGCAGCGGTGCGTGACGGCCTCTCCGGGCCCCATCTATGATCATACATGTTGGAGGCACAGTCACAACTTTATTGCTTGCCGGAAATCTTCGATTTTCGCAAGCTGGTTGGTCAGTCGCGGATGTCTGTTTGTCTGTTTGTTTGTTTGTTTGTTTGTCTGTCCAGTCTCTACAGGTCACAATTTTGATCCCATCGCTTTCAAACTTTCACAGTTTGTGTAAAATCAAAAATGCAAGAAGCCTATTGTTTTTGGGCAATAAAGGTCAAAGGTCAAGGTCAAGGTCATCAAAAGTTCCTAAAGTGCTCTTTCCTTCATACCTCCATTACTATTTGTCATAGCCACTTCAAACATGGCTCATTTTAATCGTCATTCCAAGGCCTTTCGTCTGGTGTGTAGCTGATTCAAATTGGTTGTCACCATGGTTACGTATTTTTGGGTAAAAGTGATGTAAATCGAAAATCAAAGGACAATTTTTTCTAACTTTGTCATTTTTAAAGCTAGAGAGTTCTAGTTTTTTGCATCAGGTAGCATTTAACAAGTACTGCAAGATTTTATTAAAAGTCTCGCGATATCTCGTATAATATCTCGTCAAACGAGAATTTTCGAGATTTCATTAAATATAGCTTACAGGTCGCATTTTTTAAACTATGACTTTGAAAATGACATATTTTGTGTTATTTAGAAATATCTCGAAACCAATTTTTCATTTTTTGGAAATAGCCACCAGGGGGCGTGGTACCTGAAACACTGTAAGATATCGTTTTTCTGCAATATCTCAAAAAATATTAAACGTGACACCATTTTTTTTTTGTCGTATCTGAAACTAGGAACATTGGCTTATCCCTTCGCTCATGTAGCTTTGTGCTGCCGTTACCATGGTTACCGAATTTTGGGGTAAAACTTGACAATCTGAAAATGCGGAGTTTTCCAGCTTCTATCTCTGTCGATATTTGCGATGGAAAGGTCTGGTTTTTGGCGTTAGACAGCATCCCTCTAGTTCTAAGCCATTCAATCCCAAGTCTCGTCATATCTCGCACCGTTTCCCGTGAAACGAGAACACGTGACCATTCAAAGAAATGCCTATAATTCTGTCATTTTTCACGCTACAGACACATGGTTTGCAGCGCTGGATAGCGGCTGACACTCGCAGTCACTTTCAGGGGTCACATTGTTAGTCTCGTCAAATCTCGCGCCGTTTTTTGCCATACCACGAAGACACGTGCCGTGGCCGCAAGTGGCGGCAGGGTCCTTACGGTGGGCGGCCGGCGTGTGCAGCGGTGCGTGACGGCCTCTCCGGGCCCCATCTATGATCATACATGTTGGAGGCACAGTCACAACTTTATTGCTTGCCGGAAATCTTCGATTTTCGCAAGCTGGTTGGTCAGTCGCGGATGTCTGTTTGTCTGTTTGTTTGTTTGTTTGTTTGTCTGTCCAGTCTCTACAGGTCACAATTTTGATCCCATCGCTTTCAAACTTTCACAGTTTGTGTAAAATCAAAAATGCAAGAAGCCTATTGTTTTTGGGCAATAAAGGTCAAAGGTCAAGGTCAAGGTCATCAAAAGTTCCTAAAGTGCTCTTTCCTTCATACCTCCATTACTATTTGTCATAGCCACTTCAAACATGGCTCATTTTAATCGTCATTCCAAGGCCTTTCGTCTGGTGTGTAGCTGATTCAAATTGGTTGTCACCATGGTTACGTATTTTTGGGTAAAAGTGATGTAAATCGAAAATCAAAGGACAATTTTTTCTAACTTTGTCATTTTTAAAGCTAGAGAGTTCTAGTTTTTTGCATCAGGTAGCATTTAACAAGTACTGCAAGATTTTATTAAAAGTCTCGCGATATCTCGTATAATATCTCGTCAAACGAGAATTTTCGAGATTTCATTAAATATAGCTTACAGGTCGCATTTTTTAAACTATGACTTTGAAAATGACATATTTTGTGTTATTTAGAAATATCTCGAAACCAATTTTTCATTTTTTGGAAATAGCCACCAGGGGGCGTGGTACCTGAAACACTGTAAGATATCGTTTTTCTGCAATATCTCAAAAAATATTAAACGTGACACCATTTTTTTTTTGTCGTATCTGAAACTAGGAACATTGGCTTATCCCTTCGCTCATGTAGCTTTGTGCTGCCGTTACCATGGTTACCGAATTTTGGGGTAAAACTTGACAATCTGAAAATGCGGAGTTTTCCAGCTTCTATCTCTGTCGATATTTGCGATGGAAAGGTCTGGTTTTTGGCGTTAGACAGCATCCCTCTAGTTCTAAGCCATTCAATCCCAAGTCTCGTCATATCTCGCACCGTTTCCCGTGAAACGAGAACACGTGACCATTCAAAGAAATGCCTATAATTCTGTCATTTTTCACGCTACAGACACATGGTTTGCAGCGCTGGATAGCGGCTGACACTCGCAGTCACTTTCAGGGGTCACATTGTTAGTCTCGTCAAATCTCGCGCCGTTTTTTGCCATACCACGAAGACACGTGCCGTGGCCGCAAGTGGCGGCAGGGTCCTTACGGTGGGCGGCCGGCGTGTGCAGCGGTGCGTGACGGCCTCTCCGGGCCCCATCTATGATCATACATGTTGGAGGCACAGTCACAACTTTATTGCTTGCCGGAAATCTTCGATTTTCGCAAGCTGGTTGGTCAGTCGCGGATGTCTGTTTGTCTGTTTGTTTGTTTGTTTGTTTGTCTGTCCAGTCTCTACAGGTCACAATTTTGATCCCATCGCTTTCAAACTTTCACAGTTTGTGTAAAATCAAAAATGCAAGAAGCCTATTGTTTTTGGGCAATAAAGGTCAAAGGTCAAGGTCAAGGTCATCAAAAGTTCCTAAAGTGCTCTTTCCTTCATACCTCCATTACTATTTGTCATAGCCACTTCAAACATGGCTCATTTTAATCGTCATTCCAAGGCCTTTCGTCTGGTGTGTAGCTGATTCAAATTGGTTGTCACCATGGTTACGTATTTTTGGGTAAAAGTGATGTAAATCGAAAATCAAAGGACAATTTTTTCTAACTTTGTCATTTTTAAAGCTAGAGAGTTCTAGTTTTTTGCATCAGGTAGCATTTAACAAGTACTGCAAGATTTTATTAAAAGTCTCGCGATATCTCGTATAATATCTCGTCAAACGAGAATTTTCGAGATTTCATTAAATATAGCTTACAGGTCGCATTTTTTAAACTATGACTTTGAAAATGACATATTTTGTGTTATTTAGAAATATCTCGAAACCAATTTTTCATTTTTTGGAAATAGCCACCAGGGGGCGTGGTACCTGAAACACTGTAAGATATCGTTTTTCTGCAATATCTCAAAAAATATTAAACGTGACACCATTTTTTTTTTGTCGTATCTGAAACTAGGAACATTGGCTTATCCCTTCGCTCATGTAGCTTTGTGCTGCCGTTACCATGGTTACCGAATTTTGGGGTAAAACTTGACAATCTGAAAATGCGGAGTTTTCCAGCTTCTATCTCTGTCGATATTTGCGATGGAAAGGTCTGGTTTTTGGCGTTAGACAGCATCCCTCTAGTTCTAAGCCATTCAATCCCAAGTCTCGTCATATCTCGCACCGTTTCCCGTGAAACGAGAACACGTGACCATTCAAAGAAATGCCTATAATTCTGTCATTTTTCACGCTACAGACACATGGTTTGCAGCGCTGGATAGCGGCTGACACTCGCAGTCACTTTCAGGGGTCACATTGTTAGTCTCGTCAAATCTCGCGCCGTTTTTTGCCATACCACGAAGACACGTGCCGTGGCCGCAAGTGGCGGCAGGGTCCTTACGGTGGGCGGCCGGCGTGTGCAGCGGTGCGTGACGGCCTCTCCGGGCCCCATCTATGATCATACATGTTGGAGGCACAGTCACAACTTTATTGCTTGCCGGAAATCTTCGATTTTCGCAAGCTGGTTGGTCAGTCGCGGATGTCTGTTTGTCTGTTTGTTTGTTTGTTTGTTTGTCTGTCCAGTCTCTACAGGTCACAATTTTGATCCCATCGCTTTCAAACTTTCACAGTTTGTGTAAAATCAAAAATGCAAGAAGCCTATTGTTTTTGGGCAATAAAGGTCAAAGGTCAAGGTCAAGGTCAAGGTCATCAAAAGTTCCTAAAGTGCTCTTTCCTTCATACCTCCATTACTATTTGTCATAGCCACTTCAAACATGGCTCATTTTAATCGTCATTCCAAGGCCTTTCGTCTGGTGTGTAGCTGATTCAAATTGGTTGTCACCATGGTTACGTATTTTTGGGTAAAAGTGATGTAAATCGAAAATCAAAGGACAATTTTTTCTAACTTTGTCATTTTTAAAGCTAGAGAGTTCTAGTTTTTTGCATCAGGTAGCATTTAACAAGTACTGCAAGATTTTATTAAAAGTCTCGCGATATCTCGTATAATATCTCGTCAAACGAGAATTTTCGAGATTTCATTAAATATAGCTTACAGGTCGCATTTTTTAAACTATGACTTTGAAAATGACATATTTTGTGTTATTTAGAAATATCTCGAAACCAATTTTTCATTTTTTGGAAATAGCCACCAGGGGGCGTGGTACCTGAAACACTGTAAGATATCGTTTTTCTGCAATATCTCAAAAAATATTAAACGTGACACCATTTTTTTTTTGTCGTATCTGAAACTAGGAACATTGGCTTATCCCTTCGCTCATGTAGCTTTGTGCTGCCGTTACCATGGTTACCGAATTTTGGGGTAAAACTTGACAATCTGAAAATGCGGAGTTTTCCAGCTTCTATCTCTGTCGATATTTGCGATGGAAAGGTCTGGTTTTTGGCGTTAGACAGCATCCCTCTAGTTCTAAGCCATTCAATCCCAAGTCTCGTCATATCTCGCACCGTTTCCCGTGAAACGAGAACACGTGACCATTCAAAGAAATGCCTATAATTCTGTCATTTTTCACGCTACAGACACATGGTTTGCAGCGCTGGATAGCGGCTGACACTCGCAGTCACTTTCAGGGGTCACATTGTTAGTCTCGTCAAATCTCGCGCCGTTTTTTGCCATACCACGAAGACACGTGCCGTGGCCGCAAGTGGCGGCAGGGTCCTTACGGTGGGCGGCCGGCGTGTGCAGCGGTGCGTGACGGCCTCTCCGGGCCCCATCTATGATCATACATGTTGGAGGCACAGTCACAACTTTATTGCTTGCCGGAAATCTTCGATTTTCGCAAGCTGGTTGGTCAGTCGCGGATGTCTGTTTGTCTGTTTGTTTGTTTGTTTGTTTGTCTGTCCAGTCTCTACAGGTCACAATTTTGATCCCATCGCTTTCAAACTTTCACAGTTTGTGTAAAATCAAAAATGCAAGAAGCCTATTGTTTTTGGGCAATAAAGGTCAAAGGTCAAGGTCAAGGTCATCAAAAGTTCCTAAAGTGCTCTTTCCTTCATACCTCCATTACTATTTGTCATAGCCACTTCAAACATGGCTCATTTTAATCGTCATTCCAAGGCCTTTCGTCTGGTGTGTAGCTGATTCAAATTGGTTGTCACCATGGTTACGTATTTTTGGGTAAAAGTGATGTAAATCGAAAATCAAAGGACAATTTTTTCTAACTTTGTCATTTTTAAAGCTAGAGAGTTCTAGTTTTTTGCATCAGGTAGCATTTAACAAGTACTGCAAGATTTTATTAAAAGTCTCGCGATATCTCGTATAATATCTCGTCAAACGAGAATTTTCGAGATTTCATTAAATATAGCTTACAGGTCGCATTTTTTAAACTATGACTTTGAAAATGACATATTTTGTGTTATTTAGAAATATCTCGAAACCAATTTTTCATTTTTTGGAAATAGCCACCAGGGGGCGTGGTACCTGAAACACTGTAAGATATCGTTTTTCTGCAATATCTCAAAAAATATTAAACGTGACACCATTTTTTTTTTGTCGTATCTGAAACTAGGAACATTGGCTTATCCCTTCGCTCATGTAGCTTTGTGCTGCCGTTACCATGGTTACCGAATTTTGGGGTAAAACTTGACAATCTGAAAATGCGGAGTTTTCCAGCTTCTATCTCTGTCGATATTTGCGATGGAAAGGTCTGGTTTTTGGCGTTAGACAGCATCCCTCTAGTTCTAAGCCATTCAATCCCAAGTCTCGTCATATCTCGCACCGTTTCCCGTGAAACGAGAACACGTGACCATTCAAAGAAATGCCTATAATTCTGTCATTTTTCACGCTACAGACACATGGTTTGCAGCGCTGGATAGCGGCTGACACTCGCAGTCACTTTCAGGGGTCACATTGTTAGTCTCGTCAAATCTCGCGCCGTTTTTTGCCATACCACGAAGACACGTGCCGTGGCCGCAAGTGGCGGCAGGGTCCTTACGGTGGGCGGCCGGCGTGTGCAGCGGTGCGTGACGGCCTCTCCGGGCCCCATCTATGATCATACATGTTGGAGGCACAGTCACAACTTTATTGCTTGCCGGAAATCTTCGATTTTCGCAAGCTGGTTGGTCAGTCGCGGATGTCTGTTTGTCTGTTTGTTTGTTTGTTTGTTTGTCTGTCCAGTCTCTACAGGTCACAATTTTGATCCCATCGCTTTCAAACTTTCACAGTTTGTGTAAAATCAAAAATGCAAGAAGCCTATTGTTTTTGGGCAATAAAGGTCAAAGGTCAAGGTCAAGGTCATCAAAAGTTCCTAAAGTGCTCTTTCCTTCATACCTCCATTACTATTTGTCATAGCCACTTCAAACATGGCTCATTTTAATCGTCATTCCAAGGCCTTTCGTCTGGTGTGTAGCTGATTCAAATTGGTTGTCACCATGGTTACGTATTTTTGGGTAAAAGTGATGTAAATCGAAAATCAAAGGACAATTTTTTCTAACTTTGTCATTTTTAAAGCTAGAGAGTTCTAGTTTTTTGCATCAGGTAGCATTTAACAAGTACTGCAAGATTTTATTAAAAGTCTCGCGATATCTCGTATAATATCTCGTCAAACGAGAATTTTCGAGATTTCATTAAATATAGCTTACAGGTCGCATTTTTTAAACTATGACTTTGAAAATGACATATTTTGTGTTATTTAGAAATATCTCGAAACCAATTTTTCATTTTTTGGAAATAGCCACCAGGGGGCGTGGTACCTGAAACACTGTAAGATATCGTTTTTCTGCAATATCTCAAAAAATATTAAACGTGACACCATTTTTTTTTTGTCGTATCTGAAACTAGGAACATTGGCTTATCCCTTCGCTCATGTAGCTTTGTGCTGCCGTTACCATGGTTACCGAATTTTGGGGTAAAACTTGACAATCTGAAAATGCGGAGTTTTCCAGCTTCTATCTCTGTCGATATTTGCGATGGAAAGGTCTGGTTTTTGGCGTTAGACAGCATCCCTCTAGTTCTAAGCCATTCAATCCCAAGTCTCGTCATATCTCGCACCGTTTCCCGTGAAACGAGAACACGTGACCATTCAAAGAAATGCCTATAATTCTGTCATTTTTCACGCTACAGACACATGGTTTGCAGCGCTGGATAGCGGCTGACACTCGCAGTCACTTTCAGGGGTCACATTGTTAGTCTCGTCAAATCTCGCGCCGTTTTTTGCCATACCACGAAGACACGTGCCGTGGCCGCAAGTGGCGGCAGGGTCCTTACGGTGGGCGGCCGGCGTGTGCAGCGGTGCGTGACGGCCTCTCCGGGCCCCATCTATGATCATACATGTTGGAGGCACAGTCACAACTTTATTGCTTGCCGGAAATCTTCGATTTTCGCAAGCTGGTTGGTCAGTCGCGGATGTCTGTTTGTCTGTTTGTTTGTTTGTTTGTTTGTCTGTCCAGTCTCTACAGGTCACAATTTTGATCCCATCGCTTTCAAACTTTCACAGTTTGTGTAAAATCAAAAATGCAAGAAGCCTATTGTTTTTGGGCAATAAAGGTCAAAGGTCAAGGTCAAGGTCATCAAAAGTTCCTAAAGTGCTCTTTCCTTCATACCTCCATTACTATTTGTCATAGCCACTTCAAACATGGCTCATTTTAATCGTCATTCCAAGGCCTTTCGTCTGGTGTGTAGCTGATTCAAATTGGTTGTCACCATGGTTACGTATTTTTGGGTAAAAGTGATGTAAATCGAAAATCAAAGGACAATTTTTTCTAACTTTGTCATTTTTAAAGCTAGAGAGTTCTAGTTTTTTGCATCAGGTAGCATTTAACAAGTACTGCAAGATTTTATTAAAAGTCTCGCGATATCTCGTATAATATCTCGTCAAACGAGAATTTTCGAGATTTCATTAAATATAGCTTACAGGTCGCATTTTTTAAACTATGACTTTGAAAATGACATATTTTGTGTTATTTAGAAATATCTCGAAACCAATTTTTCATTTTTTGGAAATAGCCACCAGGGGGCGTGGTACCTGAAACACTGTAAGATATCGTTTTTCTGCAATATCTCAAAAAATATTAAACGTGACACCATTTTTTTTTTGTCGTATCTGAAACTAGGAACATTGGCTTATCCCTTCGCTCATGTAGCTTTGTGCTGCCGTTACCATGGTTACCGAATTTTGGGGTAAAACTTGACAATCTGAAAATGCGGAGTTTTCCAGCTTCTATCTCTGTCGATATTTGCGATGGAAAGGTCTGGTTTTTGGCGTTAGACAGCATCCCTCTAGTTCTAAGCCATTCAATCCCAAGTCTCGTCATATCTCGCACCGTTTCCCGTGAAACGAGAACACGTGACCATTCAAAGAAATGCCTATAATTCTGTCATTTTTCACGCTACAGACACATGGTTTGCAGCGCTGGATAGCGGCTGACACTCGCAGTCACTTTCAGGGGTCACATTGTTAGTCTCGTCAAATCTCGCGCCGTTTTTTGCCATACCACGAAGACACGTGCCGTGGCCGCAAGTGGCGGCAGGGTCCTTACGGTGGGCGGCCGGCGTGTGCAGCGGTGCGTGACGGCCTCTCCGGGCCCCATCTATGATCATACATGTTGGAGGCACAGTCACAACTTTATTGCTTGCCGGAAATCTTCGATTTTCGCAAGCTGGTTGGTCAGTCGCGGATGTCTGTTTGTCTGTTTGTTTGTTTGTTTGTTTGTCTGTCCAGTCTCTACAGGTCACAATTTTGATCCCATCGCTTTCAAACTTTCACAGTTTGTGTAAAATCAAAAATGCAAGAAGCCTATTGTTTTTGGGCAATAAAGGTCAAAGGTCAAGGTCAAGGTCATCAAAAGTTCCTAAAGTGCTCTTTCCTTCATACCTCCATTACTATTTGTCATAGCCACTTCAAACATGGCTCATTTTAATCGTCATTCCAAGGCCTTTCGTCTGGTGTGTAGCTGATTCAAATTGGTTGTCACCATGGTTACGTATTTTTGGGTAAAAGTGATGTAAATCGAAAATCAAAGGACAATTTTTTCTAACTTTGTCATTTTTAAAGCTAGAGAGTTCTAGTTTTTTGCATCAGGTAGCATTTAACAAGTACTGCAAGATTTTATTAAAAGTCTCGCGATATCTCGTATAATATCTCGTCAAACGAGAATTTTCGAGATTTCATTAAATATAGCTTACAGGTCGCATTTTTTAAACTATGACTTTGAAAATGACATATTTTGTGTTATTTAGAAATATCTCGAAACCAATTTTTCATTTTTTGGAAATAGCCACCAGGGGGCGTGGTACCTGAAACACTGTAAGATATCGTTTTTCTGCAATATCTCAAAAAATATTAAACGTGACACCATTTCTTTTTTGTCGTATCTGAAACTAGGAACATTGGCTTATCCCTTCGCTCATGTAGCTTTGTGCTGCCGTTACCATGGTTACCGAATTTTGGGGTAAAACTTGACAATCTGAAAATGCGGAGTTTTCCAGCTTCTATCTCTGTCGATATTTGCGATGGAAAGGTCTGGTTTTTGGCGTTAGACAGCATCCCTCTAGTTCTAAGCCATTCAATCCCAAGTCTCGTCATATCTCGCACCGTTTCCCGTGAAACGAGAACACGTGACCATTCAAAGAAATGCCTATAATTCTGTCATTTTTCACGCTACAGACACATGGTTTGCAGCGCTGGATAGCGGCTGACACTCGCAGTCACTTTCAGGGGTCACATTGTTAGTCTCGTCAAATCTCGCGCCGTTTTTTGCCATACCACGAAGACACGTGCCGTGGCCGCAAGTGGCGGCAGGGTCCTTACGGTGGGCGGCCGGCGTGTGCAGCGGTGCGTGACGGCCTCTCCGGGCCCCATCTATGATCATACATGTTGGAGGCACAGTCACAACTTTATTGCTTGCCGGAAATCTTCGATTTTCGCAAGCTGGTTGGTCAGTCGCGGATGTCTGTTTGTCTGTTTGTTTGTTTGTTTGTTTGTCTGTCCAGTCTCTACAGGTCACAATTTTGATCCCATCGCTTTCAAACTTTCACAGTTTGTGTAAAATCAAAAATGCAAGAAGCCTATTGTTTTTGGGCAATAAAGGTCAAAGGTCAAGGTCAAGGTCATCAAAAGTTCCTAAAGTGCTCTTTCCTTCATACCTCCATTACTATTTGTCATAGCCACTTCAAACATGGCTCATTTTAATCGTCATTCCAAGGCCTTTCGTCTGGTGTGTAGCTGATTCAAATTGGTTGTCACCATGGTTACGTATTTTTGGGTAAAAGTGATGTAAATCGAAAATCAAAGGACAATTTTTTCTAACTTTGTCATTTTTAAAGCTAGAGAGTTCTAGTTTTTTGCATCAGGTAGCATTTAACAAGTACTGCAAGATTTTATTAAAAGTCTCGCGATATCTCGTATAATATCTCGTCAAACGAGAATTTTCGAGATTTCATTAAATATAGCTTACAGGTCGCATTTTTTAAACTATGACTTTGAAAATGACATATTTTGTGTTATTTAGAAATATCTCGAAACCAATTTTTCATTTTTTGGAAATAGCCACCAGGGGGCGTGGTACCTGAAACACTGTAAGATATCGTTTTTCTGCAATATCTCAAAAAATATTAAACGTGACACCATTTTTTTTTTGTCGTATCTGAAACTAGGAACATTGGCTTATCCCTTCGCTCATGTAGCTTTGTGCTGCCGTTACCATGGTTACCGAATTTTGGGGTAAAACTTGACAATCTGAAAATGCGGAGTTTTCCAGCTTCTATCTCTGTCGATATTTGCGATGGAAAGGTCTGGTTTTTGGCGTTAGACAGCATCCCTCTAGTTCTAAGCCATTCAATCCCAAGTCTCGTCATATCTCGCACCGTTTCCCGTGAAACGAGAACACGTGACCATTCAAAGAAATGCCTATAATTCTGTCATTTTTCACGCTACAGACACATGGTTTGCAGCGCTGGATAGCGGCTGACACTCGCAGTCACTTTCAGGGGTCACATTGTTAGTCTCGTCAAATCTCGCGCCGTTTTTTGCCATACCACGAAGACACGTGCCGTGGCCGCAAGTGGCGGCAGGGTCCTTACGGTGGGCGGCCGGCGTGTGCAGCGGTGCGTGACGGCCTCTCCGGGCCCCATCTATGATCATACATGTTGGAGGCACAGTCACAACTTTATTGCTTGCCGGAAATCTTCGATTTTCGCAAGCTGGTTGGTCAGTCGCGGATGTCTGTTTGTCTGTTTGTTTGTTTGTTTGTTTGTCTGTCCAGTCTCTACAGGTCACAATTTTGATCCCATCGCTTTCAAACTTTCACAGTTTGTGTAAAATCAAAAATGCAAGAAGCCTATTGTTTTTGGGCAATAAAGGTCAAAGGTCAAGGTCAAGGTCATCAAAAGTTCCTAAAGTGCTCTTTCCTTCATACCTCCATTACTATTTGTCATAGCCACTTCAAACATGGCTCATTTTAATCGTCATTCCAAGGCCTTTCGTCTGGTGTGTAGCTGATTCAAATTGGTTGTCACCATGGTTACGTATTTTTGGGTAAAAGTGATGTAAATCGAAAATCAAAGGACAATTTTTTCTAACTTTGTCATTTTTAAAGCTAGAGAGTTCTAGTTTTTTGCATCAGGTAGCATTTAACAAGTACTGCAAGATTTTATTAAAAGTCTCGCGATATCTCGTATAATATCTCGTCAAACGAGAATTTTCGAGATTTCATTAAATATAGCTTACAGGTCGCATTTTTTAAACTATGACTTTGAAAATGACATATTTTGTGTTATTTAGAAATATCTCGAAACCAATTTTTCATTTTTTGGAAATAGCCACCAGGGGGCGTGGTACCTGAAACACTGTAAGATATCGTTTTTCTGCAATATCTCAAAAAATATTAAACGTGACACCATTTCTTTTTTGTCGTATCTGAAACTAGGAACATTGGCTTATCCCTTCGCTCATGTAGCTTTGTGCTGCCGTTACCATGGTTACCGAATTTTGGGGTAAAACTTGACAATCTGAAAATGCGGAGTTTTCCAGCTTCTATCTCTGTCGATATTTGCGATGGAAAGGTCTGGTTTTTGGCGTTAGACAGCATCCCTCTAGTTCTAAGCCATTCAATCCCAAGTCTCGTCATATCTCGCACCGTTTCCCGTGAAACGAGAACACGTGACCATTCAAAGAAATGCCTATAATTCTGTCATTTTTCACGCTACAGACACATGGTTTGCAGCGCTGGATAGCGGCTGACACTCGCAGTCACTTTCAGGGGTCACATTGTTAGTCTCGTCAAATCTCGCGCCGTTTTTTGCCATACCACGAAGACACGTGCCGTGGCCGCAAGTGGCGGCAGGGTCCTTACGGTGGGCGGCCGGCGTGTGCAGCGGTGCGTGACGGCCTCTCCGGGCCCCATCTATGATCATACATGTTGGAGGCACAGTCACAACTTTATTGCTTGCCGGAAATCTTCGATTTTCGCAAGCTGGTTGGTCAGTCGCGGATGTCTGTTTGTCTGTTTGTTTGTTTGTTTGTTTGTCTGTCCAGTCTCTACAGGTCACAATTTTGATCCCATCGCTTTCAAACTTTCACAGTTTGTGTAAAATCAAAAATGCAAGAAGCCTATTGTTTTTGGGCAATAAAGGTCAAAGGTCAAGGTCAAGGTCATCAAAAGTTCCTAAAGTGCTCTTTCCTTCATACCTCCATTACTATTTGTCATAGCCACTTCAAACATGGCTCATTTTAATCGTCATTCCAAGGCCTTTCGTCTGGTGTGTAGCTGATTCAAATTGGTTGTCACCATGGTTACGTGGTAAAAGTGATGTAAATCGAAAATCAAAGGACAATTTTTTCTAACTTTGTCATTTTTAAAGCTAGAGAGTTCTAGTTTTTTGCATCAGGTAGCATTTAACAAGTACTGCAAGATTTTATTAAAAGTCTCGCGATATCTCGTATAATATCTCGTCAAACGAGAATTTTCGAGATTTCATTAAATATAGCTTGCAGGTCGCATTTTTAAACTATGACTTTGAAAATGACAAATTTTGTGTTATTTAGAAATATCTCGAAACCAATTTTTCATTTTTTGAAATAGCCACCAGGGGCGTGGTACCTGAAACACCTGTAAGATTATCGTTTTTCTGCAATATCTCAAAAAATATTAACGTGACACCATTTTTTTTTTGTCGTATCTGAAACTAGGAACATTGGCTTATCCCTTCGCTCATGTAGCTTTGTGCTGCCGTTACCATGGTTACCGAATTTTGGGTAAACTTGACAATCTGAAAATGCGGAGTTTCCAGCTTCTATCTCTGTCGATATTTGCGATGGAAAGGTCTGGTTTTTGGCGTTAGACAGCATCCCTCTAGTTCTAAGCCATTCAATCCCAAGTCTCGTCATATCTCGCACCGTTTCCCGTGAAACGAGAACACGTGACCATTCAAAGAAATGCCTATAATTCTGTCATTTTTCACGCTACAGACACATGTTTGCAGCGCTGGATAGCGCTGACACTCGCAGTCACTTTCAGGGGTCACATTGTTAGTCTCGTCAAATCTCGCGCCGTTTTTTGCCATACCACGAAGACACGTGCCGTGGCCGCAAGTGGCGGCAGGGTCCTTACGGTGGGCGGCCGGCGTGTGCAGCGGTGCGTGACGGCCTCTCCGGGCCCCATCTATGATCATACATGTTGGAGGCACAGTCACAACTTTATTGCTTGCCGGAAATCTTCGATTTTCGCAAGCTGGTTGGTCAGTCGCGGATGTCTGTTTGTCTGTTTTGTTTGTTTGTTTGTTTGTCTGTCCAGTCTCTACAGGTCACAACTCTACAGGTCACAATTTTGATCCCATCGCTTTCAAACTTTCACAGTTTGTGTAAAATCAAAAATGCAAGAAGCCTATTGTTTTTGGGCAATAAAGGTCAAAGGTCAAGGTCAAGGTCATCAAAAGTTCCTAAAGTGCTCTTTCCTTCATACCTCCATTACTATTTGTCATAGCCACTTCAAACATGGCTCATTTTAATCGTCATTCCAAGGCCTTTCGTCTGGTGTGTAGCTGATTCAAATTGGTTGTCACCATGGTTACGTATTTTTGGGTAAAAGTGATGTAAATCGAAAATCAAAGGACAATTTTTTCTAACTTTGTCATTTTTAAAGCTAGAGAGTTCTAGTTTTTTGCATCAGGTAGCATTTAACAAGTACTGCAAGATTTTATTAAAAGTCTCGCGATATCTCGTATAATATCTCGTCAAACGAGAATTTTCGAGATTTCATTAAATATAGCTTACAGGTCGCATTTTTTAAACTATGACTTTGAAAATGACATATTTTGTGTTATTTAGAAATATCTCGAAACCAATTTTTCATTTTTTGGAAATAGCCACCAGGGGGCGTGGTACCTGAAACACTGTAAGATATCGTTTTTCTGCAATATCTCAAAAAATATTAAACGTGACACCATTTTTTTTTTGTCGTATCTGAAACTAGGAACATTGGCTTATCCCTTCGCTCATGTAGCTTTGTGCTGCCGTTACCATGGTTACCGAATTTTGGGGTAAAACTTGACAATCTGAAAATGCGGAGTTTTCCAGCTTCTATCTCTGTCGATATTTGCGATGGAAAGGTCTGGTTTTTGGCGTTAGACAGCATCCCTCTAGTTCTAAGCCATTCAATCCCAAGTCTCGTCATATCTCGCACCGTTTCCCGTGAAACGAGAACACGTGACCATTCAAAGAAATGCCTATAATTCTGTCATTTTTCACGCTACAGACACATGGTTTGCAGCGCTGGATAGCGGCTGACACTCGCAGTCACTTTCAGGGGTCACATTGTTAGTCTCGTCAAATCTCGCGCCGTTTTTTGCCATACCACGAAGACACGTGCCGTGGCCGCAAGTGGCGGCAGGGTCCTTACGGTGGGCGGCCGGCGTGTGCAGCGGTGCGTGACGGCCTCTCCGGGCCCCATCTATGATCATACATGTTGGAGGCACAGTCACAACTTTATTGCTTGCCGGAAATCTTCGATTTTCGCAAGCTGGTTGGTCAGTCGCGGATGTCTGTTTGTCTGTTTGTTTGTTTGTTTGTTTGTCTGTCCAGTCTCTACAGGTCACAATTTTGATCCCATCGCTTTCAAACTTTCACAGTTTGTGTAAAATCAAAAATGCAAGAAGCCTATTGTTTTTGGGCAATAAAGGTCAAAGGTCAAGGTCAAGGTCATCAAAAGTTCCTAAAGTGCTCTTTCCTTCATACCTCCATTACTATTTGTCATAGCCACTTCAAACATGGCTCATTTTAATCGTCATTCCAAGGCCTTTCGTCTGGTGTGTAGCTGATTCAAATTGGTTGTCACCATGGTTACGTATTTTTGGGTAAAAGTGATGTAAATCGAAAATCAAAGGACAATTTTTTCTAACTTTGTCATTTTTAAAGCTAGAGAGTTCTAGTTTTTTGCATCAGGTAGCATTTAACAAGTACTGCAAGATTTTATTAAAAGTCTCGCGATATCTCGTATAATATCTCGTCAAACGAGAATTTTCGAGATTTCATTAAATATAGCTTACAGGTCGCATTTTTTAAACTATGACTTTGAAAATGACATATTTTGTGTTATTTAGAAATATCTCGAAACCAATTTTTCATTTTTTGGAAATAGCCACCAGGGGGCGTGGTACCTGAAACACTGTAAGATATCGTTTTTCTGCAATATCTCAAAAAATATTAAACGTGACACCATTTTTTTTTTGTCGTATCTGAAACTAGGAACATTGGCTTATCCCTTCGCTCATGTAGCTTTGTGCTGCCGTTACCATGGTTACCGAATTTTGGGGTAAAACTTGACAATCTGAAAATGCGGAGTTTTCCAGCTTCTATCTCTGTCGATATTTGCGATGGAAAGGTCTGGTTTTTGGCGTTAGACAGCATCCCTCTAGTTCTAAGCCATTCAATCCCAAGTCTCGTCATATCTCGCACCGTTTCCCGTGAAACGAGAACACGTGACCATTCAAAGAAATGCCTATAATTCTGTCATTTTTCACGCTACAGACACATGGTTTGCAGCGCTGGATAGCGGCTGACACTCGCAGTCACTTTCAGGGGTCACATTGTTAGTCTCGTCAAATCTCGCGCCGTTTTTTGCCATACCACGAAGACACGTGCCGTGGCCGCAAGTGGCGGCAGGGTCCTTACGGTGGGCGGCCGGCGTGTGCAGCGGTGCGTGACGGCCTCTCCGGGCCCCATCTATGATCATACATGTTGGAGGCACAGTCACAACTTTATTGCTTGCCGGAAATCTTCGATTTTCGCAAGCTGGTTGGTCAGTCGCGGATGTCTGTTTGTCTGTTTGTTTGTTTGTTTGTTTGTCTGTCCAGTCTCTACAGGTCACAATTTTGATCCCATCGCTTTCAAACTTTCACAGTTTGTGTAAAATCAAAAATGCAAGAAGCCTATTGTTTTTGGGCAATAAAGGTCAAAGGTCAAGGTCAAGGTCATCAAAAGTTCCTAAAGTGCTCTTTCCTTCATACCTCCATTACTATTTGTCATAGCCACTTCAAACATGGCTCATTTTAATCGTCATTCCAAGGCCTTTCGTCTGGTGTGTAGCTGATTCAAATTGGTTGTCACCATGGTTACGTATTTTTGGGTAAAAGTGATGTAAATCGAAAATCAAAGGACAATTTTTTCTAACTTTGTCATTTTTAAAGCTAGAGAGTTCTAGTTTTTTGCATCAGGTAGCATTTAACAAGTACTGCAAGATTTTATTAAAAGTCTCGCGATATCTCGTATAATATCTCGTCAAACGAGAATTTTCGAGATTTCATTAAATATAGCTTACAGGTCGCATTTTTTAAACTATGACTTTGAAAATGACATATTTTGTGTTATTTAGAAATATCTCGAAACCAATTTTTCATTTTTTGGAAATAGCCACCAGGGGGCGTGGTACCTGAAACACTGTAAGATATCGTTTTTCTGCAATATCTCAAAAAATATTAAACGTGACACCATTTTTTTTTTGTCGTATCTGAAACTAGGAACATTGGCTTATCCCTTCGCTCATGTAGCTTTGTGCTGCCGTTACCATGGTTACCGAATTTTGGGGTAAAACTTGACAATCTGAAAATGCGGAGTTTTCCAGCTTCTATCTCTGTCGATATTTGCGATGGAAAGGTCTGGTTTTTGGCGTTAGACAGCATCCCTCTAGTTCTAAGCCATTCAATCCCAAGTCTCGTCATATCTCGCACCGTTTCCCGTGAAACGAGAACACGTGACCATTCAAAGAAATGCCTATAATTCTGTCATTTTTCACGCTACAGACACATGGTTTGCAGCGCTGGATAGCGGCTGACACTCGCAGTCACTTTCAGGGGTCACATTGTTAGTCTCGTCAAATCTCGCGCCGTTTTTTGCCATACCACGAAGACACGTGCCGTGGCCGCAAGTGGCGGCAGGGTCCTTACGGTGGGCGGCCGGCGTGTGCAGCGGTGCGTGACGGCCTCTCCGGGCCCCATCTATGATCATACATGTTGGAGGCACAGTCACAACTTTATTGCTTGCCGGAAATCTTCGATTTTCGCAAGCTGGTTGGTCAGTCGCGGATGTCTGTTTGTCTGTTTGTTTGTTTGTTTGTTTGTCTGTCCAGTCTCTACAGGTCACAATTTTGATCCCATCGCTTTCAAACTTTCACAGTTTGTGTAAAATCAAAAATGCAAGAAGCCTATTGTTTTTGGGCAATAAAGGTCAAAGGTCAAGGTCAAGGTCATCAAAAGTTCCTAAAGTGCTCTTTCCTTCATACCTCCATTACTATTTGTCATAGCCACTTCAAACATGGCTCATTTTAATCGTCATTCCAAGGCCTTTCGTCTGGTGTGTAGCTGATTCAAATTGGTTGTCACCATGGTTACGTATTTTTGGGTAAAAGTGATGTAAATCGAAAATCAAAGGACAATTTTTTCTAACTTTGTCATTTTTAAAGCTAGAGAGTTCTAGTTTTTTGCATCAGGTAGCATTTAACAAGTACTGCAAGATTTTATTAAAAGTCTCGCGATATCTCGTATAATATCTCGTCAAACGAGAATTTTCGAGATTTCATTAAATATAGCTTACAGGTCGCATTTTTTAAACTATGACTTTGAAAATGACATATTTTGTGTTATTTAGAAATATCTCGAAACCAATTTTTCATTTTTTGGAAATAGCCACCAGGGGGCGTGGTACCTGAAACACTGTAAGATATCGTTTTTCTGCAATATCTCAAAAAATATTAAACGTGACACCATTTCTTTTTTGTCGTATCTGAAACTAGGAACATTGGCTTATCCCTTCGCTCATGTAGCTTTGTGCTGCCGTTACCATGGTTACCGAATTTTGGGGTAAAACTTGACAATCTGAAAATGCGGAGTTTTCCAGCTTCTATCTCTGTCGATATTTGCGATGGAAAGGTCTGGTTTTTGGCGTTAGACAGCATCCCTCTAGTTCTAAGCCATTCAATCCCAAGTCTCGTCATATCTCGCACCGTTTCCCGTGAAACGAGAACACGTGACCATTCAAAGAAATGCCTATAATTCTGTCATTTTTCACGCTACAGACACATGGTTTGCAGCGCTGGATAGCGGCTGACACTCGCAGTCACTTTCAGGGGTCACATTGTTAGTCTCGTCAAATCTCGCGCCGTTTTTTGCCATACCACGAAGACACGTGCCGTGGCCGCAAGTGGCGGCAGGGTCCTTACGGTGGGCGGCCGGCGTGTGCAGCGGTGCGTGACGGCCTCTCCGGGCCCCATCTATGATCATACATGTTGGAGGCACAGTCACAACTTTATTGCTTGCCGGAAATCTTCGATTTTCGCAAGCTGGTTGGTCAGTCGCGGATGTCTGTTTGTCTGTTTGTTTGTTTGTTTGTTTGTCTGTCCAGTCTCTACAGGTCACAATTTTGATCCCATCGCTTTCAAACTTTCACAGTTTGTGTAAAATCAAAAATGCAAGAAGCCTATTGTTTTTGGGCAATAAAGGTCAAAGGTCAAGGTCAAGGTCATCAAAAGTTCCTAAAGTGCTCTTTCCTTCATACCTCCATTACTATTTGTCATAGCCACTTCAAACATGGCTCATTTTAATCGTCATTCCAAGGCCTTTCGTCTGGTGTGTAGCTGATTCAAATTGGTTGTCACCATGGTTACGTATTTTTGGGTAAAAGTGATGTAAATCGAAAATCAAAGGACAATTTTTTCTAACTTTGTCATTTTTAAAGCTAGAGAGTTCTAGTTTTTTGCATCAGGTAGCATTTAACAAGTACTGCAAGATTTTATTAAAAGTCTCGCGATATCTCGTATAATATCTCGTCAAACGAGAATTTTCGAGATTTCATTAAATATAGCTTACAGGTCGCATTTTTTAAACTATGACTTTGAAAATGACATATTTTGTGTTATTTAGAAATATCTCGAAACCAATTTTTCATTTTTTGGAAATAGCCACCAGGGGGCGTGGTACCTGAAACACTGTAAGATATCGTTTTTCTGCAATATCTCAAAAAATATTAAACGTGACACCATTTTTTTTTTGTCGTATCTGAAACTAGGAACATTGGCTTATCCCTTCGCTCATGTAGCTTTGTGCTGCCGTTACCATGGTTACCGAATTTTGGGGTAAAACTTGACAATCTGAAAATGCGGAGTTTTCCAGCTTCTATCTCTGTCGATATTTGCGATGGAAAGGTCTGGTTTTTGGCGTTAGACAGCATCCCTCTAGTTCTAAGCCATTCAATCCCAAGTCTCGTCATATCTCGCACCGTTTCCCGTGAAACGAGAACACGTGACCATTCAAAGAAATGCCTATAATTCTGTCATTTTTCACGCTACAGACACATGGTTTGCAGCGCTGGATAGCGGCTGACACTCGCAGTCACTTTCAGGGGTCACATTGTTAGTCTCGTCAAATCTCGCGCCGTTTTTTGGCCATACCACGAAGACACGTGCCGTGGCCGCAAGTGGCGGCAGGGTCCTTACGGTGGGCGGCCGGCGTGTGCAGCGGTGCGTGACGGCCTCTCCGGGCCCCATCTATGATCATACATGTTGGAGGCACAGTCACAACTTTATTGCTTGCCGGAAATCTTCGATTTTCGCAAGCTGGTTGGTCAGTCGCGGATGTCTGTTTGTCTGTTTGTTTGTTTGTTTGTTTGTCTGTCCAGTCTCTACAGGTCACAATTTTGATCCCATCGCTTTCAAACTTTCACAGTTTGTGTAAAATCAAAAATGCAAGAAGCCTATTGTTTTTGGGCAATAAAGGTCAAAGGTCAAGGTCAAGGTCATCAAAAGTTCCTAAAGTGCTCTTTCCTTCATACCTCCATTACTATTTGTCATAGCCACTTCAAACATGGCTCATTTTAATCGTCATTCCAAGGCCTTTCGTCTGGTGTGTAGCTGATTCAAATTGGTTGTCACCATGGTTACGTATTTTTGGGTAAAAGTGATGTAAATCGAAAATCAAAGGACAATTTTTTCTAACTTTGTCATTTTTAAAGCTAGAGAGTTCTAGTTTTTTGCATCAGGTAGCATTTAACAAGTACTGCAAGATTTTATTAAAAGTCTCGCGATATCTCGTATAATATCTCGTCAAACGAGAATTTTCGAGATTTCATTAAATATAGCTTACAGGTCGCATTTTTTAAACTATGACTTTGAAAATGACATATTTTGTGTTATTTAGAAATATCTCGAAACCAATTTTTCATTTTTTGGAAATAGCCACCAGGGGGCGTGGTACCTGAAACACTGTAAGATATCGTTTTTCTGCAATATCTCAAAAAATATTAAACGTGACACCATTTTTTTTTTGTCGTATCTGAAACTAGGAACATTGGCTTATCCCTTCGCTCATGTAGCTTTGTGCTGCCGTTACCATGGTTACCGAATTTTGGGGTAAAACTTGACAATCTGAAAATGCGGAGTTTTCCAGCTTCTATCTCTGTCGATATTTGCGATGGAAAGGTCTGGTTTTTGGCGTTAGACAGCATCCCTCTAGTTCTAAGCCATTCAATCCCAAGTCTCGTCATATCTCGCACCGTTTCCCGTGAAACGAGAACACGTGACCATTCAAAGAAATGCCTATAATTCTGTCATTTTTCACGCTACAGACACATGGTTTGCAGCGCTGGATAGCGGCTGACACTCGCAGTCACTTTCAGGGGTCACATTGTTAGTCTCGTCAAATCTCGCGCCGTTTTTTGCCATACCACGAAGACACGTGCCGTGGCCGCAAGTGGCGGCAGGGTCCTTACGGTGGGCGGCCGGCGTGTGCAGCGGTGCGTGACGGCCTCTCCGGGCCCCATCTATGATCATACATGTTGGAGGCACAGTCACAACTTTATTGCTTGCCGGAAATCTTCGATTTTCGCAAGCTGGTTGGTCAGTCGCGGATGTCTGTTTGTCTGTTTGTTTGTTTGTTTGTTTGTCTGTCCAGTCTCTACAGGTCACAATTTTGATCCCATCGCTTTCAAACTTTCACAGTTTGTGTAAAATCAAAAATGCAAGAAGCCTATTGTTTTTGGGCAATAAAGGTCAAAGGTCAAGGTCAAGGTCATCAAAAGTTCCTAAAGTGCTCTTTCCTTCATACCTCCATTACTATTTGTCATAGCCACTTCAAACATGGCTCATTTTAATCGTCATTCCAAGGCCTTTCGTCTGGTGTGTAGCTGATTCAAATTGGTTGTCACCATGGTTACGTATTTTTGGGTAAAAGTGATGTAAATCGAAAATCAAAGGACAATTTTTTCTAACTTTGTCATTTTTAAAGCTAGAGAGTTCTAGTTTTTTGCATCAGGTAGCATTTAACAAGTACTGCAAGATTTTATTAAAAGTCTCGCGATATCTCGTATAATATCTCGTCAAACGAGAATTTTCGAGATTTCATTAAATATAGCTTACAGGTCGCATTTTTTAAACTATGACTTTGAAAATGACATATTTTGTGTTATTTAGAAATATCTCGAAACCAATTTTTCATTTTTTGGAAATAGCCACCAGGGGGCGTGGTACCTGAAACACTGTAAGATATCGTTTTTCTGCAATATCTCAAAAAATATTAAACGTGACACCATTTCTTTTTTGTCGTATCTGAAACTAGGAACATTGGCTTATCCCTTCGCTCATGTAGCTTTGTGCTGCCGTTACCATGGTTACCGAATTTTGGGGTAAAACTTGACAATCTGAAAATGCGGAGTTTTCCAGCTTCTATCTCTGTCGATATTTGCGATGGAAAGGTCTGGTTTTTGGCGTTAGACAGCATCCCTCTAGTTCTAAGCCATTCAATCCCAAGTCTCGTCATATCTCGCACCGTTTCCCGTGAAACGAGAACACGTGACCATTCAAAGAAATGCCTATAATTCTGTCATTTTTCACGCTACAGACACATGGTTTGCAGCGCTGGATAGCGGCTGACACTCGCAGTCACTTTCAGGGGTCACATTGTTAGTCTCGTCAAATCTCGCGCCGTTTTTTGCCATACCACGAAGACACGTGCCGTGGCCGCAAGTGGCGGCAGGGTCCTTACGGTGGGCGGCCGGCGTGTGCAGCGGTGCGTGACGGCCTCTCCGGGCCCCATCTATGATCATACATGTTGGAGGCACAGTCACAACTTTATTGCTTGCCGGAAATCTTCGATTTTCGCAAGCTGGTTGGTCAGTCGCGGATGTCTGTTTGTCTGTTTGTTTGTTTGTTTGTTTGTCTGTCCAGTCTCTACAGGTCACAATTTTGATCCCATCGCTTTCAAACTTTCACAGTTTGTGTAAAATCAAAAATGCAAGAAGCCTATTGTTTTTGGGCAATAAAGGTCAAAGGTCAAGGTCAAGGTCATCAAAAGTTCCTAAAGTGCTCTTTCCTTCATACCTCCATTACTATTTGTCATAGCCACTTCAAACATGGCTCATTTTAATCGTCATTCCAAGGCCTTTCGTCTGGTGTGTAGCTGATTCAAATTGGTTGTCACCATGGTTACGTATTTTTGGGTAAAAGTGATGTAAATCGAAAATCAAAGGACAATTTTTTCTAACTTTGTCATTTTTAAAGCTAGAGAGTTCTAGTTTTTTGCATCAGGTAGCATTTAACAAGTACTGCAAGATTTTATTAAAAGTCTCGCGATATCTCGTATAATATCTCGTCAAACGAGAATTTTCGAGATTTCATTAAATATAGCTTACAGGTCGCATTTTTTAAACTATGACTTTGAAAATGACATATTTTGTGTTATTTAGAAATATCTCGAAACCAATTTTTCATTTTTTGGAAATAGCCACCAGGGGGCGTGGTACCTGAAACACTGTAAGATATCGTTTTTCTGCAATATCTCAAAAAATATTAAACGTGACACCATTTTTTTTTTGTCGTATCTGAAACTAGGAACATTGGCTTATCCCTTCGCTCATGTAGCTTTGTGCTGCCGTTACCATGGTTACCGAATTTTGGGGTAAAACTTGACAATCTGAAAATGCGGAGTTTTCCAGCTTCTATCTCTGTCGATATTTGCGATGGAAAGGTCTGGTTTTTGGCGTTAGACAGCATCCCTCTAGTTCTAAGCCATTCAATCCCAAGTCTCGTCATATCTCGCACCGTTTCCCGTGAAACGAGAACACGTGACCATTCAAAGAAATGCCTATAATTCTGTCATTTTTCACGCTACAGACACATGGTTTGCAGCGCTGGATAGCGGCTGACACTCGCAGTCACTTTCAGGGGTCACATTGTTAGTCTCGTCAAATCTCGCGCCGTTTTTTGCCATACCACGAAGACACGTGCCGTGGCCGCAAGTGGCGGCAGGGTCCTTACGGTGGGCGGCCGGCGTGTGCAGCGGTGCGTGACGGCCTCTCCGGGCCCCATCTATGATCATACATGTTGGAGGCACAGTCACAACTTTATTGCTTGCCGGAAATCTTCGATTTTCGCAAGCTGGTTGGTCAGTCGCGGATGTCTGTTTGTCTGTTTGTTTGTTTGTTTGTTTGTCTGTCCAGTCTCTACAGGTCACAATTTTGATCCCATCGCTTTCAAACTTTCACAGTTTGTGTAAAATCAAAAATGCAAGAAGCCTATTGTTTTTGGGCAATAAAGGTCAAAGGTCAAGGTCAAGGTCATCAAAAGTTCCTAAAGTGCTCTTTCCTTCATACCTCCATTACTATTTGTCATAGCCACTTCAAACATGGCTCATTTTAATCGTCATTCCAAGGCCTTTCGTCTGGTGTGTAGCTGATTCAAATTGGTTGTCACCATGGTTACGTATTTTTGGGTAAAAGTGATGTAAATCGAAAATCAAAGGACAATTTTTTCTAACTTTGTCATTTTTAAAGCTAGAGAGTTCTAGTTTTTTGCATCAGGTAGCATTTAACAAGTACTGCAAGATTTTATTAAAAGTCTCGCGATATCTCGTATAATATCTCGTCAAACGAGAATTTTCGAGATTTCATTAAATATAGCTTACAGGTCGCATTTTTTAAACTATGACTTTGAAAATGACATATTTTGTGTTATTTAGAAATATCTCGAAACCAATTTTTCATTTTTTGGAAATAGCCACCAGGGGGCGTGGTACCTGAAACACTGTAAGATATCGTTTTTCTGCAATATCTCAAAAAATATTAAACGTGACACCATTTCTTTTTTGTCGTATCTGAAACTAGGAACATTGGCTTATCCCTTCGCTCATGTAGCTTTGTGCTGCCGTTACCATGGTTACCGAATTTTGGGGTAAAACTTGACAATCTGAAAATGCGGAGTTTTCCAGCTTCTATCTCTGTCGATATTTGCGATGGAAAGGTCTGGTTTTTGGCGTTAGACAGCATCCCTCTAGTTCTAAGCCATTCAATCCCAAGTCTCGTCATATCTCGCACCGTTTCCCGTGAAACGAGAACACGTGACCATTCAAAGAAATGCCTATAATTCTGTCATTTTTCACGCTACAGACACATGGTTTGCAGCGCTGGATAGCGGCTGACACTCGCAGTCACTTTCAGGGGTCACATTGTTAGTCTCGTCAAATCTCGCGCCGTTTTTTGCCATACCACGAAGACACGTGCCGTGGCCGCAAGTGGCGGCAGGGTCCTTACGGTGGGCGGCCGGCGTGTGCAGCGGTGCGTGACGGCCTCTCCGGGCCCCATCTATGATCATACATGTTGGAGGCACAGTCACAACTTTATTGCTTGCCGGAAATCTTCGATTTTCGCAAGCTGGTTGGTCAGTCGCGGATGTCTGTTTGTCTGTTTGTTTGTTTGTTTGTTTGTCTGTCCAGTCTCTACAGGTCACAATTTTGATCCCATCGCTTTCAAACTTTCACAGTTTGTGTAAAATCAAAAATGCAAGAAGCCTATTGTTTTTGGGCAATAAAGGTCAAAGGTCAAGGTCAAGGTCATCAAAAGTTCCTAAAGTGCTCTTTCCTTCATACCTCCATTACTATTTGTCATAGCCACTTCAAACATGGCTCATTTTAATCGTCATTCCAAGGCCTTTCGTCTGGTGTGTAGCTGATTCAAATTGGTTGTCACCATGGTTACGTATTTTTGGGTAAAAGTGATGTAAATCGAAAATCAAAGGACAATTTTTTCTAACTTTGTCATTTTTAAAGCTAGAGAGTTCTAGTTTTTTGCATCAGGTAGCATTTAACAAGTACTGCAAGATTTTATTAAAAGTCTCGCGATATCTCGTATAATATCTCGTCAAACGAGAATTTTCGAGATTTCATTAAATATAGCTTACAGGTCGCATTTTTTAAACTATGACTTTGAAAATGACATATTTTGTGTTATTTAGAAATATCTCGAAACCAATTTTTCATTTTTTGGAAATAGCCACCAGGGGGCGTGGTACCTGAAACACTGTAAGATATCGTTTTTCTGCAATATCTCAAAAAATATTAAACGTGACACCATTTTTTTTTTGTCGTATCTGAAACTAGGAACATTGGCTTATCCCTTCGCTCATGTAGCTTTGTGCTGCCGTTACCATGGTTACCGAATTTTGGGGTAAAACTTGACAATCTGAAAATGCGGAGTTTTCCAGCTTCTATCTCTGTCGATATTTGCGATGGAAAGGTCTGGTTTTTGGCGTTAGACAGCATCCCTCTAGTTCTAAGCCATTCAATCCCAAGTCTCGTCATATCTCGCACCGTTTCCCGTGAAACGAGAACACGTGACCATTCAAAGAAATGCCTATAATTCTGTCATTTTTCACGCTACAGACACATGGTTTGCAGCGCTGGATAGCGGCTGACACTCGCAGTCACTTTCAGGGGTCACATTGTTAGTCTCGTCAAATCTCGCGCCGTTTTTTGCCATACCACGAAGACACGTGCCGTGGCCGCAAGTGGCGGCAGGGTCCTTACGGTGGGCGGCCGGCGTGTGCAGCGGTGCGTGACGGCCTCTCCGGGCCCCATCTATGATCATACATGTTGGAGGCACAGTCACAACTTTATTGCTTGCCGGAAATCTTCGATTTTCGCAAGCTGGTTGGTCAGTCGCGGATGTCTGTTTGTCTGTTTGTTTGTTTGTTTGTTTGTCTGTCCAGTCTCTACAGGTCACAATTTTGATCCCATCGCTTTCAAACTTTCACAGTTTGTGTAAAATCAAAAATGCAAGAAGCCTATTGTTTTTGGGCAATAAAGGTCAAAGGTCAAGGTCAAGGTCATCAAAAGTTCCTAAAGTGCTCTTTCCTTCATACCTCCATTACTATTTGTCATAGCCACTTCAAACATGGCTCATTTTAATCGTCATTCCAAGGCCTTTCGTCTGGTGTGTAGCTGATTCAAATTGGTTGTCACCATGGTTACGTATTTTTGGGTAAAAGTGATGTAAATCGAAAATCAAAGGACAATTTTTTCTAACTTTGTCATTTTTAAAGCTAGAGAGTTCTAGTTTTTTGCATCAGGTAGCATTTAACAAGTACTGCAAGATTTTATTAAAAGTCTCGCGATATCTCGTATAATATCTCGTCAAACGAGAATTTTCGAGATTTCATTAAATATAGCTTACAGGTCGCATTTTTTAAACTATGACTTTGAAAATGACATATTTTGTGTTATTTAGAAATATCTCGAAACCAATTTTTCATTTTTTGGAAATAGCCACCAGGGGGCGTGGTACCTGAAACACTGTAAGATATCGTTTTTCTGCAATATCTCAAAAAATATTAAACGTGACACCATTTTTTTTTTGTCGTATCTGAAACTAGGAACATTGGCTTATCCCTTCGCTCATGTAGCTTTGTGCTGCCGTTACCATGGTTACCGAATTTTGGGGTAAAACTTGACAATCTGAAAATGCGGAGTTTTCCAGCTTCTATCTCTGTCGATATTTGCGATGGAAAGGTCTGGTTTTTGGCGTTAGACAGCATCCCTCTAGTTCTAAGCCATTCAATCCCAAGTCTCGTCATATCTCGCACCGTTTCCCGTGAAACGAGAACACGTGACCATTCAAAGAAATGCCTATAATTCTGTCATTTTTCACGCTACAGACACATGGTTTGCAGCGCTGGATAGCGGCTGACACTCGCAGTCACTTTCAGGGGTCACATTGTTAGTCTCGTCAAATCTCGCGCCGTTTTTTGCCATACCACGAAGACACGTGCCGTGGCCGCAAGTGGCGGCAGGGTCCTTACGGTGGGCGGCCGGCGTGTGCAGCGGTGCGTGACGGCCTCTCCGGGCCCCATCTATGATCATACATGTTGGAGGCACAGTCACAACTTTATTGCTTGCCGGAAATCTTCGATTTTCGCAAGCTGGTTGGTCAGTCGCGGATGTCTGTTTGTCTGTTTGTTTGTTTGTTTGTTTGTCTGTCCAGTCTCTACAGGTCACAATTTTGATCCCATCGCTTTCAAACTTTCACAGTTTGTGTAAAATCAAAAATGCAAGAAGCCTATTGTTTTTGGGCAATAAAGGTCAAAGGTCAAGGTCAAGGTCATCAAAAGTTCCTAAAGTGCTCTTTCCTTCATACCTCCATTACTATTTGTCATAGCCACTTCAAACATGGCTCATTTTAATCGTCATTCCAAGGCCTTTCGTCTGGTGTGTAGCTGATTCAAATTGGTTGTCACCATGGTTACGTATTTTTGGGTAAAAGTGATGTAAATCGAAAATCAAAGGACAATTTTTTCTAACTTTGTCATTTTTAAAGCTAGAGAGTTCTAGTTTTTTGCATCAGGTAGCATTTAACAAGTACTGCAAGATTTTATTAAAAGTCTCGCGATATCTCGTATAATATCTCGTCAAACGAGAATTTTCGAGATTTCATTAAATATAGCTTACAGGTCGCATTTTTTAAACTATGACTTTGAAAATGACATATTTTGTGTTATTTAGAAATATCTCGAAACCAATTTTTCATTTTTTGGAAATAGCCACCAGGGGGCGTGGTACCTGAAACACTGTAAGATATCGTTTTTCTGCAATATCTCAAAAAATATTAAACGTGACACCATTTTTTTTTTGTCGTATCTGAAACTAGGAACATTGGCTTATCCCTTCGCTCATGTAGCTTTGTGCTGCCGTTACCATGGTTACCGAATTTTGGGGTAAAACTTGACAATCTGAAAATGCGGAGTTTTCCAGCTTCTATCTCTGTCGATATTTGCGATGGAAAGGTCTGGTTTTTGGCGTTAGACAGCATCCCTCTAGTTCTAAGCCATTCAATCCCAAGTCTCGTCATATCTCGCACCGTTTCCCGTGAAACGAGAACACGTGACCATTCAAAGAAATGCCTATAATTCTGTCATTTTTCACGCTACAGACACATGGTTTGCAGCGCTGGATAGCGGCTGACACTCGCAGTCACTTTCAGGGGTCACATTGTTAGTCTCGTCAAATCTCGCGCCGTTTTTTGCCATACCACGAAGACACGTGCCGTGGCCGCAAGTGGCGGCAGGGTCCTTACGGTGGGCGGCCGGCGTGTGCAGCGGTGCGTGACGGCCTCTCCGGGCCCCATCTATGATCATACATGTTGGAGGCACAGTCACAACTTTATTGCTTGCCGGAAATCTTCGATTTTCGCAAGCTGGTTGGTCAGTCGCGGATGTCTGTTTGTCTGTTTGTTTGTTTGTTTGTTTGTCTGTCCAGTCTCTACAGGTCACAATTTTGATCCCATCGCTTTCAAACTTTCACAGTTTGTGTAAAATCAAAAATGCAAGAAGCCTATTGTTTTTGGGCAATAAAGGTCAAAGGTCAAGGTCAAGGTCATCAAAAGTTCCTAAAGTGCTCTTTCCTTCATACCTCCATTACTATTTGTCATAGCCACTTCAAACATGGCTCATTTTAGTCGTCATTCCAAGGCCTTTCGTCTGGTGTGTAGCTGATTCAAATTGGTTGTCACCATGGTTACGTATTTTTGGGTAAAAGTGATGTAAATCGAAAATCAAAGGACAATTTTTTCTAACTTTGTCATTTTTAAAGCTAGAGAGTTCTAGTTTTTTGCATCAGGTAGCATTTAACAAGTACTGCAAGATTTTATTAAAAGTCTCGCGATATCTCGTATAATATCTCGTCAAACGAGAATTTTCGAGATTTCATTAAATATAGCTTACAGGTCGCATTTTTTAAACTATGACTTTGAAAATGACATATTTTGTGTTATTTAGAAATATCTCGAAACCAATTTTTCATTTTTTGGAAATAGCCACCAGGGGGCGTGGTACCTGAAACACTGTAAGATATCGTTTTTCTGCAATATCTCAAAAAATATTAAACGTGACACCATTTTTTTTTTGTCGTATCTGAAACTAGGAACATTGGCTTATCCCTTCGCTCATGTAGCTTTGTGCTGCCGTTACCATGGTTACCGAATTTTGGGGTAAAACTTGACAATCTGAAAATGCGGAGTTTTCCAGCTTCTATCTCTGTCGATATTTGCGATGGAAAGGTCTGGTTTTTGGCGTTAGACAGCATCCCTCTAGTTCTAAGCCATTCAATCCCAAGTCTCGTCATATCTCGCACCGTTTCCCGTGAAACGAGAACACGTGACCATTCAAAGAAATGCCTATAATTCTGTCATTTTTCACGCTACAGACACATGGTTTGCAGCGCTGGATAGCGGCTGACACTCGCAGTCACTTTCAGGGGTCACATTGTTAGTCTCGTCAAATCTCGCGCCGTTTTTTGCCATACCACGAAGACACGTGCCGTGGCCGCAAGTGGCGGCAGGGTCCTTACGGTGGGCGGCCGGCGTGTGCAGCGGTGCGTGACGGCCTCTCCGGGCCCCATCTATGATCATACATGTTGGAGGCACAGTCACAACTTTATTGCTTGCCGGAAATCTTCGATTTTCGCAAGCTGGTTGGTCAGTCGCGGATGTCTGTTTGTCTGTTTGTTTGTTTGTTTGTTTGTCTGTCCAGTCTCTACAGGTCACAATTTTGATCCCATCGCTTTCAAACTTTCACAGTTTGTGTAAAATCAAAAATGCAAGAAGCCTATTGTTTTTGGGCAATAAAGGTCAAAGGTCAAGGTCAAGGTCATCAAAAGTTCCTAAAGTGCTCTTTCCTTCATACCTCCATTACTATTTGTCATAGCCACTTCAAACATGGCTCATTTTAATCGTCATTCCAAGGCCTTTCGTCTGGTGTGTAGCTGATTCAAATTGGTTGTCACCATGGTTACGTATTTTTGGGTAAAAGTGATGTAAATCGAAAATCAAAGGACAATTTTTTCTAACTTTGTCATTTTTAAAGCTAGAGAGTTCTAGTTTTTTGCATCAGGTAGCATTTAACAAGTACTGCAAGATTTTATTAAAAGTCTCGCGATATCTCGTATAATATCTCGTCAAACGAGAATTTTCGAGATTTCATTAAATATAGCTTACAGGTCGCATTTTTTAAACTATGACTTTGAAAATGACATATTTTGTGTTATTTAGAAATATCTCGAAACCAATTTTTCATTTTTTGGAAATAGCCACCAGGGGGCGTGGTACCTGAAACACTGTAAGATATCGTTTTTCTGCAATATCTCAAAAAATATTAAACGTGACACCATTTTTTTTTTGTCGTATCTGAAACTAGGAACATTGGCTTATCCCTTCGCTCATGTAGCTTTGTGCTGCCGTTACCATGGTTACCGAATTTTGGGGTAAAACTTGACAATCTGAAAATGCGGAGTTTTCCAGCTTCTATCTCTGTCGATATTTGCGATGGAAAGGTCTGGTTTTTGGCGTTAGACAGCATCCCTCTAGTTCTAAGCCATTCAATCCCAAGTCTCGTCATATCTCGCACCGTTTCCCGTGAAACGAGAACACGTGACCATTCAAAGAAATGCCTATAATTCTGTCATTTTTCACGCTACAGACACATGGTTTGCAGCGCTGGATAGCGGCTGACACTCGCAGTCACTTTCAGGGGTCACATTGTTAGTCTCGTCAAATCTCGCGCCGTTTTTTGCCATACCACGAAGACACGTGCCGTGGCCGCAAGTGGCGGCAGGGTCCTTACGGTGGGCGGCCGGCGTGTGCAGCGGTGCGTGACGGCCTCTCCGGGCCCCATCTATGATCATACATGTTGGAGGCACAGTCACAACTTTATTGCTTGCCGGAAATCTTCGATTTTCGCAAGCTGGTTGGTCAGTCGCGGATGTCTGTTTGTCTGTTTGTTTGTTTGTTTGTTTGTCTGTCCAGTCTCTACAGGTCACAATTTTGATCCCATCGCTTTCAAACTTTCACAGTTTGTGTAAAATCAAAAATGCAAGAAGCCTATTGTTTTTGGGCAATAAAGGTCAAAGGTCAAGGTCAAGGTCATCAAAAGTTCCTAAAGTGCTCTTTCCTTCATACCTCCATTACTATTTGTCATAGCCACTTCAAACATGGCTCATTTTAGTCGTCATTCCAAGGCCTTTCGTCTGGTGTGTAGCTGATTCAAATTGGTTGTCACCATGGTTACGTATTTTTGGGTAAAAGTGATGTAAATCGAAAATCAAAGGACAATTTTTTCTAACTTTGTCATTTTTAAAGCTAGAGAGTTCTAGTTTTTTGCATCAGGTAGCATTTAACAAGTACTGCAAGATTTTATTAAAAGTCTCGCGATATCTCGTATAATATCTCGTCAAACGAGAATTTTCGAGATTTCATTAAATATAGCTTACAGGTCGCATTTTTTAAACTATGACTTTGAAAATGACATATTTTGTGTTATTTAGAAATATCTCGAAACCAATTTTTCATTTTTTGGAAATAGCCACCAGGGGGCGTGGTACCTGAAACACTGTAAGATATCGTTTTTCTGCAATATCTCAAAAAATATTAAACGTGACACCATTTTTTTTTTGTCGTATCTGAAACTAGGAACATTGGCTTATCCCTTCGCTCATGTAGCTTTGTGCTGCCGTTACCATGGTTACCGAATTTTGGGGTAAAACTTGACAATCTGAAAATGCGGAGTTTTCCAGCTTCTATCTCTGTCGATATTTGCGATGGAAAGGTCTGGTTTTTGGCGTTAGACAGCATCCCTCTAGTTCTAAGCCATTCAATCCCAAGTCTCGTCATATCTCGCACCGTTTCCCGTGAAACGAGAACACGTGACCATTCAAAGAAATGCCTATAATTCTGTCATTTTTCACGCTACAGACACATGGTTTGCAGCGCTGGATAGCGGCTGACACTCGCAGTCACTTTCAGGGGTCACATTGTTAGTCTCGTCAAATCTCGCGCCGTTTTTTGCCATACCACGAAGACACGTGCCGTGGCCGCAAGTGGCGGCAGGGTCCTTACGGTGGGCGGCCGGCGTGTGCAGCGGTGCGTGACGGCCTCTCCGGGCCCCATCTATGATCATACATGTTGGAGGCACAGTCACAACTTTATTGCTTGCCGGAAATCTTCGATTTTCGCAAGCTGGTTGGTCAGTCGCGGATGTCTGTTTGTCTGTTTGTTTGTTTGTTTGTTTGTCTGTCCAGTCTCTACAGGTCACAATTTTGATCCCATCGCTTTCAAACTTTCACAGTTTGTGTAAAATCAAAAATGCAAGAAGCCTATTGTTTTTGGGCAATAAAGGTCAAAGGTCAAGGTCAAGGTCATCAAAAGTTCCTAAAGTGCTCTTTCCTTCATACCTCCATTACTATTTGTCATAGCCACTTCAAACATGGCTCATTTTAGTCGTCATTCCAAGGCCTTTCGTCTGGTGTGTAGCTGATTCAAATTGGTTGTCACCATGGTTACGTATTTTTGGGTAAAAGTGATGTAAATCGAAAATCAAAGGACAATTTTTTCTAACTTTGTCATTTTTAAAGCTAGAGAGTTCTAGTTTTTTGCATCAGGTAGCATTTAACAAGTACTGCAAGATTTTATTAAAAGTCTCGCGATATCTCGTATAATATCTCGTCAAACGAGAATTTTCGAGATTTCATTAAATATAGCTTACAGGTCGCATTTTTTAAACTATGACTTTGAAAATGACATATTTTGTGTTATTTAGAAATATCTCGAAACCAATTTTTCATTTTTTGGAAATAGCCACCAGGGGGCGTGGTACCTGAAACACTGTAAGATATCGTTTTTCTGCAATATCTCAAAAAATATTAAACGTGACACCATTTTTTTTTTGTCGTATCTGAAACTAGGAACATTGGCTTATCCCTTCGCTCATGTAGCTTTGTGCTGCCGTTACCATGGTTACCGAATTTTGGGGTAAAACTTGACAATCTGAAAATGCGGAGTTTTCCAGCTTCTATCTCTGTCGATATTTGCGATGGAAAGGTCTGGTTTTTGGCGTTAGACAGCATCCCTCTAGTTCTAAGCCATTCAATCCCAAGTCTCGTCATATCTCGCACCGTTTCCCGTGAAACGAGAACACGTGACCATTCAAAGAAATGCCTATAATTCTGTCATTTTTCACGCTACAGACACATGGTTTGCAGCGCTGGATAGCGGCTGACACTCGCAGTCACTTTCAGGGGTCACATTGTTAGTCTCGTCAAATCTCGCGCCGTTTTTTGCCATACCACGAAGACACGTGCCGTGGCCGCAAGTGGCGGCAGGGTCCTTACGGTGGGCGGCCGGCGTGTGCAGCGGTGCGTGACGGCCTCTCCGGGCCCCATCTATGATCATACATGTTGGAGGCACAGTCACAACTTTATTGCTTGCCGGAAATCTTCGATTTTCGCAAGCTGGTTGGTCAGTCGCGGATGTCTGTTTGTCTGTTTGTTTGTTTGTTTGTTTGTCTGTCCAGTCTCTACAGGTCACAATTTTGATCCCATCGCTTTCAAACTTTCACAGTTTGTGTAAAATCAAAAATGCAAGAAGCCTATTGTTTTTGGGCAATAAAGGTCAAAGGTCAAGGTCAAGGTCATCAAAAGTTCCTAAAGTGCTCTTTCCTTCATACCTCCATTACTATTTGTCATAGCCACTTCAAACATGGCTCATTTTAGTCGTCATTCCAAGGCCTTTCGTCTGGTGTGTAGCTGATTCAAATTGGTTGTCACCATGGTTACGTATTTTTGGGTAAAAGTGATGTAAATCGAAAATCAAAGGACAATTTTTTCTAACTTTGTCATTTTTAAAGCTAGAGAGTTCTAGTTTTTTGCATCAGGTAGCATTTAACAAGTACTGCAAGATTTTATTAAAAGTCTCGCGATATCTCGTATAATATCTCGTCAAACGAGAATTTTCGAGATTTCATTAAATATAGCTTACAGGTCGCATTTTTTAAACTATGACTTTGAAAATGACATATTTTGTGTTATTTAGAAATATCTCGAAACCAATTTTTCATTTTTTGGAAATAGCCACCAGGGGGCGTGGTACCTGAAACACTGTAAGATATCGTTTTTCTGCAATATCTCAAAAAATATTAAACGTGACACCATTTTTTTTTTGTCGTATCTGAAACTAGGAACATTGGCTTATCCCTTCGCTCATGTAGCTTTGTGCTGCCGTTACCATGGTTACCGAATTTTGGGGTAAAACTTGACAATCTGAAAATGCGGAGTTTTCCAGCTTCTATCTCTGTCGATATTTGCGATGGAAAGGTCTGGTTTTTGGCGTTAGACAGCATCCCTCTAGTTCTAAGCCATTCAATCCCAAGTCTCGTCATATCTCGCACCGTTTCCCGTGAAACGAGAACACGTGACCATTCAAAGAAATGCCTATAATTCTGTCATTTTTCACGCTACAGACACATGGTTTGCAGCGCTGGATAGCGGCTGACACTCGCAGTCACTTTCAGGGGTCACATTGTTAGTCTCGTCAAATCTCGCGCCGTTTTTTGCCATACCACGAAGACACGTGCCGTGGCCGCAAGTGGCGGCAGGGTCCTTACGGTGGGCGGCCGGCGTGTGCAGCGGTGCGTGACGGCCTCTCCGGGCCCCATCTATGATCATACATGTTGGAGGCACAGTCACAACTTTATTGCTTGCCGGAAATCTTCGATTTTCGCAAGCTGGTTGGTCAGTCGCGGATGTCTGTTTGTCTGTTTGTTTGTTTGTTTGTTTGTCTGTCCAGTCTCTACAGGTCACAATTTTGATCCCATCGCTTTCAAACTTTCACAGTTTGTGTAAAATCAAAAATGCAAGAAGCCTATTGTTTTTGGGCAATAAAGGTCAAAGGTCAAGGTCAAGGTCATCAAAAGTTCCTAAAGTGCTCTTTCCTTCATACCTCCATTACTATTTGTCATAGCCACTTCAAACATGGCTCATTTTAATCGTCATTCCAAGGCCTTTCGTCTGGTGTGTAGCTGATTCAAATTGGTTGTCACCATGGTTACGTATTTTTGGGTAAAAGTGATGTAAATCGAAAATCAAAGGACAATTTTTTCTAACTTTGTCATTTTTAAAGCTAGAGAGTTCTAGTTTTTTGCATCAGGTAGCATTTAACAAGTACTGCAAGATTTTATTAAAAGTCTCGCGATATCTCGTATAATATCTCGTCAAACGAGAATTTTCGAGATTTCATTAAATATAGCTTACAGGTCGCATTTTTTAAACTATGACTTTGAAAATGACATATTTTGTGTTATTTAGAAATATCTCGAAACCAATTTTTCATTTTTTGGAAATAGCCACCAGGGGGCGTGGTACCTGAAACACTGTAAGATATCGTTTTTCTGCAATATCTCAAAAAATATTAAACGTGACACCATTTTTTTTTTGTCGTATCTGAAACTAGGAACATTGGCTTATCCCTTCGCTCATGTAGCTTTGTGCTGCCGTTACCATGGTTACCGAATTTTGGGGTAAAACTTGACAATCTGAAAATGCGGAGTTTTCCAGCTTCTATCTCTGTCGATATTTGCGATGGAAAGGTCTGGTTTTTGGCGTTAGACAGCATCCCTCTAGTTCTAAGCCATTCAATCCCAAGTCTCGTCATATCTCGCACCGTTTCCCGTGAAACGAGAACACGTGACCATTCAAAGAAATGCCTATAATTCTGTCATTTTTCACGCTACAGACACATGGTTTGCAGCGCTGGATAGCGGCTGACACTCGCAGTCACTTTCAGGGGTCACATTGTTAGTCTCGTCAAATCTCGCGCCGTTTTTTGCCATACCACGAAGACACGTGCCGTGGCCGCAAGTGGCGGCAGGGTCCTTACGGTGGGCGGCCGGCGTGTGCAGCGGTGCGTGACGGCCTCTCCGGGCCCCATCTATGATCATACATGTTGGAGGGCACAGTCACAACTTTATTGCTTGCCGGAAATCTTCGATTTTCGCAAGCTGGTTGGTCAGTCGCGGATGTCTGTTTGTCTGTTTGTTTGTTTGTTTGTTTGTCTGTCCAGTCTCTACAGGTCACAATTTTGATCCCATCGCTTTCAAACTTTCACAGTTTGTGTAAAATCAAAAATGCAAGAAGCCTATTGTTTTTGGGGCAATAAAGGTCAAAGGTCAAGGTCAAGGTCATCAAAAGTTCCTAAAGTGCTCTTTCCATTCATACCTCCATTACTATTTGTCATAGGCCACTTCAAAACATGGCTCATTTTAATCGTCATTCCAAGGCCTTTCGTCTGGTGTGTAGCTGATTCAAATTGGTTGTCACCATGGTTACGTATTTTTGGGTAAAAGTGATGTAAATCGAAAATCAAAGGACAATTTTTTCTAACTTTGTCATTTTTAAAGCTAGAGAGTTCTAGTTTTTTGCATCAGGTAGCATTTAACAAGTACTGCAAGATTTTATTAAAAGTCTCGCGATATCTCGTATAATATCTCGTCAACGAGAATTTTCGAGATTTCATTAAATATAGCTTACAGGTCGCATTTTTTTAAACTATGACTTTGAAAATGACATATTTTGTGTTATTTAGAAATATCTCGAAACCAATTTTTCATTTTTTGGAAATAGCCACCAGGGGGCGTGGTACCTGAAACACTGTAAGATATCGTTTTTCTGCAATATCTCAAAAAATATTAAACGTGACACCATTTTTTTTTTGTCGTATCTGAAACTAGGAACATTGGCTTATCCCTTCGCTCATGTAGCTTTGTGCTGCCGTTACCATGGTTACCGAATTTGGGGTAAAACTTGACAATCTGAAAATGCGGAGTTTTCCAGCTTCTATCTCTGTCGATATTTGCGATGGAAAGGTCTGGTTTTTGGCGTTAGACAGCATCCCTCTAGTTCTAAGCCATTCAATCCCAAGTCTCGTCATATCTCGCACCGTTTCCCGTGAAACGAGAACACGTGACCATTCAAAGAAATGCCTATAATTCTGTCATTTTTCACGCTACAGACACATGGTTTGCAGCGCTGGATAGCGGCTGACACTCGCAGTCACTTTCAGGGGTCACATTGTTAGTCTCGTCAAATCTCGCGCCGTTTTTTGCCATACCACGAAGACACGTGCCGTGGCCGCAAGTGGCGGCAGGGTCCTTACGGTGGGCGGCCGGCGTGTGCAGCGGTGCGTGACGGCCTCTCCGGGCCCCATCTATGATCATACATGTTGGAGGCACAGTCCACAACTTTATTGCTTGCCGGAAATCTTCGATTTTCGCAAGCTGGTTGGTCAGTCGCGGATGTCTGTTTGTCTGTTTGTTTGTTTTGTTTGTTTTGTCTGTCCAGTCTCTACAGGTCACAATTTTGATCCCATCGCTTTCCAAACTTTCACAGTTTGTGTAAAATCAAAAATGCAAGAAGC